>VZRS01010561.1:175183-317534 GCA_013398055.1 Ifrita kowaldi | reverse complement strand
ATATATATATATATATATATATATATATATACACTCATATATATCTTTTTATATATACTCTTTAGGAAATGTGATTATCTTATCTTAGAGATAAAAGACAGCTGGTATATTCAATATCCAAATTTAGCTATTCTTTACTTTCAGTCTGAGATTAGACTTTACTGAATGCTGCAGAAATTAAAGTGATAATAAAAAGTATAAAATAAATTATTGAAGTTGATGAAAAACATAAGCTAACTGTAGAAGATACATAACTCGTATTTCTTAAGTGGAACTATCTGACCAAAAAACTCCACAATTCTTGTATTCTTTTATCCAAGAGTTTAGAAACCATGGATAAAATATTTGTAATATCTGCAAATACCTGCAAAATAAACTGAGAGCTGAGGCCACTTGGCTTGTTCAGCCTGGAGAAGAGGAGACTGAGGGAAGACCTCATTGTGGTCTACAAATATCTTATGAGGGGAAGCCGAGGGTCACTGACCTCTTCTCTCTCATGACCAGTGAGAGGATCCGAGGGAATGGCCTTAAGCTGAGTCAGGGGAGGTTTAGGTTGGATGTTAGAGAAAGGTTCTTCCCCCAGAGGGTGGTTGGGCACTGGAACATCTCCCCAGGGAAGTGGTCATGGCACCAGCCTGACAGAGCTCAAGAAGCATTTGGACAATGCCCTCAGGCGCATGGTGTGACTCCTGGGGATGGTGCTGTACGGGGCCAGGAGTTAAATTTCAGCGATCCTTGTGGATGCCTTCCAACTCAGGATATTCTGTGATTCTGTGATAAACAGTTGCAAGTATCCCCTAAAAGGTTATAAGCAGTGCTTGGTCTCTCTCCAGGCCCGACTGCAGTTTGAATGCTCAGCACCATCAAGTCTTCTGAAATAATCTGTCTGGATCTCATGCTTAACAGCACATCCACACTTCGTTCCTCAGTCCTTCCTTCACATGCAGGCGACATAAGAATTTTCAAGGGACTTGCTATAGAAATAGAGGTCTTTAACCACTGAGAAAAAGACCATACTGGAGTCCTAAGCTTTATACAGGCTTCTGCAAGGCACAGCTAACTTTGACTTTAACATTTCAGAGCTTCTTCTGAGGATCAAACAGCATTAAAAATTTCCATCCTTATCACATTTTTGTGATGCATTTGCAGAAAACTAGTGGATTAGAAAAACCACACAAAAATTACCACACCAGGTACAATTCTAGCCTTGACTTTTTTAAGGACCTTAAATCATTCTTGACTCTTCCAGAAAGTCCTTCCGAAGCTCTAGGCACTAAAGACCTGTAGAATGACATGTAAAACAAAGATGTCTTTTCCTATCCATCTTACTAAAGCCATTTCAGAAAAAAAAAAAGGGGTTTTTTTGAAGGAGAGCTTGAAGATCTCACTGATACACATACATTTTTTTCCCCTTCAAGGTTGCTTTTGCCACTAACGTATCTAAAGTTATCTAGGTGATTTTATAACCAAGAAAAAAGGTTGTAATAAGGCTTGGAGGCCTGCCACAAGGCAGCAAAGAAATGCATTTTCCATGGATACATCAGGGCTAGCCATCTGAAATAGTACATTGTGCACAGAAGGTACAAGGTTACACTGCCAGCATTTTTCCTTTCTTCCCCCTCCTTTTTTTCCCTCTTAATTTAAAGTGAAAAAGGTCAGTTTGAAATGGTTGGTAAATCCAAACCAGATGCTAAATTTCCCTGACTAGAGCAGCTGGCAAACTTGAGCTACTGGCAGTCCTCACCACTTCTGGAGAGATAATGCCCTAAATTCAAGCGTAAAATTCTACCTGTGATGTGGCAGCCTTTGTTTCTTCTGGATTGTTCTTTGTTCTCAGAGAAAAAAGGGAAAAACACTAAAAAGAAGTTCTGCCATCTTCCCTCGCCCTACCCTGCATAAATTGCATATTTCTAATTTACTATATAATGTTATTAAGTTCTTCTAACATGGAGGAATACTATATATATGTATACACACACACACAAATATATGTATATATATACATGTGCGTGTGTATCCTACAAAACTGTGAGCATTAGCACAACTTTGGTGGTCAATGGTGCCCCATTTAACCGGCAGACAGTCATTATTGGGTTTCCCCAAGGCTCAGTATTGGCTCCAGTCTTATTGATGACCTGTGTGAGATGACCGAGTGCACCCTCAGTAAGTTCACAGACAACACCAAGGTGGGTGGCAGTGTTGTTCTGCTGGAGGGTAGGAAGGCTCTGCAGAGAGATCTGGGCAGGCTGGATCCATGGGCTGAGGCCAACTCATCTGGTGTCTACCTGAAAAAGGCTTTAGCCATGTGACTGTCGGGCTCTTCTCCCAGGCAATTAGCATACTCCATCCCTGGAGGTGTGCAAAAAATGACTGGATGTGGCACTTAGTTCCATGGCCTAGCTGACAAGGTGGTGATCAGTCACAGGTTGGACTCAGTGATCCCGGAGGTCTTGTCCAAACTAAATGATTTTTTGATTCTGTGATTCTGTGTGGACAATGTTTTTAGGGCATCACCTTTGCAATAACAAAAACATTGCTCTGTCCTTTTTCCTTCCCACTACTGGCATTCTCCATATATTCCTATAGAGGAATAATGGCCACAAGAAAGGCAGTGCTTTCAAAATACCACACTCAAATCTTGCAAGTAGCTGAATCCCAAGTAAGTTTGAAGGAGAAGAGCATGCAGTGCCAGGGGCAAGATTCATTTGTCCTCAGTTCAATCTCTCAACGTATTTATCAAGTCTGAGCTGGTCTCTTCACGCTCCTCTGAGACTCAGTGGAAAGACCTTTAGATACAACTACCTTTGGAGTAGTCAAGTACATTGTCTGCAAGCCCCTGCTGCTGATCTGGAAAGGAAACCTGGAACAACCAGCTCAGATTTCACAATCTCATCTTAGACAGACCATCACGTCATAGCCAACAAGTCATCCACAAAATCTGTTCATCCTCTCTCAGACTCTTCCTCTTCTGCCAGGGTCCACTGAACCTGCAGTTGTGCTTCTGAACTGAAAGACGAGGTTTCCTATACAGATAATTATGCCATGCTCCCACTATCTAGAAGGCTTTTAAGACATTTGTGTCTGTGGTACCTCTAGGTGTCTACAAACACTGACTCAGGGCCTCCTGCAGAGGTTGTAAAGAAAGGTTAAATGTGGCCTGGGTCTGTCATCTGTAACTTCACAAAGGTCAGTGAAGTTCTTCTTCTTATCAAAAGCAGGGCCCAATGAATTTCTTCCACAACCTTACTTTAATCCCTCTCTTGCAGCTGAAGACATGCAAGGTATTCCACTTTAAACAGCTGGTTTTACACAGAACTTGTCCTGACAGTATGGTAGTGGGAAACAGTATGAAACTAGACAGGGAAACGAAAAGTGGTGATTTAATGGATAGTGGTGCTATTATCACTATCCTCGCTGACAGAATAGACATATGATAGCATAAGAAAGAAGTAATTCTTTTTATTCTCTTCAAGCAAAAGTTTTATCTTCTATTTATAAACCACTCACCCACTATCCTGAATACCACATAAAATAATAAAGGAATACTGCCTGTTAAATAATCTGTTCTGAATAAGAAGACTGCAAAATATATACCTTTTAAAAATGAGAGAATGAAGCTGCTGAAGAAATTTTATCCTAACTAAAGGACATACAGCATAACAATCATCATTTATGCCAGAAGAAGTAGGTGACATGATAGAATTCATTCATTTGCTCTATGATTGATAGCCCCTGGTATATGTCTTCTGTTAATTCTTCTTGTTGTGAAAAAGCTTATCTAATTTGCTTCCATTTTGTTAAAAACAAACAATTTTCAGCAGAAAAAAACCTGAAGTGAGATTTTCTTAGTGGAATAATATTTAATAGCTTCTGTGTATGGAGCTGCAGGTCAGAATTCAATGTCTGGCCTTATAATAAATCATACCAGAGCAGTGTGAATGACTCTCAATACTTTCAGAGGTACCAAATAAATATAAGGTCATACTGGTTTTTGTCAAACAAAAAATAGTTTATTGAAAGCTGATTGAAAGTCTCATTTTGTAATATCATACTAAATTACGCAATATCCAAAGTAGAAAAAGAGTAAATCTTACATTAGTATTGCCAAGACAGATTTTTGCAGCACAAAATTAGCCCTCACAATATTAAAATATGGGCAAATGATTAGAATAAAAATTAATGAACATTAACCAAACTCAATCTGTACTGACAAAATATTTACAAAGAAAAAGATCAAATAACTAATTTGGAAATCTAATATAATCTCATTTTTTAATATTGTTTTGCCAGTTTTTAAGTACATGTGGAGAAGTGGTTAGCTTCACTGTTAGTTTTGAAAGAATCCTTAATTCCTGAGAAGTATGAAAATATGTGTTTGTTCTTTTATTCAACCAATCAAAACACATGTTTACAGCTCAAGATGGAGGAAAAGGTGTTTCCTTGCACATCTACTCTATGAACATTTTTCCCTGAGGACTGAAAAGAAGCTGGTCCAGAAATGGTCCATCCGATGTTACTCAGTTTGCCCCACCTCTCTCAGAATTGTTGACTGTTGGTGAAGGTGTCTTTGATTAGTTACCCTTCCCACAAGGAGCATTCCTTATTATTAGGCATCTGATTTATTTTACTTTCTCAGCCTGCAGCAAGATTGCTGAGGTAGCTTCAGCACTGCTAGACCCCAGCAAAAGCTCAACCCAGAACATGGCCCTTGTTGGTTCTGGACCACATTTGTTCTGATTGCATGGCAAGAAGCCACAGTCACATGCCAAAGAGCAGCAAGCCTTAGGGGCACAACGTAAGTTGCGCTGTCTAGACTTGGGCCTGCTAAACAGATCAAACATGCTGAAGGCAGGAAATCTGATGCACAGAAGTTTTTCAGCAGAAAGGGAGAGCAACCTCTCCACAGATTAAGGTCATGCAGAGCACAGTTAACCCCCAAAACTTAGCAACGCTTGCTTTGGAATTAGGACAAAACAGAACCATTTGTGCACTGAGTTAGTACACATCTCTTCCAGCTTTTCATGGGTATTTTTCCAACAGGTACCATGGGAAACTAACAGGTGTCTTCCAGAAAGCCGTGAGATGTGTCTGCCACAGTATAATGAAATCAAGAGGTCTGAATTCAAAGGGCTTACTATTAACCAGCAGAAGAACATGTACACAGGTAACATCCTTTAAAAGGGGGTATGATAATCTATTCCTCTATATTCACTCACACCTTGAAAACACGTCAATTTTATTTCTTGCTACACACAAATGAAGAAATCCATTTCTCTAAGAAAGAGGGTTTTTTTTCTTGTATTTTTAGGCAGATTCTCTAATGAAGGAGGAACTTTATATAATAGCACTATTTATCCATGTGTCAGCTTTCTCCAAATAGTTTTGACTCCCTTGGCCAATTTCAATAAATTGAGTTGAGGAAGAAGTCTCAGGGGATGAGAAACAGTGAGAAGGCAGAGAACTGAGTTAATGTCCTCAGGAAAAGGGAAGACAACGGGAAGAGGAAGGGAAGGTGTGAGCTCTGTGATTCCTCATCTCACTGCAAGCAGGGCAGGCAGAAGCATCACCCAGCAACACCCCCCTGTAGCACAGATTCAGGCATGGGACCTTCAGCCAATGGTGCAGCTGGACAGGGAAGGCAGCTCGGTGGGAAGGAGGAGAAATAACAGCAGTAGTGGCAGGATGTATGGCAAGGGGACATATAGGTATGCCAAGAAGGGTTGAAAGAGGACAAAACAGGTGGCTGGATTTATAAGGGGGAAGGCAAAGGACAGGACACAAATCCAACGAAAGTCATTAATACTGCTGCTCTTGAAATGATTGGGCTTTTGGGAAGCTGAGGAGAGGAATTGATTTCGCTCTCAAGCTGACTACCTAATACAAGGGATGTTTGTCTATTAAGGAATTAACAGATGAGGATTAAGAGCACAGGAAGTTTACCACAGAATTGAAAAGAAGTTGGGAGAAGTCTCACTGGATAAACTCTTCCTTCTCTGCAGAACACACTCACTATTCCACTGGTGTCCTCTGTAGAAACAAACCAATTGCATCCCCTGCACAAGCATATAAAAATATAATTAATCTTTTCTTTTCTCAATTGCCTTCTTCTCTGATGAACAGAACTATCACCTCTGGATAAAGAATAGGGATTTTCTGAAATATGTCCTTGAGGTAATAAATGTCATCCTCTCTGAAAAGTAATCTCACCTCAAGATAACTAAATCTTTTTTCCATTTATCAAATATCAGCAAGATAACTATCCTTGCTCTCTATTTAAATTCATCTGCAGAAATTGAATTCTTACCTCACAAATAAAGATTGTTGCAATCATTTTCTCAAACAGTAAGCAACACTCCAGTTTAAAAAAAAAAAAAACAAAACCAAAAAACAGCAGAGGTATAGTGGAACAGCATAACCTGCAGGACTGGGGCAACAAAGCCATTTGTGTCCATATTTTATACTCTGGAAAAACTCAGGTCTAAGTTCTTTTTTTCCCTCCTCTTTAGTTTCCTTAGTGGGGCTTTTGGGGTGGTGTGCGGGAGGAGGGGGAGGGTCATGGGGTTTTTATTAGTTTTTTTTTTTTCTTTTGGGAAGGAAATAACTTTTCTATTAACTGAATACACTCATTGACAGCAAATTTTAAATAAGGTTTTTCGGTCTACCAAAATTCAGATCAAAACAAAACAGTCTTATTTATACTCTGGTCTGCATCTGCATGTCACAGATGCATATATGTGGTGAATTTGCCTCATGTATACATCATTCTAAAGCAAAACACTGATTTAATTCCACTCCAAAACGCCACACAAAAAAAATCAAAGTGGCTGAAGTTATAAAAGCACTGTGGTGGTCTGAGCACTATGGATCCAACCCTATGACAATTTTCTCTGACAGGAAACAAAGTAAGAGAACTCTTTCTTTTTTCTACAGTCAGTTGTTTTAGAGAAAACAGTGATAAATCATGTCTAATTCAACTGACATAAATCATTAAAAGCAATCTACCTTCATTGTCTGAAGTCTCAACAACAGATGTGCTTCAGAATATGCTGTCTCAGAAAAATGTAAATAGAAAGGATGTGTGATTCTGCCCTCATATATATTTGTCAAATCATTTTTCTTAAGCACTATGAAAGAGTTCTTTGTTCTGTTAAGATCAAGGCTTGATATAACTTCATACTTATAGCCTTCTACAAAACAGAAACAATGGCCACACAGTTTGCCATAATTTTTTTCCTTGTTTGTTCAGCTTTAGAAGTATTGACGATACCATTTTCAAAGAATTCTTTTGAAAATAAGGTAGCAACTGATGAAGGCACCATATGAATTGACTAAAATCTCTCTTCTTTTATTCTCCACCACTTTCCCTTTTCCCCCTTCTGTTTTAATAATCTCAAAAACTGAAAGGAATATAAATTACCCCCCGTAAGACACTATTTGCTCATACAAACCTGTTTCAGAGCTGTGGCTAGCCAAGGCTTAGGCTACATAGGCCATGCAGCCTCTCCCAGCAGGCAAGACTTTCCCAGAGATAGACAAGAAATCCTGTCTTTTCTGAAGATAGCCTACACCTCATGTCTCTTGTTTTAAAACAATGCTGTCACATTTTCTACTTAGTTGCATAACTGCATTTCAAAAAAAAAATTCCATGTATCTATAGAACATTTCTATAATAATGACAACATCTAGCCACGTTGCATTACAGAGACTGGGATTATATGGCAATAAAATAGATATGACAAAGCATTTCAAGAAGGATGCTTCTTTCCTCCTTCACAGGGAGGATCCTAACTGGATAGGTCTGAGAGTAGGCCTGTATTCTCTAAAAAAACTAAGACTGGTATTTAATTACATTTGAGATAAGAATAAGATAATCACAAATATCTCATCAATAACGTCTGTGTCATTCTTCAGGTATGCTAAAATTGTGAGGTTTTTTCAGGTTTCTAGGAGAGGTTTTTTTGTTGTTGTTTTTCTGTTTTGCATACATTACCATTATCTCAAAGAGCATATTGGCTTCATCTCTGAAGTTTCAGTCAGCTCCTGGGGCGATATCAGCAGCACACAAGTGCTTATAATAAGCTTTTGGAAAATGTAATGAGGAGGATGATTTCTCTTGGCTCAGTGCTAGAACACAACAATGGGATGTCGTCAGAATAAAAGTTTGAATCACGACGTCTCATTTTCTTCCTTTCATTAAAGTTTGAGGAGGAGAGGGTGGTTGTGACAGCTGGTCAGCAGTGATTCAATTATGTGCTCCATTCTCTGGACTTTATTTCAAGATGTCCTTTGGCAAGCTGAGAAACTGATGACAGTTTTAATAGCTAGGATTTGACAGAGTATGAAAAAGGACATTAATTTTGATAAACTTCTCATGCAGCATACCTTTGAAGTTGTACTACTAGCTATGGAATATCCATTTCAACAACATTTCCCATTAAGTTTAGTTCTCCTCTATCCTACGCAGTGAATGTGACCTGTAACACATGCACACACCCCTTGGCATGTGAAATTTCATAGGTCAA
Organism: Ifrita kowaldi; assembly: GCA_013398055.1. Classification (NCBI taxonomy): domain Eukaryota; kingdom Metazoa; phylum Chordata; class Aves; order Passeriformes; family Cinclosomatidae; genus Ifrita; species Ifrita kowaldi. The sequence continues at coordinate 309,012 of VZRS01010561.1, read as the reverse complement.
AATGAGAGGAAAACCAGGCACACAAGGGCTAAGTCCTCAGAGTTGAAACTGTCCTGATATAATGTAACTTTGGTAAGGGCTAAATCTCAAGAAAGAGGGAACATTTCACTAAGGATGTCACATCAGGCCTGCAACTGTACAGGAAAGGTCACAAGGGACCCCCCAAGAGCTTCAGTAACACCACTAAGATCAGCTGCCTTTGGGTGCCTAAGGCAGGTGAGCTTTCCCTTTCTGTATCTGAACATGCTTGACTGTACAGGAAAACAACTTTTTCCAGCCTTTAGAGTTCAAAGAACCTTGGCTGAGAGCTTTCCCACCCATCTCAAATGCAGAGTAACTGAAGTCAGTCTTCTGAAAAATGAAGGTAATGGAACAAATCACCAGTCCACAGAATCAGTGAACATGCCTAGCTGAAAAGGACCTAAAGGATCGAGTCCAAATCCAGGCCCTGCCACCATCCCCAAGAGTCACACCACCAGTCCAAGAGTATTGTCCAAATTGTTGTTGAATTCTGTCAAGCTTGGTGCTGTGACCACTTCCCTGGGGAGCTGTTCCAGTGCCTGACCACTCTCTGGGTGAGGACCCTCTCTCCTAGTATTTGACACAAACCTCACTGACACGGCTTCAGGCCGTTCCCTCGGGTCCTGTCACTGGTCACCGCAGAGAAGAGATCAGTGCCTGCCCCTCCTCTTCCCCTCATGAGGAAGTTGTAACTGCAATGAGGTCTCCCCTCAGTCTCCTCTCCTCCAGGCTGAACAGACCAAGTGACTTCAGCTGCTTCCCATACAGCTTCCCCTCAAGACTCTTCACCATCTTCATTGCCCTCCTTTGGATGCTCTCTAATAGTTTAATGTCTTTTTTATATTGTGTCACCCAAAACTGCCCCCAGCACTGGAGATAAGGCCTCCCCAGTGCAGAGCAGAGCGGAACAATCCCCTCCCTTGCCCGGCTGGCGATGCTGTGCCTGATGCCCCCCAGGACAGGGTTGGCCCTCCTGGCTCCCAGGCCACTGCTGGCTCACAGTCAATCTGCTGTCAACCAAGATCCCCGGGTCCCTTTCCATGGCACTATTTTCCAGCATCTCATTCCCCAGGCTGTCCGTACATCCAGGGCTGACCCATCCCAGGTGCACAATATGATGCTTTCCCTTGTTGAATTTCATATAGTGGGTGATTGCCCAGCATATTACCTAGGTAATGGGAAGAGTTTTTTGGCCCCAAAATTTTGTACATTGGAAAGCATTCCTTCAGCCTTCTAGACAAAACTTAAATCAGAGCTCAAATAAATTAAAGAGATTTTTAAAAGGGTTTGCTTCCCTAAAGAAGGTATGTGCCCTGCATTACTGAAAGAATTATTATGCATAGTTACTCCACTGAGGATTTCTGCTTTATGCTTGACCATTTCATAACTCTTTCTTCAGTATCAAAGTAGTTCAAAACTAGGTATGATAAAGCAAAAACTTCAGATGAAGCCTTCTGCTTATAAAGCAGAAAATGCGGAGATGAAACACTATTGTCTCACTTTAAAAATTAATGTCTGCAATATTACACAAGCACATTTTGCAAAAGTGAACATCTAACAGGTGTTGGCTTCCCTGAGGAGTCATCAGAGTGATATGAAAATAATGAACTAAACTGCAATGATTAAAAGACATTTTGATAAGACTCTAACCAATCCAGAGAAATAATGCCATGTAAAGAAAAATCAAAGTTGTATAGAGCCAAATATAAGAAAAATGGTATTAATGTAACACTGAGGTACACTGAGTAAACTGAGTTAAAAAGGCAATCTTTATGTAAGAAAGTAAGAGCAATAAAACAGAATATTTAGAACTGACAGAAGTTTAATAAAAATAAAGACTCTGAGTCTCTGTTTTAGAAGAAAACTAGCATTTTCACAATGTGGAGTTAGATTTCCCTATGGTACATTTTTCTATCCTTACTTTTGGAAATGCTTTGGGACAAGAATTAAAAATAAATACGTCAAAAATGTTTTGAAAAACTGGCATTTTCTAGCAGGTTTCATGCTAAAAATACTCCTAGGTGACTGCTACCATAAGACACAGTCATAACAAAGTATATTTCAATAGCAATTGACAAAATACCGTGACGAGATATGTTAGATACCACAATTTGCTGTCCTTGCTCAATTGTATCTCGTTATTTGCCACTTTTCAAATTTATCTATTAGTACACAACCAATGATTGTGATTTAATGAAAATACACAGTAATTTCCCCTCAGTAAGTCAAGCTCCCCAAGAAATCTCACTGAAATGTGTATATAACCTCAGGGTATCAATTAGATAAGAATGATATATTCCAAATATCTTCAGGGGTATTTTGCAAAATTATGAGCTCATGGTAGCAAAATTCTTTTGAAGCCTTCAAGCATTGTGATTCCTAATTCCCTTACACTTTCTATAATAGCTTCTATATTAAAATAAGATTTTATTAAACTGGTTACATTCACTGATAGTGTCAGAAAAAGATCTGTCAGTCTTAGGTGGTTATGGTTATACACAAGTATGAGTGTACTTTTTTCTGTAGATTCTGCACTAGTTATAGTACAGTATAGCCAGTACACTTGTTACTATAGTATTGTTATACTATAATGTCCCAATTGTACCTCTGCTGTTAAATATTGTGCTTAGGGTTTCGCCAGAGGAAGTGAAGTGGCTGGAACTCACAAAAATGAAGTCACCAACAGAGCCCTTGAGCCCTCTCTTGAGGCTGCTTACAGCACACTGTCTCGAACAGCAAAAACAACTGCAAAAACCTCCTCAGAAAAGGTTGATCAAATGCCCTCAGCAAAAAGTTTTGATTCTAAACAGTTGATCTACTAACAGGAAATCAGTCTTCTTGTACCAGAATCAGGGAGGGAGTAATAGGTTTTCTTCTTCACTGTTTCTGTATTTATGGCTGGTCATATCATAAACAGATGCAAATGCTGTAGTATTGAATACTGAAGCCGTAGTTTGAAAAGGACATGACCCCAAAAAGATGTAGTACATTGTTTGCACTTGGCAATAAGTTTTTGTAATGAAAACCTGATGTGCAGTTCATCTGCTGCTTCACACAACTCCTCAACAATCATCATAGGTTCCCTCTTCTCCCCGCCAGGACGGGTGTGTTCTAGATCACAACCGATGACATGAAAGATATCCAAAATCTGAGGGTAATGTCACTCTTTTATAGTCACACTCAACTGATGGTAACAGGATAAAACCTAGGAGATGGTAGAACGATTTTCAAATAAAATTAATCAAAATGCTGGGTTTCATTAGCGTGTCTTTGATGGAGCATTTGTGCAGGAAGGGGAGTTGTTAACCCATGATAATTTATAAAGAATTAGATTCCTTGCTCTGGATCTACAAAAAGCCATCAAAGACGCAGAGGAAGACATTCCTTCTGAAATGTATGGTTTTTTACACAAACCTATTTACAAGTCCTTCCAAGGATATCTTACAAACTGCCATACAAGGAACAAAATCATATAACTAGATGATTCTTTTAATCTGCCAGAAATTTAACTTAATTTATGTATTAGGAAATGGCAACTAACAGCTTCATGGTGATCTCAGCTGCTCCACCCACATTCTGTGCTGTCTAATGCTTGGAAACTGCTGTCTCTTTCACCCATTATACAGATATAAACATGCAGAACAAAATATGGTTTATTAAAACTTTCACTTACACAAATCAAGGACCCAGCTAAGCATGCAACACAACAAGTTATTCTTATTGCAGTCATTGTTTCCGTCAAATCAGACAATGAAGGATTTACCCTGCTATAGAGACAGGAAAATATTCTACACCTGCTTTTAAGTCTTTTCATTCAAAAACAGCACTTAAGCACAGGAGCATACTCCGTTCCAAAAAATACTCCATCATGACTGCTGAAGAGGAAAATAACCTTTGCTGTGAAACATGTTTTCTTTACAAGCCTCTGCTCTCAAAATACCCTGTTGCTGCTCATTTTTTCCAAAATCTTCTGAAACAGATATGTAAAATATTCACTGTAATTGCTTGAAACAGTTTGTAAGGCCTAACTGAGATTAAAAATAGATGTAATTGGAAGAATATCAAGCCAAATGCAGAAAATATTAAAATCACTAAATTCAGTCTTTTTCACGGGGTGAAGGGCTCTAGAAATTAGAATCAGTAGCTTAGAATGGCATGAAGTACTTCGTTTTTGTAATAATTCATGCTTAAATAAAAGTGGACAAGAACAGTAAAAAAATAATATTCCCACCCTAATACATTTATTTTCCTAGTTATTTCCCTACACGAGGCAGGAGTCATACGCCTATAGCGCTTCATCTTTGGTATAGCAACATTCAGTTTTACCTGTACTGCTGAGAAGACACAAGCCAAATCCAAAAAGCAATAAGAGCTTGACAGATATAGTTTGGATGGACATGTAAAGCACTGAGAGAACGAGGAACAGCCCCTTTGTAACAGTCCTTAGGACTTGCAGTAACCAGAGCAGGACTCCTCTAATTTCATGCTCAGAAAAGCCTTCATCCAAGATCCCTTGTTGAAACCGATGCTGCATTTTGGTCTGCCATGAACACACAAAACTCTCCCTGTCTAGAAGTGCAAGCAACTGCTGGTTGAAACAGCAGTGATGCTTCTGTTACACACAGCTTTCACAGTTTCACATATTACCATTGGAGAAAGATTGCAGGTGGGAAACAGTGAAACAGGATGTCAAAGAATAGGGAAAAGTCTTTTTAGATACTGTCCAGCTTTACAGAGACATTCTGCTTTTACAGAGATGGGCCAATAACTTTCCAACCTCTAATGCATGCCTGTAACTTCAACGCAAAATTGCAACCAAGGGCTACAAGTGTTTTCCCTAGTTAATGTAACAGATAAAATTCTGGACTATATGATAGTACAGGAAACATAACATTTACTTCAGCATTTTCCAGTGAAAAGATACTACAGTCCTCCCGTATTTTTTCTTTTGCATCATTTCATCAGGCAAAGTCTCAGCAGGAGCATTCAGTATTCTTCTAACTTGTGGATTACCTGTATCAGATGAGACACTCATTCCATCATGACTGAGGTGAAATTTTTACATTAACAGGAAGACAATCAAAACAAACACAAAAGCCCACCTAAAGTTTCTGAAAAAAACCCAACCCCCCTTTCATTTTTAGCAATGGCAATGCTAGGAAGTGTCACTGAGTTTTAAAGAGCTTTAAGCTCTTAAATGCCTTATCACATTTGAAAAAAGGACCTAAACTTCTAATTGACTCAAATACACTAGGAAATTGCACGCAGGGCTAAGATAGATATCCAATTTTTATTTTTTTGTAATTGACTTGCTACTCAGAACCATTTTAAAGCATACACCTCTTGGGTTTTGACTGAATATTTTTTGTATAGCATTGTTGTGAGCCCATTGATCATCATTTTTGCTCTATTGCTCCCACCTGAAAAAAATGAGCCTGTAATTGAAAACGCAAATTTAGCATTTATATTGGTAATAACACAGTTTCATTGTCATTCTCCCCAAAAAGAATTTGAACATTATGATGAACCATATCTCTTTGATAAGTAAATGGAAGGGAAGTAAAGCTTTTTCAGTACCAGATCCCCATGAGCCAAGTCATTTGTTTTTTGAGCAGAGCCTTGTATTGTGTTGTAACAATTACTTTTGCTCCCAGATATGATAGCTCTTTGAAGCAGTACCTGGGAGACACATGAGATCTGCATTAGCAGAGGAGAAACACAGTGTTGGCTGATAAACTAATCTCATTTGCTGTGCACCTGATACTTCATTGTTTTGGGGATTTTTTTTCTTCTAATGGTGAAAGCCATCGACTCTGATTTGAATAGTTTAACCAGAAGAATAAATTACTTAAATACAAAACACAGTTTGAGATTATACTTTTCTTTTAGAAACTTTTGTCCAAAACTTAGTGCTTTGGCACTTTTTAGCTAGCTAGAGATTAAAACAGAGTTTGAATAGAGTCTTGTTATGCCAGAAGGTTTGTATGTATTTTATTCCAGGACACCTTTTCAGCCTAAAAAATTTCAGTAAGCTTCTGAATCACACTGTGATTAGAAGAATGGAATGGATAAATGCCACAGCAAGGCAGTGAAACTGTCTTAATTCATCATAAATTACAGCTAACATTCGAAGAGAAGACACATGAAATACAAGATGAGAGAATAATTTCCAAGAAATTATTAATATCATAAAGTCAACAAAATTACAGACTGTCACAAAGTGGTTTGGCTACTTTTCAATATTCTATCTGCAGAGTAAACGTGCACGTATACCTAAACTAGAAAAACAACCCACTATGTACCTCTAACTACAGGCTTAGAGAAGTATTTTCTGAGGTAGCATGAATTTTAAAATATCTTGTTGGCTATGATTATGCTTGAGTGATTTTTATTTTTTTTTTATTGACCAATATATACTTGTGACTGGTAAAACACTTTATTGTTTTGCAAAGAAACAGTCTTTTTCTACAGTTGTGCCAGAGTACCCAGGTATCTCATGAGTTCAGGGCTGAGTAATACATGTTGCAGGAGAATGGAAAAAAAAATAAAAAATTATTTTAAAGCTTCTATGTGTTCACATTCAAACAAAATTCCATACAGATTCCAGTACAAATCTCTGTTTTGCTGAGCCATCCCCTGGTTTTATTCATTGAATAGGTAAAAGTGGGCCCACTGAATTCAGACATTGATCAATATGACAATATACTTGATGAAATAACTCATGCCCTGAATATTAAATAAAATGACCCTGACAAAGACAGGAACAGATTACACTGTTATACAACTCCTTGGTACTAAAGAACCTAAAAGCTTTTATTTCTTTCTTTTTCCCTGGAGAAAATGAATAAAATAGAACAATATGTTATGCACACAATGCTCAACTTTGATACATTTATCTGACCAGAGAAGCAAGAAGTGGAAACACTTCTTTCACTAGCCATGGTTATCTAGCTTGCAGAACAGTATTCTAAGGTGCAGAGACAAAATACCACTCAGATAAGTAAATGGAGACTTCCAGCCTCCTCCATATCCACTGAGTTGTTTCAGGCAACAGCTTTTCTATGTACTCGTGGCCACTAAATGACCGCTCTTGGATGCATCTGGCAGGTACCCCATTTATCTGCAGGAAACTTTTTTAGTGCTATCCAGTTCATCCCTACCTCACTTTCCTAGGTACTGAAAATCCAAAGGACAAATACTGAAAGGCTATTCATATGCCAGTATTCAAGCTGTGCCATTTGTTTTTCGTCTTTTCCATCAGCTGCCATTCCAACTTTTATTTGCCTGGACAATGCAGCTGCACACTGGACAGCAGAGATGAGTTTTTTAAGAACTTCCCATGAGTCTACTTCCTTTCTGAACGCTTTGTGCTGGCACATCCTTAAAACAGACACTCACACATCCCAAGGAGAAGCCAATAAATCCTGCATATGGCACCTTTTCTTAGTTTTGCCTCAGAGGGCACTGGATGATGCCACACTTTAGTTGTCTTTGCTGATTTTATGGCCCTGCTGGGCAGTGCTCACCACTCTGCTCACAGGCACCTTTATGCATTTCACAGTACTAAGGCTCAGCAACAGCCCTGACAATGAGGGTATCTACAGCCTGATTCCTCTTTCTTTGGGACTTTTAGGACCAGCAGCTCTTTTCAGCTTCCTCACTTTTTCTGTTAGGCAAGCCAATCATTTTGAGTCTCCTGTCATAATTTATATGACCCAGCATTTACAGTTTTCTAAAATTCTCCGCCCATTTCATGCTCTTTCTCCTCTGATCACTCCCAGAAGAGAAAAGAACATTCCCCATCCCACGCAGGACTTTTAATTGCGTACAATGTGAAAGACAAAGAATAGTAGGAAAGAATAAATCAATAGTTCCATGAAAGAAAATACATGCTCATCCTGACGCCATCTTGTGTCATCCTAGGCCGCATGCTTCTGCCCTAAGTCGGTAATTGCCCTAAGTTCAGTACCAATGTAGTATGACAAACAAGAACGGGCAGCCTGACAGCTGCAGCAGCACAAAATGTGGTCTGAATATGGTTTGAAAGTATCACTTATGTTTCCAGCCCCTTTAATCAAGTTTTCGGTCTTGATGGTTGTTCTCTTTGCGCACTACTGAGTCTAGCTTTCTAAATTACATTACTGATATTCATACTTCTGACAGGAGCAGTAAGTTACTAGTAGTTATCTTGTGAGCACTGCTAAACCAGGCACTGTCATCATGCTCCATGTGCCACTCCCACCAAACTCTATGTACTAGAGGCTGATAGCAGCCTTTACAGTTTGGCTTAATCAGAAAGAACCCTTTTGTTTTAGAAGAAATTGCTCTGTGGGTTTCTCTCCATGTTTCCCGGACAAAACCAGGATTTCTTAATCACATTTATGAATATCTGCAAATTACCAGTAGACATCAGGTGTGACAGCCCCGCCACAAGTATGCAGAGATCTTCAGTATCCAGGTAAGTGGGTTAAAATGTAACTTGTCCTTCCCAAAGTACCAGAGAAAATTCTCTGCAAACTCACAGAAAGACATATTAGCAATCTGTTTGCAGGTGATGATTGCAATTAAACTTTATTCCACTTGTTCCAGGTAAGAATCATCATCTTCAAGGAAAATTCAGACAGAAGCACATTACCACACAAGAGGTGTCTTTTAAGCACAGAAGCCGAATCCTGCTAGAGAATTTTGCCCTACAAGAGCAGTTACAATATTAAATTGCTCACAGGGAGGTAAAATTCATCACGTCTATATATGTGGACAAAGATTCTGATGTCCATGTGATTTCCAAAGTATTCCTCATTAGCCTGTAAGGCATACCAGACAGACAAGATGACTGCAAAAGAATAATTTTTCTGCCAGAATTATATGGTCTTTGGAAAAACTGTCCAATTCTTGGTTTTCATATGCCTTTAATAACATTGGTGATCCATTTAAAAGTAAATCTGTGAACCAAGTCTATTTCATGACTTAAAAGTAAGATTGAAATATGATTTGATGAAGAAATGCTCCCCTGGCCTTCTAAGGTTTGCAGTGAAAATTCTGTCTTCTTACATAGATCGCAAGATAGTGAACCTACAAAGAAAATAACCCCATGAAGATCAGTACTGCTTAAGGAATCAAGCTAATGTGGTAGGCAGGCATGCTAAAAAATGCTTAGAAATGAAGCTAACAAAGTGTTGTGAGGGAATCTTAGGGTTCCTTCCCAAACAACAGCACCAAAGGGAGAGTGACTGCACAAATTTTTGTAGGGCACTGCATATTACAAGTGTTCTGCCCAGTGTGGGGTTAGATTTTTGTGCTCTTGCATCTTATTTACTCTCTGTGATGGAGATACTTCATACAAGGTGTTCACTTGATGTTTAAAAAACAGTACACACACTATGCTACTTTCATTTCAAGGAATGTATTTCACTGCTTCTATAAGGCAAGAAGCTGGTTTATGTCCTTGAAGAGATTCCAAAATATCTATTTTTGGAAATATTTGTTAACAAAAAAAGATTATGACAATCTCAAACAGTGATTCTAGCCCCCAAAGTTCCCTTGCCTATGTAAGGCACTGATTGCAAAAGCTTCTCAGAGGAGGAAGTGTCTTTCTAGGCTACTGGGTCAGTTTTGACACTTAAAAAGAAAATCCAGACAGATCCTCAAGGGGATTGGGGAGGAAGCCAACAAGTTGATCCTCCTATGGGAGGGAAATAACAGCAATTCTTTCCAATAGCAAAAAGTCTCCTTCTTGGAAGATTCTCAAAGGGGATAATCCTCAGCTAACCTAAGATTAGCGTGCTTAGTATTTAAAGCACACCAAGAGAAAAGAGCTACTCTGAAATAGTGCTGTGGTAGAATGTATCAATCCAGAAAGCTGAAACCTGCAAACATATTATAATTACAAGAGGAATACAGCTAAATGTTGGTACTAAAGGCTACCTGTAAATAATTGTTGTAATATATATTCAGGGGGAATTCAGCATTCCAAGCAGCAATAAAACAGAGTTCTAATATTCTTACAGCAATTAAAACCAGGTACACTGCCTACATAAAATGCTGGAAAATAAACAAATTTTTTTTCTGTCAGCAGTGTGCAGCCTGCATTTGATTACAGCTAAGTCAATTCCTTTAGATAAGTACTGAAGCAACGTCACTGTTGTTGATCCTTTCTGAGGGACTCCATTAGAAACCACCTAAGTGAGTGAAGAAGTAGAAGTACAGACCTGTATCAGTCAACTCAGTGGGAATTGATACCACATCACAGAAAAGATGATGCCTTGACTTTTGTCACCTTGAGGTCTGCAAGTGGTCTAGGTTGTACTTGGCTTCTGCTTCCTGAATATAATCTTATTTGCTTTACTTTCTTCAATAAACCTGTTGCAAAATAGGACAAGCAGGGAAAAATTATTGCATGTTAATGATATCCAAGTAGTCCTTTAAAGTCATTTTAAAAAGCGTAAGCATTTCATAGAAAACATTGACCCAAATGTTGAAATTGATAATTTTCACAAATCATTTTCTCTTTGCTCTTTTAGCATTAACCAATACTTAATAACGAAAACATGGAGTTTCAAAATTTTTTCTGATTCATGTATAATTTTATTCCTTGTTGTAGAAGACCTGAAGAATTATTTTAAAATAAATAATCCAGCACATACTCTTCATTTCTATGTCAGTATTCACTAATGCTGTGGATACAAACCCATCTTTTTTCTCTTACAAGATTTCTCATATAGTACCCTGAAGAGCTGACTCACTTGCAGAGAAGTTACCAGAGTTTTTTCTATTTGCTTTATGGTACAGCCCTTCAGTACTTCTGGGAGCAGTTAGTTAGTGCTTTTCTTTCACTCCAGTTTTCCTGAATCCAATTGAAGTAGCAAAGCTGCTAGATATGGAAACCATGCAATTCAGTTGCTTTGCCTGATAACAACATTGCTAATTTTTAGATGTTGTCATTTCTAGTACCTGTTTAAAATGGCCAACCTTTTTGGAAAAACTTTAGTATAAAAAGCCTAACTGTAAATTTCTTCAAAAGAAAAATTTCCCTCTGTTTATTTCGGATGAGTAGTAAAATATTTTGCACCTGACATAGGTGTCTATAAATTTTACATCCTAAAGTTAGTAATGTAGTCAAAAAGGAGCATTCAAATATTTTTAAGGAATAAACCTCATTCATTGGGGAAAAATATATTTTAAAAAATCACCATTTACTTATCAGCATCATGAACAGTGACATGAATTGTCTTTCACACACACACACCCCTTTACTTGTGCTACTGTTTGGGGTTTTTTTTCCTTTATTACTTGATAAATTGACAGCAGTTGGCTGTTGTTCCAAGCTGTCGTTTACCTAACAGGGAGGTTTTCTTGTCTGGTTACATTAAAAATGAATAACTGGTTTCTAGCTGGACTAAAAACTAGATTGGGAGATCCCCAGTCATATTTATTGTTTCTTACTCTTCAGAGAGCTCCTTGTGACAGAATCTGAACTTTCATTCATGTAGGTGCAATAGCTTCAACCAGTCACATACCTCGAATATTCATTTAATTGTGATTTGGCACCAAACACAACAATGTCCATTCTTCAAAGTTAAAGTATTAATGTGCCTGTAAATTACACCACCTTCACATGTACAAGCATGAGGCCCTCCTGTAATCTTCCTTGCCTTCCTGTTCCACGCTGGAAAGGAAAATACAGAAATGTTCCATCATGGAAGTACACAGCATGTGCAGTTGGCTCAAAAAAGTGCAAATTTCAAGTAATATCTGAGCATATTGAGGCATTCCAGTCACATTATCTCATCAGGTTATTTTTCAAGAGGATAAGACCACTTGGAGAAGAACTCTAGGCAGGATGGCACAGAAGCTGAGGATAAAAACTCAGGGGCACGGCAGCGACGGCAGGACAATGGGATCAGAACTGCTGGGCACATGAAAGACAGCTTGAGACTTGACTGCAGGCCATCCTTTCCCATTCAAACTTGAATTTCCCTCCTGGGGTAGCCAGTTGAAGCATGTCAAAGCAGAATCCATCTCCTCCTAGTCTAGACAGTGTGGATGAACTCACAAAAGAGGGAAAGTATTACTGCCCATGTAGATCCATGGTCACTCCAGACCCTTTTGCACTATAGCTTCCTAAAATTGCAGCCTAAGAAATATCTAGGAAGAGAAAGAAAAGTAAGATCTAGGATAGGAAGTGATCTGCTTCCCTTTCCTCTCCTTCCTTTGATCAAAAAGCTGAAATTTTAAATAGGATTTGGGAAATTAATGTTTGACTAAATTATAAAGGCTCGCAGTTTCAGTTCAACATCTGTTGCTTCCTTTGAGAGGTCTGGGGAGTTGTCAAGGGTTTTATTTTTTTAATTGAGCAGTTTAAATTTTTTTTAATTGCTATTGCTTTATGATATTGGTATAATTTAACACATTAGGATGGTATAATGACCAGACACCGCACTGCTGCTTCACAGAAGAATAGCACACAGCTGCCTGTGCTTTATGCAAGTAAAGCATTCAAAATAATAGCCTTGTGATGAAAGCACATTGAGCTGTTAATCACTTTCTAATATTCTGTTCACAGAAATATTCTTGAGATATCTGAAATTAGACACAAGATGCAAGAGAAGGCATCATTTTGAGTGGCCATGTGACAACTATGGCTATCTAACGAAATGTATGTGTGTAGAAATTGCTCTACTTGAATCCACAGTAGGAAGAATACCTAGTCTTTCCCTCTTTGACATGTCTGTCAAATCCATAATTTTACTTTCTGAAAAGTCCCAAATAGTACAGAAAATGATGATTCAGATGTGCCAGTGTTTAAATTATATAAGTTATTTGGATCACTCCAGATACTGGGGAAAGTATAAAAATGCAATATGAGATATGTAGCCCAGAAAAGACAACTAAAGACAAAAAACAAGCAAAAAAAAAATCAAAAGGTTCTGCACAGATTCAGAGACACAAAAGGGCATTTTCTCTCTCTCTGCTGTGAAATATTTCAATCATGAAGTCATTTCCAGATAATTTAACCTTCTTTAAGAAAGTTAAGCCAGCTTTTATCTTACACTAATCAGTGTCTTGTGTGCATTAAAAAGAATGATTTGGACAAAGAGTAAAAATCAAGTTTTCTATAAAGGACAAGCATTCATTAAAATACATCTGTTTATGGGAATAATCTCAAGATTTAAGATAGAGAACATTAGAAATGTCCTACTGGATCAGTCCTATGGTCCATCCTTCCCTGTACTTACTCTCCAGTAATGGCCAGAGCAGATGCTGTATACTAAAAGCATACAAGCCTGCCCACTCTCTGTTTTCTGTCCCCTCCACACTTTCCTAGTATCCACGATGTGGGTTTGGTTTTTAAGTGAGGCTTGTTAAAGGGCACCCTCCCTGCTTACTTCTAGCTGCTTAGAAACCTACCGCATGTGATTATCTATCCCATTTTTTTCTTCAGCATGCCAATACATCCTGCCTCCTGATCTTCCTGTCACATGACATTCACGAAGCTCACTGCTACAGAGGGACAATAGTTTCTTTTATCCATCCTGAACTGCTCTGCTAGTTTCCTCAAGTGGCCCCTGGCTGTAGTACTGTGGGAGTTGATCAACAGCAGCTCAGCATTCATCACTGCCCTTGTGGGTTTTGAGCTTCAGCCACACGGCCTCTCCTCAGATCTCTCCACTCTAAACTAAGCACTCTTTTCTTTTCCTTATAGCATAGCTATGCCAAGCTCTTAAACCAATTTAGCTGCCCTTCTCTACCTTCTTTACCTGTGCTACATCCTTCTTTCAGTCACAGGGAACACAAAGTCATATTAGCAGACCCTGGGCTCAGGTGAGGGCCAGCAGACAGCATGTTTGCAGAACAGCAGCAAGCCAGGAGGTAGCAACACGGGGGCACTTGGAGCATGCTACATCCCATGCCTTCCAGACACCAGACTGCCAAGAGCAAAGGAAGAGAAACTTTTGTTTGAAGAAACATGAATATTTTCCTATTTCATTATATAAAATAAACTTCAGTATGGGGCTGTACAGGTTTCCCATCCTTTCCTTATGAGTTACAAATTCTAGACTTTAACACATCAGGTGTCTGCATGCATTGTGCATTGTTACTTCTTGACCCTCAAAAGTTTTCCTGCTGCTTTGATTCTGAAATCATGATGAGATGAAGTAGAAAAAATAATGTCTCAAATTAAAATGTTACATATCCAAACTTGTCATGCCTGTGGGGTGAATGCCAACTCAGCTCTGTAACTTGCTGTCACACTCTCACTTGATAAGTTTTCTGTAATAAGTCATATGATTAACCTTACAAAATATTTTCTCAGAACAGCCTCTCTCCTTGCTATTATCCGTGACTTCCAAAGTTAGTAAGACAAATTCAATGGGGGTACAAAAGTCAAGTCCCACAGTATGGTATCTTTTCTGATACTGCATTCTTCAGTCTCTTAAGAAGCTTACCCTTTTTTATGGGTGGCTCTAAAAGATATCATACAGTAATATCAACTTTTCCAAAAAATTAGAAATTAAATTGACTAGCACACAATCATTTGCAAATTATTCAAATGCATTTGTAATACACGGCTTGAAATTCATGCTGCATTACTCAGTCACCCAGCTTATTCATACGGGAGTAATGAAACTGTCATCTGACTTGCATATTAACTAGTCCAATAGAGATCAAAGTATGCATCTGACTTTCACCTTTACAGTTTTAGATTGAGCTGCAAGTTTCAAGATTATGACCAATTTAAGAGGAAAGTGATTTGCAAAACTAGCCACCAGAGCCCTACTTGTAAACTTTTATTGTGTGCATGCAATTAAAAATTTGCTTCCAGCTTTGAGCATTCATGCTTCAAAAATGTGTTTTCCACACTTTCTGTTACAAAAAAAATTACGCAGTTTTGGACAAAGGTTATTACAGTCAAATTAAGACCAGATTTCAATTCAAAATCCGCTGGGTATATTGTAATAAATCTGAAGTATTATTGAAATTTGAGGTTCTTTTAGAACATAAGTTTCATACTTCATTTGACTAGGGTATTCTTCCATGTTGACTACCACACAAAGAAACACAAACAAATTTGAAGTAAGCTGAAAGAATTCCCAATCCTTATGGGTTTTTTATCAAACTTGAAGTTTGGTCAGACTATATAGACTTTTTGAACAACAGCTATCTGTCTGCTATGTGACACAGACAGCTTAGTCTTACATTGCTGTTGGCTGTAAGTGTCACCGAGAGAGTGTGCAGTCACGCATGCAGGCCATTTTCTGGAGGTGTCTTAACAGCAGTGCTTTATTCAAAGAAGAGTACACAAGAGAAGTTGTAGATATATACAAATAATGAAAAAGCATTTATGTTTTGCATATTTTTGACTTTTAGAATATTTCAGAATTTCCTTAAAATGCCAACATAAATGCAAGACAACTACTGAGTCATCGTCTTAAAAGGCTAGTAGAATTGTATTTGGCTACTGCAGACTGTACCACTGTATTCCAAATACTTGTTTTCCTCTACTTCCATCTAATAAAACTGATATCAACATTTCAATACAAAACACGTGATGGATTTGGGAGGAAATAAAAGAACACATCATGAGATCTCAGTGTATCTGTTCCCAATTTATGGTTTACAGGACACAATTCTGCTTGCAAGATCTTCTGATAGTCTCAACGACAGGAAATTAAATGGCAGAAAACAAAGCTAATAGCATGTCCCAGAGTGTTAGTGGCTCAGCATTTCAGCATGTGAAACAAAAGAGCACAAAAATAATATTGCAGGGAGCATTGACTCATATACTCACCAGGCATCTAGTATGTGCGATCGGGTAGAGAAAAACAATATCCAGCTATAATACTTTTGTTAATGTTTCACTGTTGTAATTCGGTACAATTTGGTGCCAAAATGCTTTGCAGCGAGAAAGTAAACCACTGTTAATAACAGTAGAGGAGAGTTTACTTGAGAAAAATGAGCCAGGATATCGCCTGAAACAATGACTCACAAAATTGATGTCAAAGTCAACATTATTTACATCAAAGGCATCAAAGATCCCTCTTTCCTTTCTAATTCTTTCTTTTGTTCTGCATGACACCTTTAATAGACTGAAAGACGTGCTTCATCCTTGTGGGGGTGGGGAGTGCACAGGGACAGACACAAAAGACGCAACACTTCAGAGTGGCGAGGAATAAGTAGGAGTTTTCATAAGTCCTGAGAGTTTTCCCGACAACAGCCCAAAGCAATCACCTACGAAGAATACACTGAGGATATTTGAAATTTCAATCCACAATTGTAGCTGGGCTTCTATGTCAAAACCAGTCGCAAAGTTGGATTTTGTTCTAAAATATGACTATGAATAAATGCCATACTCGTCATAGAGGAAGTGACTCTAGAACGTATGGGTCAATCTCTGTCTGCTGCTGGAGACTATGCATGGAGACATAAGTAGCAGGCAACTGTGGGAAGGGACTTTTTTCTGCTCTATTCTGTATTTAACAGGGATAGTGTAGAATGTCACCATCTCTTCGCATCTAAGCATTTGTGTATGTATTAGTCAACTGGCTAGCTATGCTACAAGCATGGAGTTACACAAAAAATATAAGGAGAAGGGTTCACCCTAAATGAATTTAAAAATCCAGGGCAGCACAGAAAACCAACTCCAAATGAAGACTTTCTCTTTGCTATTATAAGCAATGAAGTGCATCATCCATTCATTACAGACAAATGTCACTTTTATTTAGTCTGTCTAGCAACAAAACCAAACAAATATATTTTGTGGTGATGGTTTATAACTTAGTTAAAAAATAAAAGATTGTATACTCCTGTTCAGACAAAACCTGGACAGGGCAACTCTCAACAGACTTACCAGATTTTTCCTTTTTTTCTGCCCAGAATTGTTTAAGGTTTTTTTTATTCATCATTAAAAAAAAAAAAAAAGAAAAGTTATGCCTTGTTAAAAAAGGGTGTCCAGGCAGTAAGAAAGTTTACTAACTGCTTTGTGCAGTCCCCTGTGCCTTGAGACAAAAGGAATATGGGAGACTGTATCTCCAAGTTTAATTTATCACACAAAGCTTAAGGAGAGTTTGTGAGTGAAGAATGGGGCTTAAAACCCAACTTTGGCAAACATGTCAGGCACCTCTAGAACAAGCAGAGACCAACTAATTTCTGAGCAGCCAGGAAACACCAAGCTATACCTTAGAGGTTATGGGGAAGAGATTTTTTTTGGAGATCTGAGTTACATTTATTCTTTCTTTTAAAAACTCTCTCTCTTTTCTGAGAGAAAGGATACATTGAAAGCAGCTTACATAAAACCCCTTTTTATTTTATTGACTTGCCCTGCAGAAATGCAGTTTCTGCATTTTCAGTTTTATCTTAGTTTTAGTTGAAATAAAACCCAGCTTTAGACGCTGAAATCCTCCCTGTGGTTTTTGACGAGGCAAACCAGTCTTTGGGCTACGTGGGAAGCTTGTCGCCCAATCCCAAAAAGCATAGCTACACAAGAGGTCATAAAGGAGTCATGCACTTTAACTGAAAGAGTCAATAGAAAACACACTTCTAAGAGGAGACAGTGGTGCAGTGGGAGACTCTCAATTTGGCATCCTCTTCATCAGGACATTCATACAAGTATACTCCCTTTTGCAGTGTCTAAATCTCACCTCCATCCTTGCATAGCAGTAAAATGTTACAAGAGAAGCGCAACCACAGCAAGGATCTCCAGGCTGATGCAGCTGAGGTCTTCTCCCTTGAAAATGACATGGACTAGGTAACAAGTTCTATAGCATATGAACTGATATTTAAAAAAAAAACAACAACAACAAAAAAAAACTATCAGGTAGAGGAAATTAAAACAGCAGTGGCATTTCTTAGTTTCTCTGCTTCTGCTGTTGTTTACTCCTGCACCCAGCATTCAGAAGAAAATGGGCATCAGGCACAGCCCTGGCCATTGGATCAGGCTCCTGGCCCCAGATGGAGCTGGAGTGGGGATGGGCAAAGACTGTAGGGGCAGGGGCTGCCCTCAGGGCACTGCCATTCCCCTGTCCCACTCTGCCGCAGTAACAAACTCCAGGGATGGCACAGCTCTGTCCGAGGTGAGGTGAGGGAACTGGGGTTTCTCTGACACCTACGGGCCTTGGGGCTCTATTGACCTCTGCCAGGAAGGCTCCACTTCTTGTCTGAGCTGTATCAGAAGATTGATGTGTCTGGCTCAGCTATAGTCCCGGCCTGGCCATGGAGCACCTTGATCCTGGCCTGGACTTCTGCCTGGCCCTGCAGGCCTGCAGGGGATGGCAGGCCCAGACTCGGACCTGTGGGTTGTTTTCCAGACTGGTCTCACACTGGCTTCATCGCTGCTGTATTTTCTTGCAATCTAGGCTCGTGGTTCAGTCTGGCTGTTGTTTCCAGGTCTGTCTCACTTTCCATGATAGGAGTGGTGGGACAAGCCTAAGCAGGTGAGCCCTGTGCTCTACAGGCCTTGAGGTGACCCTTAGCTCCTGACTTGCCTTGCCTTAGGCAGTAGCCATGCTGTCCCTGCTTCCTGGAGGCAGCCTTCTGTACAAACCTTCTATTTCCTATTTCAGCATATTGCTTACGGGTGTGGCACAGCAGAGTATTCCACTCACAGCTGGAGCCTAGATGGTAGCCAGCTATTCTATTATAGGAAGGCGATTTTTTTACTGTTTGGTTGGGGGAAGACTGTATGTTTATTATGTTTATTATGTTTATTATGTTTATTATGTTTATTCCCCTCCTTCTTTTCTTTACACAAATTTTACTGAGAGTGTGCGCTTATACATAGATGCACTTGAAGAAAAACTCCACAATTCCCATGGCCTTCTTAAATAATTTGCAATTTCAAATTCTAATGGTTGAGATCAGCTCATGCATTTATACTGTTCCACTGAGCTAAATAGGAGAGCAATAATAGTTGTAGAAAATAAAATTTTATGTATCAAGGAACAATATGTGTATATGGGACAGTTGCTATAAGGATAGTCCAGACTACCTCAGTCACCAGTTATTGCTAGCTGGGTCTAGAATGACAGGTGAAAAAAATCCCTCTCTTAGTATCAGGCCTCAGACAGGAAAAATACTGGAAGACTATCATGACAATTCCCCAAAAATAGTCTACAGGCCTTGGTTGTGTAAACACATTCCACAGCAGTAATGTTAATGCTTCTAATGTACCTTGACTTTTAAAAAGGGACTTAAAAGTAGCAGCATGCTGCATCTGCCCAGGCAACAAAATACTTTTGTATATAGAATGCCTGCTTGTCAAAAAAAAAACAAAAAAAAAACCTTTATTCATGGTTGTATGTACTATGACCACATATTAATTTCATAATTTTAATACACGCTCTCTGGTGCATCCACAGTTAAACAAACATTTCAACACCTATCAATACATAGACTTCAGTTTTTCATAACATTAGGCAACATATTTCTCATTCTGGGCAGCCAGCCCTTACTGTTTTGTGCAAATCTTGTCTCAAGACTGTCAGCTAGAGCCGCACAGCCTTTGCATAGCTTTACAACACCTGCTTCGGTCAGCTTTAATGTCAGCAGAAGTTAGTCTGTGCCATTGTATTAAATTCTTCAAGGCAAGTGGTTAGCATTTCTTCTAGACCAGATGGAACCTAACATGGCATGATATCCCTCACATTTAAATCTCATCCTTTTCATAGACTCCAGCATAACTACCAGCATGTGAGGCCCATTGTTACTTCTGTGTCTGTGGATGTTTTGGCACACTGTACCAGCTGAAGAGGGAGCTGGTTAATGGAACTTAACAGATCTTTAATTTTCTGCATCAAACTGCAGGAATCCTTCCCCACCCCCATTCATTTATCCAGGCAAGTGAACAACATAGCTGTAGTGTTCAGCAGTTCTCCTCAGGGGCAGGCAGGCTCACCTGAGCAAATAGAGATGAAGAATTAGGGCTTCACTTAGCTTGTTTAAGATGAGTTGGATTTAAACTTTGCTTTAGCCTTCATCTTCAGTCCTGTAGCAGCGAACTCAGTCCCCGTGGATTCTTAGTCTTAATGCTGTTAGAGGCTAATTCAGTCACAAAGAAGCATTATAGCTGGACCATGCTTGTCTGCTGCTTCTCAAAGTTGGTGCAGGTGCTGGAAACCTGGCACAGGTTCTGGTTTCTGGCCACCACTCTGTGCCCATGTGGATTCTCAGACAAAAGACTGTTAACCTTGCATTTCACAGGCTAAAATATTTCTTCTCTCTTATTATTAAGCACTGACTGTAACTGCAAGTATATAAAGTATATGTACAGATTCTGCAGGTGTTGAATTTGAGAAAAACATCTACCATTTCCATTGCGAAAAGTTCCTGTGTGCCTCAGACTAGGTGAGAGAAAGATATGCCCATTTAACTTTTACTGCCTATACCTGCTATCCTACACTCTCCTTCGTGGATGCAGAGTGTGGAAGGGAAGTGTGCATTTAGTCTTGCCAGGATGATGTCTGAGAGATTTTGAAAAACTTTCACAACTCCTGTCTGGCTGAGCCCACTGAACCAAGTTTGGACCTGCCTTGCATTATGTGCACTTCAGTGAAAGAGAATTTTCCAGACCACAGGGGACATGAAATCAGGCCTTTGCCCCATGAAATAAAAAATGCACATTGGTATGAGAGTGGCTGACTATTCCGCTTCAGACTAATAGAAGTAATTTCGACCTCCAACTGGTTCAAGCTAAAATTTTGGATGCAAAAGGCTTAACATTCAGACATCCGAAAATGCCGTGCAGACAGCAATGGTATACTTTTATTTTTAGAATTAATCATCTAGTTCTTATGGATTTCTGAGTGTTACCCTAGTATTCATGTCTCAGGGCACATTTTCTGTGGGCAAGGGAAATGCATTTGTCCAAACTGGCCTTCTTTGTGCTAGCTTGGAGGTTACTCAGCAACTCACCTTTGATAAATGAATACCGGGAAGCTCTTGCAATATCAATCTGTTCCAGAAATGTCAGATGCTATTTTCCATAGATTCAACGACCCTAAACAATATTGCACTTTCTGCCTGGTAAATAATTGATATATGTCTGATAAAGCAAATGGAGCAGGAAGATTTCTGTTGCATGACTCTTCAGGCTGCTGTATATTTTCTGAGGTTTCGGCAACACTAAACCAATTCAAAAATATATCTTCACTACAAGCTCAAGCAAGTCTTACATTCCATACATGAAAGAAAATTAATTATACTCTCAGAATGAAGCAATTCAGAGGGTTAATTTGCCGTTGTGAGCCTTATGATTCTGAAAAGCCAGCAGACTACAACGATTTTAACAGGAGATTTAATTTTTGACATTTCTCAAGGCTTTGTTAGCACTGCACACAAACAAAACAAACGCTGGAAGCATTACCTTGCAGCTAATCAGAGTTCTGAAGTGTGTTGTAATCTTAATCTAGTAATGATTATGAAGCTATTCCCTTAGTTTCTCAGCACTTTTATTATAAAATTGAGATAGTCAGTTGCCCTTGCAAGGTAAGGAGGCATAAACAAGGTTTAGTGAATATCCCTCTGTAGAAGATCTTCCTATTTTTATATCTACAACCAAAGTATTAAACACTTCTGAGTGCCGCAGCCAGAACGTACATAGAGATTCATCACCCTTTTGCTTATTTTCTGTCTTGGAGAAGTATTGTAGGATTTAAACTCAACACAGGAAATCTATGACATTGTAATGTCAGCAGTTAGTTAAACCTAGGAGAACTACTTCTTCATGAAAAATTAGCATAGAATTAAAAAATAATATAAGGCAAAATTGCCAGTTTAAAATGCAGGACTGGACAGTTCAAATTATATGCTGGTTTCTCTGGAACCCAGTGCTGCTGGTGTTAAATCTTGCAGCACTTTTCTTTCTTTAATGGACTTACAAGAAATAAATATGTATGTTGCTCAGGCTGAACAGCAAATTATTATGTGCCATTCCAGAATTTCCCAGAACATCGCTGTCATTTCCTGTGTTTTTTAGCTGCCATGTTCATCTGAGGGATCTCTGTCAGACCAAAACTTCTTAATTCCCATGCTTCGGTGACTTTTGCACAGGACTGCTGTATCTCTGCTCTAGTACTCCAGCATCACAGATATATTTACTGCTTTTCCTGAAAGAAAGTGTTCTGGGATATCTATGTGGCAATCTGAAAGTTCAGATGATGGTGGCTACAAAATCCCATGTAGTTTCCATCCTCAATTCAAAACATCTCATTTAAAACAATTACTAAACTGTGTGTAATGGAACTTTCAAGTGAACTTCACGTGTTATATAATATAAAGTGCTGAATTCTACCATTCTGTTCTTTTACCTTATTTTCATTTATCTTTAGTCTTTACTAATCCAAGTCAATGTTATTTCATAGAATAATAGAATTTTCTGAGTTGGAAGGGACTTACAAGGATCATTGAAGTCCTACTCCTGATTGAGAGAGCACATTAGCAACTATTCTCACAAAGAGAATATTCTATACCAATTCAATTTTTCATTTTCACCGCTGAAAACCCAGTAATTGGAGTAAATGCTGTGGTGAGAACTTAGAAAATCATCCAGTTTTATAACAAAAGTAAAGTGATCTGCAGATTTTTACTTGCTAATATAAAATCGATGCTTTGTCAGATTTTACATGCTATACATTACTATGTGTGTTATGTCTAAATCTGGATTATCCCGGTTAGAGAATGGTGATAATAATGCCAAGGTGACAGATTTGATCCCTGCATGCTCCATTCATTGAAGAGATGGACTTGCTGATCTCTGTGGATCCCTTCCAACTCAGAATATTCTGTGTTTCTGTGATTAAATAATCCATGCAGATTGAATTCTGAATGAAAATCAGGAAACTTTTCTTGCAGCTGTTTTTATGGGGTCAGGTTCTCAGCAATGCAATAAAAACATGTTCATAAGTGACGTTCTGATTATCATCAGTTTCAAAATCCACTCTAGATACATGTCCATGCTAATAGTGCCTAAGGACATAAGTAATCATTAAAAAAGGGCAGTCAAAATTATGTCTGAAACTTGGACAAATATTTCAGTTAAAACATTTCCTGCCATTCCCTAGTCTGTAGACATCCACATACTTGGAAGTGGTAAAACCTCCTGATGCCAGGCAATGTGTTATGTGATCTGTTTCTATATTGAGCTAATTTGAGCTTATAGTATAGGAGTTTTGTTCATTTTTTAAAACCAAGGTATTTTTTACATTATTTCAGAGTTCCTTCTGAATCCTTCTGAAGGATTACCATGCAGTCTGTTCTGAAATTATTAACATTACATAAATTCAAAGAGCACGGTTCCCATCTTCTTTCTTTTGTATTTTTTCAGGCAGATTTTAAAAAATAAATCTTCAAATACGTAAGCCAATAATATCTTTATATCTTTGCCCAAAGTGGCAAACTGTCCTTTTCTTTGCACAGATATGGAAAGATGTGGTCTTGCTGCTGATGGTATTTGCTCTGTGAGAAGGAAGCTGAAATAATGTTCTAAATGCAAATAGGGTATAGATGTCTTAGGCCTTCTGAACATAACTCTCTGTATTGATTCTCTTCAGGAGTAAAAACCTATAGGACTGATTGAAAGTCAGTAGCAGGAACAGAGGAACCACTGCAGATTTTTTGCACACATGGCTTGAAGGCTCTAAAAAATGTCAGCTGTAGATGGCAGGTGGGGGGAATTACCCAGCAGCTGTGTATCTCCCCACCCTCAAACCTTTTTAATTCCATCTCTTGAAGATATTCAATTTATTTCAAAAACAACCTCTTTCTGTTAGAGGTGAAGATTTTTAAAGTGAGGATGAAATAATTATTTAATGAAGTCATCATCCAAGTGAGATAAAAAGAGAATGGTGACAGGCATTTTAAGAAAACTTTTATCAGTGTTAAGGGGTAGATGCTTGTACTGCATAAATGCAGCCAGCAGATTACATACTTTGGTCCCTTGAACATACGTCTAGTGGAGAAAAGGGTTTTTTTAAAAAGACTGAGTGTGAACCTCATTGTCTAACTCATCACTTTAGAGAGAGCACATTGCCTCCAGAGCTTTTTGTAGAAAAGTTAATTTATTTTAGTTAATATTTAGTATGAAATCATATCATTTTAATTTCCTGGAGTTAGCCATTTGCTAGCCTGTTTGCTTTTCACAGTGTAGGCACAGTTAACATTTTATCCACACAGTTTCACAGTGTGAGTATTTACACCCCCGGGATCCACACATTTCTGTCCAACTGGGAGTCATGTCTAAAGACTGCTAAATACAAGTGGCCACATATAGATTTAATAGCTATTAATAAATAAAAGGGTCTGATCCAACTAAAATACTTTTCAGCAATCCAAGTAGACCACTACTGGGAAAGATCCAGAACCCAGCAGGAGACTTTTTCTTTGAAGGAAACAACTGCAAGAATACACATGGAATAATTTCTTTCTGACTGAATTTTAAAAGTTGAGGTTTCCTGCTTCTTTGAGTCAAGTTTGACCAAGAAGATTTTAGTATTTTTCATGATCAAATTCAATTTGGGATCTTACATAAAAGACTGATGACTGGTGGAAAATATCCTGTAGGTTAGTACTGATGTCTTCCTTGGCATGGAGAGCAACTGAAAGGCATCTTTTTAGCCTAAATTAGACAAATACCTGTTTGATACGACAAGGCTGTGTGCCCAGCATTGTATCATTTGAATATCCTAGACCCAGCAGATATTCAATTCACTAGATTTCATTCAGATTTTGGCATGGTAGATGTGATTGTTACAGACATATCAGCCAGTATTAGAAGCCTCTACAAGTTTGGATTACAGGCCAGGTGAACGAGTCTTTGAGATAGAATTTTTTCTCCTCACTGTCTCTAGTTCCTGTTGACCTCACAGAGATACAAGAGAATAGTAGTGCCTGCTAATGTCTATATACTTTTTAACCTACAAAAATCAGTGCAGTAGGTCTGCACAGTTCCCAAACTGATGTCATAAAACCCACATCAGATTGAACACCACTCAACAGTGTTAAAGAAAGGAACGAGCACAAGGGTGTAAGCACCTTACTGCAAAGACACCACTACTAACACTCTTTACACTGTCATATCATAGTTCTAGTGGTCACTTTAAATGCATGTTCACATTAGTAGTAGTAGTAAGATACATTCAATATTCACGCATGGAAATTAGAGCTTTTCCTCTAAGAGACAGTTGGGTTCCTCAGAGTAGACTGTACACAATAAACAGTTACAAAGCAAACATTCAGGCTGCTTTAGCTTCTGTAGGAAATAAAAACTTGATTTAATCCAAGGATCTCAGTGGAGAGAAGCATCGTCCCTAAATGGGCAGAAAAATCTGGCAATTTTTCCAGGGTCATTAACAGGGTCTGTAAGAAGTACTGCTGAACACCAGAAAACAATGAAGGAGATCGAAAGCCAGCTGTTAAAGAATGCAGTCTCTTTTGAATTCCTGGCAAGACAGGCTCTTCTGATTGTGTATCTCCTTACTCTGATGGAATTGCTGAGGACAGCCAAAGATCAAGGAGAAGGGATTAAAAGACCCACCAGTGGAAAAACTCAGAATGCAATTATGCATTTCAGCTAGCATTTGCAATTCTTCTGTCCCTGGAGAGAATATGGAAATTGGCAATTTTTCCCATGCTTATGGCCCCACTGAGAAGCTGATTTAGGAACAGAAGACAAACAATCTGCCTGAACAGTGTAACAGTGTTGGCGTACAGAAAGAAGTGATATTAATTTTCCAGAATATGAGAACAATTTTTTCATCAGCCAAAGACAACAGAGCAAATGAAATCTTAAATATTATTGATAATGAAAGTATGACAGCAGTGTAAATCCAAACCTAGTAAAACCAGTGTTGATACTCAGGGCAGATTTCAAAGCCATGAGGAAAATCGGTGAATTTCTCTGGGAAAAGAAGCAAGACCTTAAACAATGGGAATTCAGAATTCAAAACAGATTAAAAGTGATCTCTAAAATTCCAAGAAAAGTGACCTTAGAGTTTAGCTGCAGATTAAAAGTCAGAAGCTGTTTGGAGGAATCCAATGCTTCCTAGGTGATGCAGGCCCTCACAGAGTATTTTAAATTAAAGACCACAGTCAAACGCTTCCAATTTAGGAAACTAAAGCCAAGATGATGCATTTCTTAAGCTATTCATTTTGTCTTTAAGGAAGAGTTATTTTGTATTAAGTAGGCAGTATTTGCAGTAAAATACTGCACTGAATTATTTCAAACCCAACCTACAGAGTTCCTCTAGTTCCTGGTAGGAATATTATTTTTGTGATTTGTAGGTCTGAGTGGCCACCGGTACATTCAAAATCTCCAACCACAAAATGAAGCAGTGCTTATGCCTCTCTGATAGGGCATATCTCCCATTCTGAAATAGGAAAAATATCTTTGTACAAAAGCCTCACAACAGCATTGTTTCACCCCTCAACAGACATTAATCTTGGAGCAGCAGCGTTACTGCTCACAGCTACCTGACAGATGGTCAGCCGCTGAGAGGACAGGCGGTCTCATGGTAAAGGGATGATAGCTGCAGGACTGAGAAGTGCCCTGGTGGGATTTATCATCAATAAGGAACTGGTTGGGTGCTGCCAGATCATGACTTTGAGAAGCAATAAAAAGGAGGATTGCAAGAGCAGGCTGTGAATATCCCATTTTGTGCCTATTAGGTAAAATAGGAGAACTTTCCTTTTCTCCTGTGAAACTTAGCTGGTAGCTCAGGGCATTCAGAAGATATTCGAGCCATTAGAACTTGCATTAGAGAAACAAGGAATGGCTAAAAAGCAGAAGCAATGGCAATTGCTGGTCATTGTGCTGCTCGTGCAGTGATTGGAGAACAAGAGACATTCTGTGGTGTGACAACATTCGTAGGAGGTGACACAAGAGCAGCATAGAAGCAGGATGCCTGACAGACCTTATAGAAGGTACGATAGCATTCTGGCTAACTACTCGATCTTCGCAGAGCACTGAAGTGGTGTTATTAAAGGGGAAAAGTGACTTTATTCTTGCATAGAACATGTTTTAATGTGTATGTTCTTTCTGCTTATTTGAGAGAGGGAGGCATGTAAATGAAAGAAATGTGCAAGGAGAGTAAAGAAAGCTCTCAGTGATGAAGCCACTACCCATCTAATGTAGCAAGTTGGCTGACTAACAACAGCTGATCAGAAAATGATGGCTGGCAGAGGCCATCCACAAACCGTGAGCTGCAGACTCCAAGAACAATTTAAGCAGAAAAATTATAGGACCAAGTACTGACTGTGAAAGAGAGGACAGTACTCTTCGTTACCTCCTTTTCTAACAGAGTACCTGCATGTTTAGCAATTGCTTTTTTAAAGGACCCTTATAATCATCAGAACCTTGTGCACCATCCACTGATTAAGATAAAACATTGGAGTTCTGATCTTCTCTGGCAGTCCCCTGTCTGGGAAGATTCTCCTCCCTATCCATTTCTTATGAACAGTAATTTTGCTTAAAATTCAACACACACATACTAAAGCTTCATTAAAATGTAGCTGTCTGAGCAGAGCATCAAAAAGCTGCAAAATATAAGGCTGACAAAAGGAAAAGGTCCATATATGAGCCAGTGACAGTAATTGTCAGGTTTAACAAGGATGAAGGGTTATATATTATGTTCTTCATTTGCAAAGAAAGTAATAATCTGTGCTGGTTTTGTTGATCATGATATTTATGTATTTTTCTAAGTTCTTAAGAGGGCTCTCAGAACCATTTTTTTGTTTCCCTGGCAATATAGATTAAATGCCTCTGATGTACAGTGTTCTATGGTTTTAACAAGGATGATTTGTTTTTGTATAACTTCATTTTCACATTACAGATTTTGTCAAGAGTGTGATGTACCCATATTTGGATACGTGCTTTAGTTTAGGAAAGACAACAATAAACATGCAAGCTTTTGCCTTCTGATATTCTTGTATTTGTTTTCTCTCTGAGTTACCATCTTCTGGAGGTTTACCTCTACCACAGGAAAGTAGACTAAACGCAGTAACATTCTGAAAAATCTGTTACCTGGGGCAGAGGCTTGCTTATGATGTATCAAATATTAAAATACTGAAGCTACCTTGCTAAACAAAGACCGTGGCATTGTATTTCAATGAGGAAAAAAAGAACACCAAACACCCCTGTTAATGAGACTAATGTCAAGCGTAAAACTGCTTCAAAACAAGGAGGTTTTGTTGTTGAAGTTGTAGTTTTTCTCTATTTTAAAGGTAGAAGTAGGTTTTCCTACCCTTGCTGACATTCAGTAGCACCAAGCACCGTGAGTGGGTCCACTGATCTTCTCCGTATTGTTTACCTTGACTGTTCCAGTGCTCTCTGTGTGTCACAAGAACATGCACACAAGCTGGTGCCACAGAGCAGTTGATGCCACATAGGCTTTCATCCCTGCTTGTTCTCCTGGTAACTTGTAGCAGCAGGCAGAGGGCCGGCTGTTTTTCCAAGGTTTCAATTTTTAAGTGTCTGCCTTGTGGTGGTAAATTGATGACACAGGCACAGATGTTTTTGTAACCATGAAAGGCTTGTGATTCTAAAGATTTCTTCTGTGTCTTTTTTCCCTTTCTTAGGAACAATTTGCCATCTGAGAAGCAGAAACTTCTGTGAGCAGTTCAATTGCAGCTCCAGAAAAATGAGTCATATGCAACACCGGGTGGGCTGAACAGTTTCTTAGTTAGCTGTTTCATCTGTTGGTTGTCTGCCTGACTTGATATATTTACTGTATCTGCTACCCCTTACTCTTTACTCTCTACATTTTCAGATTTTTACTAACTTTCATGAAATTCTCCTTTTCTAAGGTCAAATTTTTTCGTGTGGATTTTCTCCCTATGCATATGTTACAAATCTATATAAATCCATTCTTCATGTATCAGTTATATTTACAAATATCTGATACATGCATTTCTTTTAAGTGACTTCAATATGGGACAACACAGCCTTGTGCTGAAATGAGTTTAATGAATCCCAGTAGTAGCAACTCAATGTCTCTTAAGAAACTGAAACACATCAGTTCACAAATTTTTCCTCCTACACATTTTGAACATTTGCTGTCAGAGCACATATCTGTAAGTCAAAAATGGGTTAAAGGCCAACACTTTATACTGTCTGTGAATTTGACAAGTCTAGTGTTAATTACAATCTTGACATCCTTGGACAACTTAAAAAAAAGGAATATGTGGTTGACTGGTAAAATTCAAGAAATGTTGAATATAAAAATCCCCAACTCACAGATCTTTACATCACGATTTCAATAAAAATAGATTCAACCAGGAAGTAAAACAGATTCAACCAGGAAGTAAATTGTACTAAGGAAGCTGGAGAAGAAATAAGAATTTGTTAACATTACTCTAGTTGTTTTGTAATCATAACGTGGAATTTCAGGAATAATTCACTTCTGACACTGGAAAAGAACTTCACTGGAGAAAAGATATCTCATCCTATTCTTTCTTTAACTCCAGTAGCTTGTCTGCTTTGTACTTAATGCAAAACCAGTCTGAACATATAGAATCAACCCTCCCTGAAAGAATTTCAGGCCAGGCTCTAAACTGACTACAAAAAAATAATGATAACATAAAATTAGCTCATTTTTAGGAATATATTGCAAATGGCATTTGGCGTTTTGTTTCTTAGATGTATGTTTTTCAAATTTATGAACATATTAAATAGAAGTACAGAATTTAGCATATTTTTATACTTAAAACCTGTAAAATATTTTCAAATTATGTTGATTTCTTTATTCACTTTACACATCTTTCTCAAGCATTGGGCTCCAAATATATGGATGTTATATTATAGGATTAATTTACCAGTGTATAACCAGTGTTGTATATTTAAGTCAGTAAATTTTTGTTTCTCTTTATTTCACTGAGTTATACCAGCATTAAATTGATATAATGTAGCAGTGGATATGGCTCAGAGATTATGCAGAGTTTATTGTGACTTTGTGCTAGATAAAAATAAGGGAATTGAAACATTTATATTCAGAAGAAAGCAGCTTAAATCTGATAAAATGGAACTCAGCAGCTTTACTTTTGTAAGAAAGCATTTGTTCCTTCCAAAAATGCCAAAAAGTAAATTACACTTAATTAATCAAACTTTGAGTGATTTCCAATTAGTTTCCTACAGTTCTTCTATGACAGCTCTTTCCATTATTACAGTGTGAAAAAAATAAGCAAAAGAGAATGACAATACGTAATAACCAGGAGACATTCAAACGTTATAACTTCGTAAAATACTCTCTTTTTCATGCTCTGGATGCTTACTTATAAGTAAAAAAAAAAAAAAAAAAAGCTTATAAAGTCCAAAATTAGGTTTGTGTACACAGTCCAAGTAACATCTATTCCTAATATATCTGGCAACTTCCACACTGACAGGACTGTACCAGGTAGTTACACAGAGTGCTCCTTTGCACCTGTGACTTACTATGGGATGAGAAAGATAAAACACTTCTCATTTTAAGTAAATCTTAATTTCAATGTGTTCTAATTTCCCTAAGCAAAAATAACGCCAGGATGGAATTCTGTTCTTGTTCATCCTTGTCTTGCTGTTAAAGCAAGTAGAACCAGAAATTGACCCTCAGTGTTTTCCTTTCTATCTAAACCAAGACATTTAATCTGAGAAAACAAAACCAGACAGGAAATAAATATAAAAATATAACTCATGAGTCAGTACTTCCACAAACGATAGCTAAGCTGAAAAAGATAGAGATTTGTAATATCAGGCCCATTCTTCCTACTGCATAAACTGAATTTGTAGTTATTCTTTGTAGAATGTCAGCTCTGCCAACGTAGGAGAAACATTTCCAGAGAAAACTATAATTTCTTTCTCTATGTCAAATGTTATTGGTATCTCTTACACAAGCAGATCACTGATGCACTCATTTTCAATTGCATCTCCCTGACTGTGATATTTCTCTGTAGATGTTTTAACAAATGCTTCAGCAAATGATGAGGAGAAATCAGCTTGTTTTAAATAGTATAGTGTGCTATTATGTTTTCACGCATTTACTTCTTATTTTTCTAAAAGCCAAGCCAAAGTAATTCTCAGTGGTTCTGACCTGCTTCTCTCTGCTTTTGTTCTTAAAAGAAAAAAACAATCTTAAAATTACATTATCTTGAATATAGCTTATTTGCAGAGTATTTCTGATTTTCAATGCTTAATCATTGCCTTCCTAACCCTTAGCTGACTGTAACAGTAGCATCCTTTGCAATATTGTTCTGGTTCCTGTGTTGAAACAGTCAATTACTATATGGACTTCACATGCACTTGCAGCCATCTCAACTAAAAGTAGCATCTGGAAATTCAGCTTTATTTTTTACTTTGTTCCTTTTACAGGGAATATTTTATATCACACCCTTATGTGCTGGCAATTTTCAAATCTGTACGTCATTGACAGCTGCTAAACCTAGGGAGGAGGCTGCTGAAAACACGTGCATTTTAAGACATGCACAGCTTCTTTACTAAGCACAGCGGCTTGCTGAATAGTGTCTTTTCAGTGAGCAGAATAGAAGAACATGGAAAATTACTTGGGAGAAAATGGACAAGAGAAGGCATGCAGTGGAAACTCAGTTACCAGAGAAAATACTTCACAAAAGGTAGAGTGTTGGTAAAATGTCTGGCAAGTTTCTCAGATAGATAGTAACACAATAATAGTTATCTGCTGCTTTTCTCTGTATTTTCTGTCATCTCTCTACTCAAGGATAAACATCAAAACCATAGCAATTGAAGAGGTCTAAAACTTTCAGCACTGGAATTTTCCAAAATTTTTATCTCCGCTTAGGATGGGACAACTTAGGTAGCAATCCCCAAAGAACAAAAATGCTGTGCAGTCATACTATGAACAGGCAGACATAGAGGCAAGACTAACAGCATATCCCTCTTGAAAGGTAAGGAGCCCTTTCATATGGCAAATATAGCAGGTATGGTAAGATGCAGGAATATAAGTGAGTTGAACCTACAAAAATAATCTGATATCTTCAGTGAAAAAAAAAAAAGGAGCGATTTATAAAATATTAGGCTTTGACCATTGTAAAATACACATTCAAGGAAAATACCATTCAGTCTCCAAGCTAAAAATGACATAAAGTCATAGTGGATGTATTTTACTGTAAAATTTGTTTGCACTTTTGTGCACTGATTGTTGCAAGGCTGCGGTAGTTCTGTACATTAGTTTTTCCTGCTAGAAAACGGTAAGAAGGGCATATCTGACTAACATAGATTCAAACTGGTAATAAGAATTATGATCAGTCTTAAGGGAGAACCTCTGTAAAGAACCAGGATTTCTGCAAAATTTGTGTGAGCCACTCTTTACACTTTTGCACAGGAGATGTTAGGTGTAAATTGGGATCAGACAGTAGTGAGATCAATCCTTCCAATGGCTGCAAGCTGGGAGGACAAGTGTCTGTCTCTTTTTTCAAGTAAAAAAATGATACACAAGAGGAAATGGCCTGAACTGGCTGCAGGGAAGTTTAGTCTGGATATTACAAAAAATTTCAGTACTGAAATAGTCACAGCATTGGAAGAGGCTGCCCAGAGAAGTGGTTGAGTCACCATCCCTGGAGGTGTTTAAAAGATGTGTAGATATGGCACTTGGAGACATGGTTTAGTGGTATTTTTGGCAATGTTAGGTTTATGGTTGAACTTGATCTTAAAGGTCTNAAAAAGGAGCGATTTATAAAATATTAGGCTTTGACCATTGTAAAATACACATTCAAGGAAAATACCATTCAGTCTCCAAGCTAAAAATGACATAAAGTCATAGTGGATGTATTTTACTGTAAAATTTGTTTGCACTTTTGTGCACTGATTGTTGCAAGGCTGCGGTAGTTCTGTACATTAGTTTTTCCTGCTAGAAAACGGTAAGAAGGGCATATCTGACTAACATAGATTCAAACTGGTAATAAGAATTATGATCAGTCTTAAGGGAGAACCTCTGTAAAGAACCAGGATTTCTGCAAAATTTGTGTGAGCCACTCTTTACACTTTTGCACAGGAGATGTTAGGTGTAAATTGGGATCAGACAGTAGTGAGATCAATCCTTCCAATGGCTGCAAGCTGGGAGGACAAGTGTCTGTCTCTTTTTTCAAGTAAAAAAATGATACACAAGAGGAAATGGCCTGAACTGGCTGCAGGGAAGTTTAGTCTGGATATTACAAAAAATTTCAGTACTGAAATAGTCACAGCATTGGAAGAGGCTGCCCAGAGAAGTGGTTGAGTCACCATCCCTGGAGGTGTTTAAAAGATGTGTAGATATGGCACTTGGAGACATGGTTTAGTGGTATTTTTGGCAATGTTAGGTTTATGGTTGAACTTGATCTTAAAGGTCTTTTCCAACCTAAATGATTTTATAGTTCTACTCTGATGCTGTTGGTGGTGCACTCATGTGAATGAGTTGGAAACCCCTCAGACAGAATAGAGAACAGAGTGATCTGAAGTTTCACCTTATGGTTTCAAATCTGACACTGAGGTATTCTTTCATCCAACAGGCAAAATCACAGAAACAGCTTGGAGATGAAGTCAAGAAGTAGTAAGGGTCTACATTTAATTTTTAGCAAAAAATGAGGGCAACTCATACAATACAGGACATAAATGTTTCATCTCTGGGAGACTGTGGATAACACTGGACTTCCTTCACACCCAGAAATTCCTGGTAGTATTCTCTATGAAAATCTTTACCTTGAGTTAACGTAATGGTGTTATCCTTCTGTTTCATACTTTGCAATAAACTTGCCAAGGATGTTTGAACTGCATCTCAGAGCTCACAACATTTAACTACTGTAAGGAGTCACAGACCTTCACAATTAATAGAAAATCTCCTTTCCCCAGGAGCTCAGGGATTTGAAGTTGACACAGTGCAGCTTTTTGGGCCCCCTAGAGTACCAACAGGTGGTACTTACCTGCAGTCATCTTAAACAGGATTACAAGTTGATATTATCATGAGGTCTGTTTAGTCTGATATTCTTTCTCCCCTCTCCCTATCACTGGCTCCAGGAAGTGGGGAAACCCCTTTCATAAAGTATCTTTGTTATGTGAAGCTGTTAGAAAGGTATTTTTGGTCAATGGGCTCACCTCTATTAACGAAAATCTAAATTGTTTTAAAAACATAATCCTGAGAACTCTTTTTATATATAGTATTTTCAGAAACACATTGTAAAGCAAGGCTTTAGCCCTATATTCTGAAACAATTCTGAAAACAATTGACCTTTATGCAATGTCTGTTGGAGAGCAAATCCCTTTGGGAAAACATGATTTCCTAGCTGTCACTGGTCAAGGATGTGCCCACCTGAAAGAAGGCTGTAGCCAGGAGGCTGGCCTCTTCCCCCAGGCAACTGGTGACAGGACAAGAGGAAGTGGCCTCAACTTGTGCCAGGGGAGGTTTAGATTTAATATTTGGGAAAATTTCTTCGGCAAAAGGGTTATTGGAAGCATTGGAACAGGTTACTCAGGGAAATTGTTGACTCACCATCCCTGGAGGTGTTTAAGGAAAGACCGGACGCAGCATTTAGTGCCATGGTCTAATTGACATGGCGGTGTTCAGGCATGGGTTGCACTCAATGATCCCAGAGGTCTTTTCCAACCTAACTGGTTCTGTGATTAACTGAAAGGGATCAAATATAATTCCTCAGAAAAATTTAAAAAGCAGAAAATACTACTAAACTTCTGATTCATCTGGAATTTCTAGAAGCCATCATAGAAACAGTAGTGAGTACAAAAGGGGCACTGTAAACACCATCCGTCTGAGGAGTTGCTGTAGTTGGTGCTCCAAAGCCAGTAGTTATGTATGGTTTTCAGGGCTGAGCATACACGTTTTAGCCAAGTTTACATTTTTACATTTTGAATTCCTTTGAGTGGCACAATAGAGTTGAAAATGTAAAGCAGATCTGAACACTGAAGATTCAGCATGGATTTGACCTAATTATCACAGTGATTCTGAATCCCTACAAGCTGGCCAAACTTAGAATCCTAGGAACATGAAGTCCTAGACATTACCTTCAGTATGTGTTTAGTAGGGATGGTTTCTCCATTCAGATAAAAAAACTGTTGAGTTCTCCATCTGACTTCGGAGGCAGACCCTGTGCCACTACATATTACCATTGCAGTTTAATCAAGTCAAGCAAAACAAATAAAATAAGGATATTTGACAATAATTTTTCAAAAGGAAAACTGTTAGTATACCTAAAATACGAGAAAATCTCCTTTAAATTCATAGCAATAAGGATGGAAAGAATATCTAAAATAATTTCAATCAGATCTAGGACTACCATGTAGAGGATTTAGTACTCAAATACTAGGTCACTGTATGGTGAGAAACAAAGCATCCAAAGGGTCTTTTCACGTCTGGGGTCTAAAATGTCCCTCTCCAAAAATGAAAACTCTGAGCAGGAATTAAATTATTGGATATTTTTGACATACCAACCAAACTGCAGATGATGAAAAGGAGAAGGAAGAGGGAAAAAAAAAAGAAAGATAATAGATTTGGAACAATATGCTAGTCTGTGCTTAGCAGATAATAATGTCAGAAACACTTTTAAAAGGAATCTTTAAAAAGTGAAGTTATTTTTTTCCGTGCTTCTTTTAGAAAGCACCTAATTCTTTCAATTAATTGGTTTGAATGACAGTTGTAAACTAATGAGCTACAGATGTCCAACTCTATAAGCTGCAGTCAGGAAAACATGGTTTATTTATCAGTTCTTTACAAGGGGAAAGAAAACCCAAAAACTTTTTATCTCTTCTTTTTTACTTATGTTTAGTTCCTTCTAACTTTGCAAAAATCTTTAGCTCCATCTTCAGAGCAGTAATGTATCTGCACCTTCAAAACAGAGGCATTGGAATCTGTTAAACATATCACTCTGGAAAGTAACACTGCACAAATGCTTTGAAATAAGGCTAAAAACGAGATAATTTAAACCGAGTGTGAAACAGAAAACCTTAAACTACAGCACTTCCCATGGATTGGTCCTGATTATGGAAGTTGTTTGTCCTAAATTGGTTTGAGAAGTTCTTGTGTGGCTTAAACATATGTTTGAATAAATACTTGCCTGAATAAGGGTATGTTTTACTAACATGCACCTAAAAGATCACTGAAAAACTCTTGGCTGGTTTAGGGGGAAAGAGTAGGGAATGCAG
Source organism: Ifrita kowaldi (assembly GCA_013398055.1). Classification (NCBI taxonomy): domain Eukaryota; kingdom Metazoa; phylum Chordata; class Aves; order Passeriformes; family Cinclosomatidae; genus Ifrita; species Ifrita kowaldi. Next base: position 272,873 of record VZRS01010561.1, on the reverse strand, counting down.
TAAAAAATGCAGTAAAAAATGCAGTAAAAAATGCTGATCTATTTAACCCAGCAAATTAGTGAGCACTGTGCTGAAGGACTTACACCTGCGGCTGAAAGTTGACACTCAGCTGTTGATGACAGAGGCGGAACATTTAAGAGCCTACCATGTTTGAAAATAGGAAAGCCATCATTTGGCAGAGTTAATAGGCCTGTTATCAGCTGCATGATAGTTGGATTTTAGAGTAGTAAGGCTAAGGAAGTCAGAGGACTACATAATAAACTAATTCTCAACTGAGGTTATGGTTGCTTTAAATGTCAGTACTTTAAAAGCATTTCATCACTTGGAAGTGCCAGGTATGCTTTTAGCAATGGGGTTTTCCCCCCATCCCACCAGTACAGCTTCTGTCTGAGATCAGGTAGGGCTATGACCTGTGCTGCTGAGATCTTTGCTTCTCCCTGAACTGCCAGTAAACGTGAGCAAGCTTATTTCCTTGATTACTGTTTCGGTTACTCAGCTTGCAGTGTTTTCAGCACCTACTTCATGCAAATAACTCTTGCAGCTCAGTAACATGTCTGGGATCCAGTTTTACTGTAACCACGTGGATGTTGAAGAACAGACTTAAATCCTTACAGGTTTGATGTAAATATACACATTCAGTTGAAAATTCTTCAAGTCCAACTTTAATAAAATAGACTTCCTCATCTCAAATTCAGCAAAGTATTACATACTGTAATTAAAAAGCCACTGATATTAAGAACATTAATGTTTGCATTGTTTTTTTTAATAAAGGCCAATTAAAGCAAATTTAAGTTTTTATAATAGCTAAGAGTATAGTACTTAAGACAATTCAAGTTAATCTGGACACATTATGTCCAAGACAAGTGTCCCAAAGCAACCCTTACTAATTGCCAATTGTCCTCATTTCTGCAGAATGTAATCCTTTCAGACTTAGGAAGATTCGTGTTGCCCTGGAATTCACTTGTTATCTCTTCATCTCTCTCCCAAAGTCAGGCTGCAAAAAGAATGGCTTTAGCACTTATGGAACTTGCTCTTGCTCCCATTGACTCAGGGTTGTGCAAAGAATAGTTGGACTGGTTCAGCCAAACATTAAAAGCTGCTAAAACCATAACAAGTTTCTGAGTTATCTAATAAAATCTTCTCCTGAGGTTCCTGTTGCTACTGATCTTTTTCTTCATGGGTCACAAACAGCATGTTCAGCTCAGCTGGTACTTTCTTCTTTACCTGTCAAATGCAAGTCTGCCTATCAATGGAAGGACAAATAAGGTGACTCAATCTCTCTAATACCAAATAAATAGTTAAAATAGAAAGTGGAGGAGGAATGTGTGTGATGTGTCAAAACAGCAGCAGCTCTGGTCCCTCAAATTTATCTCTCTATAGATGCTGGCTTGTGCCAGATACTGTAGGGACTACATTAACTTGTCCCTAAAAGTAAGCACTACCCCATCAATGAAAAAAGGCAGCAAACACATGTGTGGGTGTTCTCCTCTAGTCAGCAAAAAGATGTTTCCTGAATACATTCCAAGTAATCTTCTCTGCCAGTTGTTCAGGGAACTGAAAGGTCTTAAGCAGAGGATTGAAGGTCACTTTTCACTGCCTTAAGGGACAAAGTTACAATAGGAAATACAGCTGTTCTCCCAGTCTTATACTAACATGAAGAAAAAGCACAATCTTTTAGGAAAACATAAATTCATATGACGGAAGACCTGGCAATACCAGGAAGTTGTAAGATAGCCTTCAGACAATTCCCTGCCCTGAAACTGAAGTCAAACCATACATTGTCCTGGCCAGCAGAGAGAGCATTTCCCAGGATCTACCCATTCTCATCTCCTGCTAAGACCCTCCACACTGTACTCGAAGTCAAGGCTAGTAATACTAGCCCTTCAAACATGCCTAGAAACCTGAAATTAAACAACTCTTCCCATATGTAAAAATAAGTAAAGGAAATAAGAGTGATTGAAAGAGGGGTTAGCTAGGCAAATTATTTATGTTCTGTGTACATAAGTGTGATACTCTTAATTTTACCTAGGCTTTGTAGCTGAATTTATTTATTAGTGTGTGTAATGCTTTTTCTTAGTAATTGCCAGTCACTGTCTCTACTTCATTTCTTTTTAATTTTAGGAATATTCTTTCTAGAAGAAATTTGGCGTTCTCTAGTTCTTAGTCTGGTTTTAATTAATCTGAACTGCCAATCTGATTTTATTAGCATATTGATGTAAAGCAAATGGGACACATAAGTTAGAACTTTCAGCTTGATGGCTGGTGGGCATTAATAGCTAAACTTATGGATGTATTAATTCTACTGGGATCTAGCTCATGCCCACTGCATTACAACTGTCTGCTCATATTCTTCCAAGAGCTATTAGAATTTATGTCAGAAATATTATATGGATGGCTGAAATAAGACAGTTATTTTATATAACTGTATACAATAATTTTAAAATTTTGTTGACTAGTGGATTTTGGTTGGGAGAAACATTCTATAAGTATTCTAGAGGCACAAGGATGTAAATAATGGGGTTCAAAGCGCTAAAAAAATGCTTGGCTGGGACAAAAACTGCTAAATACAGCATGCCAGGTGTTGGACTCAATGACTATTCCAACTCAGGATACTTTATGATTCTATGATTCCATGGTTCTATGACTCTATGCAAATTCAGGCACAATCAGACTAATTGAACCAGTCATTTTTATCTTTCCTCCTAGATAACAAATTAAAATAGGGAGCAGAAACTTCATGGTATCACCTTTCCATACCCTGTGCAACAAGCCAGCCTGCGAGCTCTCTTCTACAGAGATGTTTTCATATGGCCTCAAATTTTCACCACTGCAAAAGCCCACCTTCTCTAGTACCTAAGATGCATGGCACACAAGCAAAGGCACAAAAAAGGAAAAGCAGTGACTCGCTGTCCTGCTGAATTTCACTGCATTTGGGCTCCTGCAAAACTGCAGTCTCTTTCAACACAGATGTTGGTAATTTGAACATTAGCTCCAAAATCTCTAGTTCCACTGTCACAGTCTATACTGATGATGCAGCTCGGCACAACAGCTTGATAAGACAGTTTTGAAGAGTGTAGAAAATGCTTGTTAGCATTAGAAAAAATCAAAATACAAATATTTGTATCCTTCACCGCCTTGATGTTCCAAGATAAAAGCAAAATAAGATCTAACCCTTCAGTGGGTTATTTCTGTTTTGTACCACCACAAATTCATTTTTACATGCATATGCTCTCTCTTTACAGCATTTGCTCTCTGTCAGTTTGAGTACTTTGAACAGGAGATGCAAATAACTATCCTCTTCCATGTACAGAAGAAACAGAAATCAAAAGATGTGAATCAATCTGGGAAAATTCATGATGGAAATCACTCTAATAAACAGGAATGGAATATTGATTTAGTAGAAGAGAGATTCCCTATTTAGCAAGGCATGTTGCCTTTCATTAAAAATCCTTTTAGAAAGTATGTCCTAATTCACTTGTTCAAGGTGACTGACAATATTCTGTGTTTAAATAATGCATCTACCTCATAATATATTATCCATACTAAGCACAACAGGCTGACATTATTTGCTATCTACATGTGAGAATAAGCTGATTTTACATACACAGCTCTAGCATCCATTTCCCTGAGGGGAGCTGTAAGCATTCCATGGATTAAATAGCAAAAATTAATAGAAGCTAGATAGTGCATAGTTTTATCTATGCTGCACTTCTACATATCTTAATGTTTATGTATAGAAGGTTTTGTCCCTTTTCTTCCCCTGGTAAGGACAAGAAAATAGGTGTTTTTACTAGGGTTCTCAGAACCAGCTTGTTCTACTAAGAAGCAGAAGTTGCAGCAAATGTATAATTGCTCTTCACTCTGCTGAATTTATCTTTAGAGATTTCACAAAGCTCAGCTTGCTTGCAAATGTGGAACTCCTTTTGTTGTTTTCCCTTGTTCTTACATTGTACCATGCATCATTCCATTAGTCCACAGCTTAGTGCTCATTGACTATCATCATTCTTTTTGTGCTTAATAATGTTTACTAAGATTTTAGCAGCTTTCCTGCACACAATAACTGTAGCTAACAGATGAAAAACACAGCCATTTCAGTGCAAAACAATTAGCTTACATATCCTTGAGACACTGCTCGTGTTATAAAGTGCAAGTTAAGAAGGAAGAAACCATGCATGATAATTGGAAATAAACAAAAAATACATTACTGGCATGTATTCAGATGCAGCAAAATGTAGCACTTAAGCACTGCAATTAATAGGTTCACTTCATAGGGAATATTTTAGTGCCTTATAGTCTTGCTTTAGAGGTCTGCATGAGTAATTCTGATCATCACATGTAATTCAGGATACTCTTGCAGTACTCAAGAGACTGACAGAATATGTATATGACCCTTTCTTCCTCATTGTACCCAAGCTTCCTAGAACATCACTGTTCTCTGCATCCATGCAGGCAGTCTTCCAAGGAAGCCAGCAGTATGTGGCTGGGCATCACCAGGAGTTGTCCAGTACCAAGCTTTCTTTGAAGTCTAGCAGAAAATCTTTTCAGAAGAGTCAAAGCCCTTTTCGGCAGAAATACAGAACAAAACCAGGAGGCACAAAGTCGTTTCTGTGGCCAGAAAATGTTGCCCGTGAACACAGAGGAGGTTGGAAGCGTGACAAACTGCTGCCACCTGCTGCTGGTTCATTTTCAGTCACCGAAGCTCCAGGAAATCGAATTCACAGCAGCCAGCAGAAACTGCAGATCATCTCTTTCTTTAGGGGAAAAGGGAAGAAACAACCTGCTATATTTATCCCAATAGTAGGAAAGCACTGATTAGACCTAGGGCACCAGTGCCAGTGCTGTGGTTGCTAGCATTCAGGACCTTGGCTTTTGTACCCTGCAATTGCCACTCTGTCAGTAACTTAAATGTGTGACCTTGAGAAAGCAAATTAAGCTTTTTAACTCCATTTTCCAAACAGTAAAAGGGAAATAAAATTTCTGAGGTTCTTTCAAGTGTTTCTAAAGGTGATGAATATATTCATGGTGTTGTTTAGGAGGAGTGTGCTTTTTATTAATATCTTTACATCTTAATTATCTCAGAAGGCTATTTTAATAAAGCTCCCACTGTAATAAAATTTTCAGGCTTTATTAATAAGCAAGAATTAATATTGAACTGTAAGGCAGTTAGTCTGCTCCAGTTGTATATGCAATAGGGAAAGAAAGAGAACAGCCTGGATTAACAGGGCGAGGTTAGATAATATAATGTTTTTGTGAAGGTTCACATCCAGGCATTGTATGTGGGTCTGTGCAGTTGTCAGTGAGGTCATGAAAAAAATGACAGGGTGTACCTGGAGACCTGCTTTTTAAATACGTCAGCAATCACTGAATTTCAAATCAAACTCGGATCTCAATTTACCCTGCTCCATGTTTACTAACAGGTGCTGATTCATGAAGCCCCACAGTCTACTAGAGGCAATAAAATGAGTGTAATATATGCTAGCCAGATAGCTAAGAGCTCTGACTATTTTTGCTACCTGTGGATATCATATACTTTTGAAGGAAATCCTACCCTGCTGGTGACACTGTAATGCAAATTGTCCTGATCTCACTGCCAAGTGTAGAAGAGTGAGCCACAGAAGTGGAACTGGCAGCATTTGATTTTCTGTGATCAAGATGAGTGTCTCCATGAGGGGGACTTTGATGGCCCTGGGTGAAGATGAAGGGAACTGGTTCCCAAGCTGGCAGCTCTCTCAGGGGTAGGAGCAAAATCCTGGAGCTCTCAATGTTGGGGATGGCTTGGTGCCTGATCATAGAGTCATAGAATCATAGAATCATTAAGGTTGAGAAATACTTTCTAGTATCATAGAGTCCAACCATTAACCCAGTACCACTATATTCACCACTATATTCATATCCCCAAGCGTCACATTACAAGTATTTTGAACACTTCTGGGGATGGTGACTCTACCACATCCCAGAGCAGCCTGTTCCATTACCTGACCACCCTTTCGGTGAAGAAATTTTCTGTAGTACCTAATCTAAACCTGCCCTGGTGCAACTTGAGGCCATTTGCCTCTTGTATTGAAGAAGTGAACACATTTGTATTGGGTCTAGCTGGGGTGAAGTTAATTCTTCCCACAGCAGCCCTCACAGTGCTGTGCTTGGCATTGGCAGCTATGAAGGTGCTGGTGACACACAGGTGTTTTGGGTACTGCTGAGCGGGGCTGGCACAGCATCGGTGATGTCTCCAACATTCTGCCCCTCCATCAGCAGGCTGGGGGTGGGCAAGATCTGGGGAGGGGACACCACTAGGCCAGCTGAACCAAACTGGCCAAAGGGATATTCCATACCATGTGACATCTGCTCAGATATAAAAGTTAAGAAAAGGGACGAGAAAGGAGGAGCATTAGTTTTTATGTTCATATTGTAGAGCAACAACTAGGTGTCCTGAATCTCTGCTTCCCAGGAAGTGGCAGAGCATCACCTGCTGATGGGAATCAGAGAGTAAAATCTCTAGTTCCATCCTTAGCTTGTATGCGTGCAACTTTCCATTTTTGCTTTAGTAAACTGCCTTATATAGACCTACAAGTTTTTTACCCTTGCATTTTCTTCTCCTGTCTTGCTTAGGAGGGAGAGTGTTAGAGCAGCTTGGTGACACCTGGTGTCCAGTCAAGATCAACTCACTGCGACAGTATTTGAGGTGTGGCTTCACCTGTGCTGAGTACAGGGGGACAGTCACTGCCCTGGTCCTTCTGGCCACACTATTACTGATACAAACCAGGATGTCACTGGCCTTCTTGGTCACCTGGACACACTCTGGTTCATGTTCAGCCGGATATCAACAGCACTCCCAGATCCTTTTCTGATGGGCAGCTTTACATGCACTCTTCCCAAAGCCCGGAGCAATGCATGGGGTTGTTGCAACCCAAGGGCAGGACCCAACATAGACTTTGTGGAACCTCACACCATTGTCCTCAGCCCATGAACCCAGCCTGTGTAGATGCCTCTGCAGAGCCTTCCTACCCTATAGCAGATCAACACTTCCTTCCAGCTTGGTGGAACATAGTGAGGGTACACTTGATCCCCTCATCCAGATCATCGAAAAAGATATCAAACAGGACTTGTCCCTGGAGAACACCATGTGTGACCCGCCAACACCTGGATTTAATTCCATTCATCATCAGTTTCTGGATCCCTGCATCCAGACTGTATTTACCCAGGAAACAGTGCACCCATCCAAGCCATAAGCAGCTTGAACACTCAGGCTTTTATTTAGTTACGCTTCTGGAGGCTGCACGTGCTCACTACAACGCAAGTATTCTCCTGATCTGAAAAAGACCAAAATAAACATGAAGTATAATAATTTTATCTACACATTGTCCACACATTTTTAATCATTATTTCAAACCCAAATGTTTCTAAGGTCAGGATCATTGGAAGATACTCATATACATGTCTGTTATACATAAAACAAGCTGCACATACAAGACATTCAGTGACTGCTTACGTGTGTGACTTTTATATTTGTTTAGGCAAATGACCAAGTTGGACCATGCAGTGAGCACTCAATAGCATTGGAGAAAGCACCCTGGGGATAAACTGCCCACTAGCAATGTGCAGCGTGCACTTCAGGGAGCTGAGTTTCTTATTTCCCATCTCTATATCAAAAAACAAGGCCTGTGCCTCCATTACTCCTTTCATTACTTCAATTCTCAGATACTCAGATACAAAATTGTATTTGAATGGTAGTATTTCTCCCATGTGGTTTTTTGTTTCACCATAGTCAAAAGGAATACATGGAGGTTGCTGCCTGTGATAATCTTATCTTGGAGCCTCTTGGCTTTTCAGATCAAAGTCCAGGAAATCCCAGGGACATTCATGGTGTAGCATCAAACTCTGACACTGTTCAAGGATGAGTTATATATTTCTCAGTATGACTAATTCTGCTGTAACTGACTTCTTCTTACTTCTTTAAAAAAACATGTGTTTATTTTGAGAAAAGAAACAAACAACACGCGCTTCTTCTTTCTACTGTGAAAGAAGGGTAATTCATCCCCTAAGTACAAACAAGTGATTCAAAGTGCATCTTTACTTTCAGTCAGAAAACTTTCCATTAGTCAGCTCTGTACAAGCTAGAATTTTATCTTTATTTGAAGAACAGCTGGGGTGTGAAAAACTTCTTGATGCTGGTTTTAATAACGGTTTTTGTTATCTATCATTGTTGGCCTGACTGTAAAACAAAAACCTTGTCCAAGATCTTCATTAATATAGAGATTTTTAAATTAGGACAAGGTTATTAATTTTTAATGCTTGAATATAAACCAAAGTGTACATACCATATTTTTGTTTTCACCTTGGAGCACAAACACAAAAAATAAGAGAGAGAGGCTTCTTCTGTTTGATGGACTAAGGCATAGCCACTCTCTGCTGTCAGCCACCTTCCTTACCTTGAGCAAGTCACTTGATTTTTCAGTACACGTGTTCATGCAAGAGACAAGCCTACATCACTTTGCACATAAATCTCTCTGAGCACTAAATAAATACTCAAGATTCCCTGGTTAATTTGTGAAATGTTCTAAGGCCTGTTCATGTGATACTTTCACCTCAGCTGAATACTGATAAAAACCAGAAATTCTGAGAAAATATAATCCTTTGAGATTTTCATGGAAACTGGTACTCACATGCCCAAATGACTTGTAGAGTAGTCAGCTAAGAAAATGATATATGTCTAGTTTCTCATTTGTAATCTTATTATGGTATAGTTAGAATAGTTCATGTCCTCAACTTGTAGGTCCATAGAAGAACATACTTGTCTGCTCCCTCTGGAGCTGGAAACGGTACTTTCCAGAGGGAAGGTATACACATACCAGCTGTTGGAAAGTTGTGCTGGGTCTCATTTCTTATTTTTCCTTTCTTCTTTCCACAAATCTGACTGATAATGTTGTGATACAGATTTTTTCATTTCTGTTCCCATTACAAAATTATATAATGATCCCAATTTATGAGAGGGCAGCAGAACAGGATGCAGTATTGACATTAGACTAGCCTGCTACAGGAAATGTGAAGATCTCTGGTCAGTTGCAGATGGCTAGATTAACTGGAGTAAATCAGATATCACCTCCTTCTGTTTGAGTCCTATCACAATGAGTTACCACACAATTAGTCACTGAGGTTGAATGGCACATCTGGAAATGGTCTAGTCAAACCCCTCTGCTCAGAGCAGGGTCACCAAGAGCAGGTTGCTCAGGGTCATGTCCGCTTGGGTTTTGAACTGCTTAAAGGATGGAAGACAGTTTTGTTCAGTGTTGAAGCAACCACACAGTTTAGATTTTTTCCTTATGCCTAGGTTGGGATTTTCATAATTAATTGTGTGCTTATTGTTTCTCTTGTCCTGCCACTGATGCTGTCTAGTTTCATCCTTTTTTACCACTTCTCACATCAGGTTCCAGCTCACTCAGCCTTTTCTCATACAACACATTTTCAGTGCCTTAATCATCTTTCTGACCCTTTTCCAAGTTTCTCCAGTCCATCCGTGTCTTCCTTGCACTGGACCCAGACTCCAGATGTGTCTCACCAGCGCTGTGTAGAAGGGGAGGCTCACCTCCCTTGACCTATTGGCTACAATTTTCCTATCACAGGCCAGGGTACTATTGATACCCTTTATACCACGGGTGAATTGCTTGCTCATGTTTAACTTTGTGTCCATCAGGACACCAGGTCCTCTCCTGCCAAGCTGCTTTTCAGTCACTCTGTCCAAACCTGTACTGTTGCACGAGGCTGTTCCCTCAGGAACAGAACTGAGCATTTTCTTTTGTTGAACGTCATGGGGCTTCTCTCAGCTCATTTCTGCACTGTCAGTGTTCCCCTGAGTGGCAACATAACTGAAGTGCATCAGTCACTGCTCAAAAGTTTCATATCATCTACAAACATACCAAAGCTACCTTCAGCCCCGTTATTCAGGTAGTCAATGATGCTGTTAAAAAATGCTGGTCCCAGCATCACCCCCTGGGGTGCACCACTACAGACAAATCTCCAGCTGGAGGTCTTGTGACTGATAACAATCCTCTGAGCTTGGCAGGTCAGGCAGTTCTCAGCCCATCTGGTGGTCCGCTTATCTAGCCTGTTTTTCTCAATTTGTCCATGAAGAGCCTTTGAGAGACAGTGCCTTACAAATTTTGAGATAGATTACATCCACTTATTATTTAATTATTTCAGTGTACTAAATTTGAAATACAAAAATAGATGAGATGCCAAAGGGGAAGGCATAATAAAATACCATGAATTGAGATGCATGACCTTTCTTAGATTTGTTCACTCCAACACAGGCTGTGTTTTGGGATACTCCAACTAGCTTTACTGGTATGCAATAAATTTGCCTGATTACAACAGATGAAAAATATTGCTTAGGCAATTGGAAATGAGAGCTGTCAAGGTCACAGTGCTGATTATGGAATGCTTTTCAATGTCTCTGTCCTTATGTGTTAAGTTGCTATAGTGATTATCCATCTGCTTTTACAGCAACTTCATAAACATCAAGGAAAACTAATCCATTTGCCTGTAATATTCATTCTGAATATTAAACTGTTATATGAAATAGGGTGATACGTGACACTTCTAGTTCATTAAAGGTTTCCCTGCACACATCTAAAACGATATTACAGGGCATTTTTGAGCTGTAGGCAAAAGTTTTTCAAATCTGATAAGCAAAGTAAGGAAGTTACCCATGTAAACAAGAACAGCAATTTGTACTAATAAACCTTAATAAGAATTTCTGAATTAAATTGTAGTCTGTAGTACATATACAGCCAAAGGAGACACCGCAGTGTGGTGTTTATTTTTATCGTGGTAAGGGTGCTATCATAGTATAGCATCAATGCACAATTTCAGGATCATGTCTCTGTGCTAATTTAAGTTAAGGAGCTCTGCATATTAGGGCCTGCCATCGATTAACTGCATAAAAGGTGTAGTGACCTAGAAGATCCTGTAGTTCACATATGTCTTAGTGGATAGGGATATTTTTTCCCTTATCCTGTTTTGTTCCAGTTCCCTTTATTTTTAACAAAGTATTGACAATAAAATAATAACTTTCTCAAGCTCTTGCAGAGCACTTTAGTCAGCAGATATCCATAGAGTTTGCAAGCGAACACCTCTCTATTGTTGCAAACACAGTAAGGTAGATCCCCAAATTATGTTTAATTTCATGGCATGTATGTAGGATTTTGTAGGTAGTCATGCAGATAAGAATATTATTTGTTTCTTTTAGACCAGTGGCAGATTTCCTTTTAGTTCCTACTAGTTATATATTTTAACTTGAAATTACTTTGCATGGGACTTTGGAAATAATAGCTAAGATTTTCAGATAACTCTTAGAAAAATAAATCATGCTGTGATATGAAATTTCAATCACAAAGAGATTTCTGGTTTGTGTTGTGTCTTCTTGAACAGCAGGGTAAATTTCCAGAACTGGAGATCCTGAACATCCCTGTGATGCAATGAATTAATAATAGTGCCTGATCCAAAACCAATTAAAAGCAACTCAGCTTTAAGTCATGCTTAAGCACAGATGATAAATTGGGAAGAGATCTTAGCATCTTGCAAGATATCCAGCTGTTAGGTCTTGATAAATACATTTCTTCCTATCCAGGCATTTCGTGGCTTATAGGTTCACTTCAAGCTCTTTAAAAACGTTGACAAGGGGCCTCTCAAAAAGCAAATAACTTCTCCCAGTCCCCAAAATGAAAGGGAAAATAAACCAGACTCTCTTTTTGGCAAGTTGACAACAGCAGCTTGATATTTTGCAGCCTACTCTAAGGAATGTAAAACTACTGAAAATGTTTAAAACTGTACATCTTCCCCTGATACAGGAAGGCATCCACAGTGGAACTATGTAAAACAGGATGATGTTAATTTATTAGAACACTTAAAATACTAAAAATATGATGATCCTTTCTTACAAATAAAGACTTTTTAAGAAGAGATTTAAACCACTCAAGTAATTTGAATTTTTACATCACATAGCAAGAACCCCATTGGAACCAGGATGGTGTAATGCAAGGACATGTATACACAAGAGCAAATCTAAAAAGTGATTCCATTTAGTGGGATGTTGTGGAACCTAAGGTCATATTCACCTTTTTCTTTAGGCAGTACTGAAAATAGAAGTAGAAAGGAGAGAGAAATGTCAGAGCTTCTCACTTACACAGCCAGTCCCTTCTCTACTAAAAAAAAAAAAAAAAAAAAAAAAAAAAAAAAAAAATAAGGCAGTGAGAATGTACCCAGAGAAATAACTACGGTGGTGTGAATGATGTTGATGATGTTGTGTGGTGTTTGCACGTTAGGCAGCAGGCAACTGGCACACAGAACAGCAGAATACTTGGGCATACTTGGACAAGGTTCCTACGTACAAGAGAGTGGATTTGTTTATGATAGATGGTCTAAGGGCTGATAAACCCAGGAATGTGTAGCCATCTAGCAAAAATAGCTAAGTGTTCTTGTTCTAACATCAGCAGAAAGAAGACACTTGCAGGAGATAGGAAGGCAGATAATAAGGGAAGAAGGGCTCTTAATAGCTCTCTACCTTGTGTGACATCTGGAAAAGCATCTGGAGGGCCCAGTAGAGAGAATATTTAGAAATAAGTGCAAAGAGGTTAGAAAATCAGAGACCCAAGTGTCAGCACTGAGTTTTGTGATGCCTACATATGCCTGCTTGGGAATGATGTCAACCAAGTCCTATAATGAAACATACAATTGGCATATGATGATTTTTTTTATTCACTGATTTTGCTAACTGAAAAGCACTGCAAGCCAAAGATGGTATAGATGACCTGCAGTTTACCTGGGCATGGACTTAAATGTTTTCTTCAGGTAGAAATTGAGTAAATTTAACAGCTTAACAATAGGACTCAATGGAGCAACTAAGCTCTCTTCAGGCAGGTGATAGACAGATGCAGTTATTGGGATAGACAGCTGGGCAAGAAACTTCTTTATAACCACTCCATGGCAACTCTTTTCTCCAGAGAATCAGTATGGAAGAATATCCATCCTCTTATTCTAGAATGAGGTATTTACTAACCCATCCTGTAATTCAAAAATTTCAAGCAGGGACTAAGAGACAGTGGCTTATCCTTCTCATTTAGGAAGAAAGATAAAGATTAAATGTACCCATCTCAGAAATTCTAACTAATTTTCTGAGTTTGGCTCTCTTTGTAGAGTGAAGAAGTCCCCTAAGGCAAGTAAGAAATAAAGCAAAATTATCTGTTTGGGTTCACACTGGAAATGGGAGTACTACACAGGCAAAATTCCTCAGACACAGATCAGAAAACATGGTTTGTTTGGTTTTTTTCCTATCCATAAGAAGGAAGTGGGTTTTTATGCCTGAGTGCTTTGTTGTGGGTTGTTACGCTCCTGAGCTGTACTACAGGCACAGCTGTTGCCAGTAAACAGCCTGAGCCTCAGTCTCACAGCCAGATGAGTACCATTAAACTCTTACCTTTCACACAGTTTGCAAGCTCCTTGCATTTCATGTTCATGAAAATAACAGGTATTTGTAGGTACCTGGCTCTTCAAAAGGCTATTTGAATTTACAAACATGTGTAGTTTAATTCACAAAGAAGATTTAGATAGTTATAAATATGCTTTCAGTTATAAAATCTACCTCTGAAAATTAGCTATATTAGATAAAGAAAAGATAATAAAGGTTTGTATTGGCAGGAATAATGCATGGTGGGGTGTGAACTTTAACGGCTTTAAGAGCATGCAGGCCTCAGATACATTGATGAGTGGAAGGCTGTGAGTTCACTTGCACTAGAGAAAAGAATTTAACTCACTGTCATGCTTTAACCCCAGGCAGCAGCCAAGCCCCACACAGCCATTTGCTCACTCCCCCACCAGCAGGGTCAGGGAGAGAACCAGAAGGATAAAAGATAAAAAACTCACGTATGGAATTAAAGACAGTTTAATAGCGAAAGCAAAAGCCACACATGCAAGGAAATCAAAACAAGAAATTAATTCACTTCTTCCCATGGGCAGGCAGCTGTTCAGCCATATCTGGGAGAGCAGGGCCCCATCACACATAATGGTTACTTGGGAACACAAACACCATCACTCCAAACAACCTTCTACCTCCTCCTTCACCCCCCTTTATATCTGAGCATGATGTCACATGGTCTGGAACATCNGATAGGAAGGCAGATAATAAGGGAAGAAGGGCTCTTAATAGCTCTCTACCTTGTGTGACATCTGGAAAAGCATCTGGAGGGCCCAGTAGAGAGAATATTTAGAAATAAGTGCAAAGAGGTTAGAAAATCAGAGACCCAAGTGTCAGCACTGAGTTTTGTGATGCCTACATATGCCTGCTTGGGAATGATGTCAACCAAGTCCTATAATGAAACATACAATTGGCATATGATGATTTTTTTTATTCACTGATTTTGCTAACTGAAAAGCACTGCAAGCCAAAGATGGTATAGATGACCTGCAGTTTACCTGGGCATGGACTTAAATGTTTTCTTCAGGTAGAAATTGAGTAAATTTAACAGCTTAACAATAGGACTCAATGGAGCAACTAAGCTCTCTTCAGGCAGGTGATAGACAGATGCAGTTATTGGGATAGACAGCTGGGCAAGAAACTTCTTTATAACCACTCCATGGCAACTCTTTTCTCCAGAGAATCAGTATGGAAGAATATCCATCCTCTTATTCTAGAATGAGGTATTTACTAACCCATCCTGTAATTCAAAAATTTCAAGCAGGGACTAAGAGACAGTGGCTTATCCTTCTCATTTAGGAAGAAAGATAAAGATTAAATGTACCCATCTCAGAAATTCTAACTAATTTTCTGAGTTTGGCTCTCTTTGTAGAGTGAAGAAGTCCCCTAAGGCAAGTAAGAAATAAAGCAAAATTATCTGTTTGGGTTCACACTGGAAATGGGAGTACTACACAGGCAAAATTCCTCAGACACAGATCAGAAAACATGGTTTGTTTGGTTTTTTTCCTATCCATAAGAAGGAAGTGGGTTTTTATGCCTGAGTGCTTTGTTGTGGGTTGTTACGCTCCTGAGCTGTACTACAGGCACAGCTGTTGCCAGTAAACAGCCTGAGCCTCAGTCTCACAGCCAGATGAGTACCATTAAACTCTTACCTTTCACACAGTTTGCAAGCTCCTTGCATTTCATGTTCATGAAAATAACAGGTATTTGTAGGTACCTGGCTCTTCAAAAGGCTATTTGAATTTACAAACATGTGTAGTTTAATTCACAAAGAAGATTTAGATAGTTATAAATATGCTTTCAGTTATAAAATCTACCTCTGAAAATTAGCTATATTAGATAAAGAAAAGATAATAAAGGTTTGTATTGGCAGGAATAATGCATGGTGGGGTGTGAACTTTAACGGCTTTAAGAGCATGCAGGCCTCAGATACATTGATGAGTGGAAGGCTGTGAGTTCACTTGCACTAGAGAAAAGAATTTAACTCACTGTCATGCTTTAACCCCAGGCAGCAGCCAAGCCCCACACAGCCATTTGCTCACTCCCCCACCAGCAGGGTCAGGGAGAGAACCAGAAGGATAAAAGATAAAAAACTCACGTATGGAATTAAAGACAGTTTAATAGCGAAAGCAAAAGCCACACATGCAAGGAAATCAAAACAAGAAATTAATTCACTTCTTCCCATGGGCAGGCAGCTGTTCAGCCATATCTGGGAGAGCAGGGCCCCATCACACATAATGGTTACTTGGGAACACAAACACCATCACTCCAAACAACCTTCTACCTCCTCCTTCACCCCCCTTTATATCTGAGCATGATGTCACATGGTCTGGAACATCCCTTTGGTCAGTTGGGGTCAGCTGTCCTGGCTGTGTCTCCTCCCAACCTCCCAAGCACCCCCAGCCCCCTCCCCAGCATGGCAGTACAAAAAGCAGAAAAGGCCTTGGCTCGGAGCAAGCCCTGCTCATCAATAACAAAAATATCTGTATTATCAACCCTGTGTTCAGCACAAATCAAAAACACAGCCCCATACCAGCCACTGTGAAGAACATTTACTCTATCCCAGCCAAAACCAGCACACATATTAGCACCACAGACGCATGCACTGTGGCTGCTTACAGAGACAAGCTGTTTCCACTGTATTGACCCTTTCGAGATGTGTA
Source organism: Ifrita kowaldi (assembly GCA_013398055.1). Taxonomy (NCBI): domain Eukaryota; kingdom Metazoa; phylum Chordata; class Aves; order Passeriformes; family Cinclosomatidae; genus Ifrita; species Ifrita kowaldi. The sequence continues at coordinate 256,745 of VZRS01010561.1, read as the reverse complement.
GGCTTAACATCTCATCTGGTGGTCCCTAAAATGTTAAGACCTTGTGGGAAAATATGTCATAGAGAAAATCCACTGATATTGCTTTCCCTGAAAATATCACCCTGCCTGGAACTAATAGCCACCTTAAACTCAGCAGCAGTGAGCCTGTGAGAGCCCAGCTGTGTCAGCACATGGCCCCGGGGGCCTCAGCAGCACACGTTAGGGCAGGGAGCAATCCAGCAGAATGACTTTGAATCACAAGAGGAGCTAACACTGTCTGTGTGGTACGGTCCTGTCTAGCTGCAAGAACGTCACGGGTCATTGACACCAATTTTGTGGGCTCTGATGTCCTTTCACGGACAAGACCAGATGAGCAACAGGTCACATCACCGTTCCTGCATATAACAGAAAGCAAGCAATACAAGTGTATCAGCTTATCCCATTTATAGTGGATCTAGAAGAGGAAATTTTTCAGCTTCCTAACCAAGCAAGGCAGAAGCTGAATGATCTGCAGTATTGTTTACTGTAGGAAACAGTATTATGTAATCATTGGTCATGCAGTTTGCAAAAACAAATAATTGGTCTATTGTGATCAATTTCCTACTTCTTTGAGGCCTAGACCATATTTTTGCAGTGGAAAGATGAACTAATTAAGCTGTTCAGCAGACAACATTGACCTTGGCCAGGTCATCTCCCCAACACCTTTCTGGTACCCAGAGGAGAGACAAACACTTTTCCTAGCAACAAGAGAGTACCAAAATCTATTTTCTTCACTGAATTGCCTCTGGGAGACACCCATTTTAAGTCTGGTTGCTCACATTTGGTGGTCTTGGTCATTGAATTGTAGAATCTTTAGGGATGGAAAAATCTCCAAGATCATCAAGTCTGTCCTTTGACTAAACACAACCATGCCCACTAGACCATACCACAGAGTGTCACATCTATTCTTTTTTTGAACCTCATTCACTTCCATGGATGAACATTCACTTCCATGGATGGTGAATCCACCCTTTCCCTGGGGAGCCCATTCCAATCCTCAACCTCTCTTTCAGTGATGAAATTTGTTTGACCCTGGTGCAACTTGAGTCCATTTACCCTTGTCCTATCGCTACTTGCCTGGGAAAATAGGATGACCCTTTATGATCTCATATCTCCTGATATTAAATTACACTTAAAATTGGACAACATCTCAGTGAATACCCACTGGTACGTTTGTCACCTGTTTTAGATTAACTCCCTCCTAAAAGAGTAGGATCAATGATGTGCCCTGTGTTGAGGCCTGATGCTAGAACCCTGGCAGTCAATTCCAGGTTCAAAAAAATGGAGAGGATGAACTTTCATGATGGCAGTCTAAGCAAGGAAGTCTCTTTTTCTGCAGTCCCCAGCTGTCAGAATGCCACTCACTAAAGAAACACAGCAGGAAATGTTGAAATTGTGTCCCCTAACTGGCAGATACTTGCTTGAAACCTGAACATATTCTACCGTCAATCACACTGTTTAAATTTTTTTTTTAAATCCCAGTGCTGCTAACTCACATTTCCTTAGGTCACTTTCTATAAATAGTTAAGCATTTCAAGAATGCTATATTTTAGATTGAGTAGAAAAGGAAACGTTTGCCATTTGCTTTGCATGGAACACAGAAATACTGTTTGGTTCAAAGTCTTACCTGGACTTAAACTCATGAGTCACACATGTCAAGGCTTTGCTAAATTTCTCCAGGGGCTGACTAGGAGGTTTTTTGGGCTTCAGATATTCTGGATCATAAGTAGAAATAGCTAGGGACTGATGAGAACTACTAAGTTTGAAGGCTGCAGACAGAGGGCAAGTCAGCACAGAATTACTGCTTCTTTTGTGTAGGGTTTGAAATAGTCTGCTCTATCCCCAGTGCCTCTAGTCACTGGCTGTACGTGTAGCCTGTGTACAGGCCTGAAGCTAACAAAGCATTTAAGCATGTTGTCAGAGAAGGTTGAGACTGCACATAATTCACAGCTGATGACAGCATAAAAAGAAGTTACTCGCAGACTCAACCTGCAATGCTGACAGTCTGAGCCAAGAGGGTCAGAGAGGGGATTACTTTAATGAGATTGAAGTTATTCACCTTTTCTCCTCTGCTGTTACTAAGCAGTGAAGTTGGTAGTCAGGTAGATTTCAAGGAGTATAAATGAGTCAGCAGTTCCATGTTAGGACTGCTTTCAAATGAATCTTCTTTCTTACTAGCATTGCCATTTTCCCAGAGCTTTCTGTGGGATATTATTACTTTTTTTTCTTTAAATACTCCAGAATCATCTAAGCAGAGAAACTAAGGGCTGTTTGCTCTGTAATAGATAAGGTGAATGGAGGAAAGTATCCCACACTAAGGGTCTGTGCTCTTGTCCAGCTGCAAGCAGAAAAATCCGAAGTTCCCCCCAAACAATAAAAATTAAGATTGAAAATACCCCAATAGTACTACATTTATGTTCCCTGCTCTATCCCAGATTTTCAAACTAATCTCAGCAAGTGACTGAGCCTAGATACTTTAAAGTGTTCACAACTATCCAATTCCCACGAATTTCAGCAAAAGTAGTCTTTCACTGCTTTGTGGCTCTGGGATTTATCTTCTCTATACCTCACATCTTCATTTGTGAAATGGAATAAAGAGAATTGAGTTCCCACTGTAGCCTCCCTGCCCAGCATGGCATTATGAGGCAGAACAGTGCAGAGCTAGTTAGCTGCTTCTCTGCAGCAGAGGAAACTTCCCTGGCCTCAGTCCCTTCCCTGCCTAACCTACCCTTCCACCAAAACACTTAAAGAACCTGTCCAAGTGCTTTTCTAAATCATAGCCTCTGGTACAAATCAGGAGGAGCAGCTTTTGTTGCCTTCTTCAGACTCCCAAGAAAAACGAGAGGCAATACCAAGATGAAGTGACTCAAATGAGGAGATAAGTAATCAATACCACACAGTCCCAGGTTACTCCCGTCTGGAATTAATACTCATGGCAATCATTTGAAAGCAGAGAAGCTGAAGGTTGAAGCAGTGGAAGGGAAAGAGGAGAGAGTATATTTCTATCTTTGAGGTCATGGAATGCAGCAACACAGAAGATGTGGAAGCTTAATTTGCAAATAAAAAATAATAATGTGCCTGCAAGTAAACTGTACATTAATCAGCACTGTGCTTCTCTACAGCAGAACTATGTGCTTTTAGTCACTGAGGTTTTTTCTACACTTGACAATGATCTACAACTACTGGGTAAAACCCTTAAGTACTGTTTTCTAAATCTATATTTATTTTGGAACAGATAATTTATCTTTTTGACAATATTAATCACCCAAAATATAATCTGTAAATTAAAAATTTTATAACATTGTTACCCAGAAATACTCCATCCAGCAAAGAACATTTGTTTTCTGTGTTGCTCTTCTAGTAGAAAAGAAGTTATTATCTTATTCACTTAACTATATCTGTATTAATTATGTCATAATTTTGCTGTAGTTTTCTCAGCTTCTATAAATTAAATGAAAGAGTTGACTCCTCAAGAACCTCTTCAGATTCTATGTTTTGAAGATTTATATATATTGCAAAGTGCAAAAATATTTTGTCAGATGTTTTAAAGTCTGAAAGTCTTTACTAAGTTGGACAAAACAATCTAATATAAAGCACATAGCTTAAAGCTCTTGAGTAGCTCTGCTCATTTGCATAGTTGTGGGCCACTTGCAAACCAAGGGCATGGTATAAACTGTTTCAGTAATACACCATAGATGCTGTTGTTATTTTGCACAGATTCTCCATTTTCTCCATTTCTGCCACCAAAGAAAATGTTCTGTAGTTGGACCCAAGAAATGACCACCTGCTGCCCTAGAGCAGTCAGCCATCGCTGGTTCCTTCCTAGGCATCTGTAGTTCTACCACACCAAAATCCATGAAAATATCAATGGGAAAGGAGAAGTATTACTTAAATTTTCAAGCTCCTACTTCATCTCCAGAATCACTTAGTAGAACCTTGAAAGATTTTCCTTTAAGCCTTTAGAAAATAAAAAAGATAAGAGACAAAAAGGAAACACACTCATTGAAAAAATTCCACTGTATTAACACTCTCCAAATCAGTTATAAATTTATATGTAGCTGCACTGTAGAATTTGATGTCTTTGTAAACCTAATTGCAAATTAGATTACAGAGAGAAAGTATGATTCATTGTAATCCTCAGGCCTCTTGAACTAGATAAATCCTGATTACTTTAAATTCTTCCCTTTTTTTTCATTTTAATAGTAATTTTTGGCTGACAGATATCAAAGCCTTCTGAAAATTTTGCAAAATAAGAATTATCTCTAGCTCATATAATATGTTATGCCTATAGGCTAAGAATTTTTATCAAGTGCCATGTAAGGTGACACATTCTATTTCTCTGTACTTTTAAAGTACCAGCCTCCCTTTTCAGATAATTTACTATCAATATGGACATATTAATTCTCTAGCATAAGGAATTGGTTAGCACTGGAAAACATTTTTTATTAAGTCAGCTCTTTTTAATTTTTAACCCATTAGGACCGTCATTTGGAGTGCTTCTGTCGAATAAAATAGTATCTCTGCTTTTCAGTTCCAGTTCAAAGACCAAGTAGGAAGCAAATCAATAGAAGCCAGGTTTCATTTGTTTACCTACTGAGAAAGTGAGGTGGTGCTCTTCAGATATATTCACATCTATATATGTTCACACGCATATATATGTAGATCACATATATATATCACACATATATATTACATCTATATAACATACAGATGTATTCACATATTCATCTCCATCTCAAGCTTTTTCAAAGTTCAGTATCTAGTTTTAAAAGATATTTTGACTTTGTTCCTGGTGTTTTGCCAACTGACAAATGCATGATCTTCATGTTCTGCAAGTTTTCTCCAGAAGTCAACAGAATTTGTTCAGCCATTAAGGCTGTGTCAGATTTCAGAGTTTGGTAAAAAAGCCTCTCTAAAAGACTTAGGTCTCTTTTTCCATTCAAGGTTTTGTCCTTCTGTAAAAGCTGAAAAAGAAGATATTCTCCATTGAAAGCCTAAATAGACCAATATTTGAATCCTTAGCAGGCCATAAAACATGAATGGTGCTAATACCTTTCCGTCACTATTCTTGTGCATTTTTGACAGAGCCTGCTGAATGGGACAGGAAGGCCCTCTACCCAGTCATCCCAATACTATATTTTCATAGCATGCTCTACAGATGAGAAATTGAGCTCAGTAGTCTCTCTGAAGTTCACAAGATGTGTTTCAAAGAACTGAAAGCATATCTCGACCAGATTGTTGAGAAACCATTTCAAAGCTACCTGTAGCTGTCAACTTTTACCCCTTTTTAAATCACTTCTTTCTTCATTTTGTACAACAAACAAATAGTAAATGCCTATTTCATTAATTACCTACATTAGGCTTGATGAAATCAATAATCATTTTACTCTGGTTTTTCTGCCTCCGTTGGTCCATCTTTGTCCAACCTAAGGTTCACCTCTTTCTCATTGTACACCTTTGGTCTGTACTCAAGAATTTTATTTTGATATGAGACTCAAGGTGATTCAATTATATCAAATCATTATTTTATTATATTTGCTCCCCATGAGAGACTACAGTATTACTCACATGACTAGTTCTGCAAATCAGCAGTTCTCAAAATTTAAGACCTTATAAGATCAGAGGTAATTTATGTATACTTCATTTTATAAAGTGCAGTCACGAACTCTTTTTGTTACACTAGGCTAGTTTTCAGCATGTATGTGTGAGACAGTTGGGTTCTGAATATGGGTCGATCAAACGTCTTCCCCAAAAATCTCCCAGTAAATTCAATATCAGTTTTACATAGAGACATCATAATTACACAGAACACCAGACAATCTAAACAGCATTATAAAGTGTGACTTTATCTTTTTTCCTCAGATGTTAAAGAGTTCCTACTTAACTTGGACCAATAGAAAAAGAAATCTATCCACTGTGATGAAAAACAGTACCTGTGCATGTCCCATATTCTGTCAATATTTGTAAGTGAGAAAGAGAGATTTTTGCATATATACATATATATATGTATACACACACATTTAAAAATGAGGTGTCTATTGCACTGTGGTTTCACTTCACAGCTCAGCTAAACTGCAGAAAAAAATATTTCCTACTTGTACCTACCTAGTCAGTGTGAAAAGCTTTTAGTTACCCTTGTACTTACAGAAGATCATACTAGAAGAGGTTCTTCTTGAATGCTCCAGAGATGTGTGTCCATAATTCAATATGATCACAGAACTGTGAAATTATTGTGTAGGGAAGATTCATATAGAGGCAAACTATGGCAAATGTAGTCACAACTGCCTTAGACATGAAATTCCAGGAAATGTCAGGAAAAACAAACAGAATAAGCACTTGAGCACTTGAACATTCATGACTGGATTTTCAGAAAACTGTTTCATTTGGTTTGTCATTGTCAGAGTATTTTCAGTAGTGTGTCAATAATAACTGCCATGAGAAGGTGTTCCAAAATATAATTTTTCAGAACCTTTCAAAATCAGTACTAATGGGAAAGAATTCTCTTTTTTCCCAAGATTTTAATACAGAGAAGAATAACAGCTAAGTACAGAAAAAGAAAATCCGTCTGCAGCTACCAGTGGGCAGCTCGACTCAACTTTGTGAAAGAAGGGCACAGACCTGCCTTGGCCCCTGTGGATATAAAGGGGAGTAAAAGTCAGCTAAAAGACAGCTATATGGAATAAAATTTCAGCAACTGTCCTTACTCCCTACTGGCTCTGTATATGGTAGGGAGTAAGATACTTTGGGAAAAAAAGATTGTATAAAATCATCAGTTCTCCCTGTAAATCAAGAGTCAGGGAGAATGAGTAAACATATGCTCTCTGGTCTGCTGTTCAGATGGATTTCAAAGTCTTACAATGGGCCTTAAAGCTTGAGTGAATGTGACAAGGTTGCCCCACCTGAGGGCAGGAATATCTCAGAACATGTGAGGTAAATACAATGATTATTTGGATTTTGACAAGTTCATGTGTTTCTTAATTGGACACTTGGGCACGCATCCACAGATCTTTCAGCCACCTAACAAAGAGAAATTAAGCTCCTAAGTATCTCTGATACTGTACACACAGAGCAGGTATTACTATATGCAGTGGCATATTAATAAATGAAGTGTCACTCTGCTTACAAGGAGTGGCTCCTGTTTAAATTAAATGGGACATACTTGATCAGAGGTAAGTAAATGAAAGAGCAATGTCTAGGGCACATTAAAATGAGTTAGAGAGATGAGAAGAAGACATGAATCTGAGATAACCATGTCTCCTTGGTTACAGGGAATGTGGATGAGAGAGAACAGCCAATGAGACAGATTTGCTAATTTGGGATTGATTTTAATAACGTGCAAGCTTACTCATGCATGTGAAGATTCTGACCTGTTTAGGATATGTTAGAAATTGTTATTTGTTAACTGTACATTGTTAACTGTTTTAGAAAGTTGTATCTAAGATAAATAAATAAATTGTAACTTTGGATACAGTGAAGCACGGGACTGGATTTTCCTGAGCTTCAAAATAGTAAAACTTTCTATTGAATTTGCAGCTACCAGCAAAATTTGTAGCCTAGTTGTTATGAAAAGTCTGGAGAAAAAGGCAGCTGTTTACTCTTAATCGAATTCCACTTTGAATTATAGATTTTTTTATGCCAGTTGATTAAACTGGACTGATTTCCACTGCTGGGGTCTGCACAATACTACCAATTTACCTTTCCAATTAAGCCACTTTTTTTTCTTTGTTGGACTGAATTAAACATTCTGTAGACCTGTCAAAATAATCAGTATGATCAGCAGATGGCAGAAATTTTGTTCAGGATTTTCTTTCAGACTGGTCATCTGGAGACCAAGTAACACCTCTGACGCATTACATAGATTTACACTGTGGAGGAAGCGTGTCATCCAGTATGTTTGATTTTGTGGATACTACTTGAAAACTGTACAGTTTGGCATGTACGTTTTTCTTTTATGCTTTCCTTCTGTTGGCACTAACTTATGACAACAAATTTTATCAAGGTGTCAGTTCATAATAGACCTGATTTTTACCCTCATAAATATTTTAGTCACCAAAATTCCAGTCTGATTCCAAGCTCTTCCATTCACACATTTGATAGAACATAGTTTGAAATCTGATTAGACAAAGTGAGGAAAGGAATCCATTTATTCCAACTGTTTCAAAAGCCTAAATTATGGGAGACACTGCAATGCTGGGAAAACCCCTTCCTCTACTGAAAAGTTCTTGAAACCCAGGACTGGTTTCAGCTACAAAGCTGAGCAGGTAACAAGACATCATGAAACATATCTAACACAAATGGAAAGATGTCAGACTCCTCTGCCTCCTAGTAAATCCTGTGCTCTTTGAATTGTCGTTTCTCATGAGAGTCATTTTTCCAGTACGCTGGGTTGACAAGTGGGGCAAGAGGTCAGAGATATGCTCTGTGTTGTTTTGCTGATGCTGTCTTAAATTTCAATATAAAAAAAATATTTTTTCAAGGTGATAGTCAGTGAATTATCTTAACCCTCCAGACTGAGGAGAGAAATCTTTCTTAACTCACTCTCTGCTCACAGATTGTCCTTTACTTCATTCCTTTCTATCTAATGTGAACTAAGTTTTAAAAATATTTAAAATTAATTTAATATTTTAATACCTAGTATTTTAAATTAATTGTAGAATAACAAAGTCATTTTTTCATAGAGATTTGATCAAAAGTAACTCAAATTGGCATGAAAAAATGTGTTGAAAGGCATACCAAAGTTTCTGTGCTGAACACTGATTCAGGGAAGTATAACACAAAACAAAAGATATCCACAACAGTCACATTTTGTTATATCTCATTGTATGGTCTGGCCACACACTGAGGAGGAAGGATATATAATACTGGTAGGCAAGTACAAGACAGTGCACAGATATCCCACTTCCTGGGCAGAAAGATAGGGAAGCAATTTTTCTTAGGTGACAGCAGAACAAAAATGCCAGTCATGTAACCACAGAGTCATTTGCCAAATCCACAAGACCCGGCAGATCCGCACTCATCTCTTTGTCGCTGCTTAAAAATCATGAGTTTTTTCAGCTGCAGTGTCTGTGTGTGATTTGTCAAGGCACGGCTGAAGGTCAGTCTGCACAAATGCATTATCACATCAAAGTGACTGATTGCTGTCAAGCTGGCCTCAGTCAAGAGTCAGCAAAGAGCTGTGTTTATTTATCATGACAAGGGGTGTGTGTAAGATGTGAGGCACCAACATACATGGAATGTGAACTCAAAAGAGTGTATCGACTTCAAACTGTGACAAACGTTTTGCCAATTAAGAAAACACACTTACCCCTCTACAGGCCAATGACTTAATAATTCGATCAGTCAGGAGACATTCAAAAGGGTCTTTAGTAATTGCAGAAAGAGATAATATATGATAGCCAGAAAACAGGAATATCCTATTACTTTCTGCAGATCTTGAGGAACAAATCCTCTTAAGAATAGGGAGGTGAGACCTGCTGGTTTAGATCTTGATACAACTAGATGTAACATTACACTTCTGCATATTCCATCTAAGTATTTTGTCATTATAATGTCCATATTTGGAATTTGTAACCAACTTTTATTGTCTACTTACCTCAATCCAGCTTGTGCTGCAAATGATTTCAAGGTCCCAGCAACATGACAGTGTCCATTCTGGCAGGTCAGGGATCCTCGTATCAGAACACTGGACAGGATGGAAGTGCTGTAGAGCACTCCAGCAGATCCAACAGGCAGCTCCTCCATGTAGCTGGTAGATCAGGGGGATAATAAACATGGAGTTTTATGCGGTAGAAGAGACCTGTGGCGCTTCTGGAGTCAGCCTGGTGAACATAGAATTAGCAATAGGACAGTGGTGCAAGTGTCCTTGAATCCCAGCTACCCTAGTGAGTTCATTTCACTGGGAAAGCGTGTGAAACAGCTGCTTTATAAATTAAGTAGTAGAAGATTTTGAACAGTGATAATACTTCTAAGTACTACCATTTCAGAGTTAGATGTCCTTTCAGAAAGTGTTTTAAGAGTATACTGGACAATTTCTCCTTGAACTCCTCTCCTTTTAGACTAGTGCTTTAGAACTATACACCCATTATTACCCATCACTTATGAAATTCTAAACTACAGAGATAAATCTTCAGCAGCTGCCTATAAGCAAATGGATTAAGACAGAGGTCGGTAGGTGAGGATTGTGCTGTGCACAAAGGGGCTGAAACATCAGTCAAGAAGTGCTATGAGACATAGCTCCCTTTACTGCAGAAAGTCAAGTGATGTAAGAAACCCTTGGGACCCATCCACACTGTTAAGTACAGATTGAAAGTATGATTTTTTTATTTCCTTGTTTTGAACCTCCCATCATCTTAGTTGCTTCACACACAATAACTTCAGAGGTTGTAAGCTAGGAATTGTCAGAGAAAAAAAAGTAATGCAGCAAAGCTGTGAGCTTATATTACAAACCTGACTCTCATCAATTAATACTTATATATGCATGCATATGTGCATATCTGTGTGTGTGTGAGAGAGGGTATTAAAATTATGTACGTACTATAGTTTTAAGTACCATACTTTAAAATAAAATCCCATCCTTTAAAATACTTCACATAGTATAATATAGAAGTATGCATGTATATGTTTTATTCTGTTCCTCTGATTAGTATTACTCTTGAATTATGCAGTCTGAAATTAGAGGATTGAGCCTCTTGAGTGATCAAAGAGGGTGAAAAGGTGGTTGTTTATTTATTTTCTACATGAAACAGAGCTTTGTTTTTCTAAAAATGAGCTAGATTAATTTCAGCTATTTATTTTCCCTGTGAAAGCTGCTAACCACTTCTTTTACTATATAAGCAGAACTGCTTGCCATTTTCATTTACACTCATCCGTAATGGTAGCGAACTCTGTTCAGTGCAATAGCCTTATTGCATTAGCCTGCCTTCTGTTTTGGATGGCTCTGCTCTTTCAAATATTTGTGTATCAAAAGGAATTTTCTTTTACTTCATACCTGAACTTCCTATAAATGTCATTTTTTGTTGGTGGCATCATAAGTACCCTCACAAGGGGAAATTTTTCACAAAGGGTTAGGGTCTTCACATTAATAAAACCTAGATTTAAGTATGTACAAGGAAAGAGCATCCATTTGCAATCACCTATCTTCACTAATTAGCCACTTAAAGGAAAACCAATCGTTAAATAAATGATAGATCCAAATGTTTTTGAAACTTGACTGAGTTCATAAGTTCACTTCTAAAATATTCACCCTGATGTCAAAAGGGTAATGATACCAAGAAATTGTTTTCAGTGTCTATACCACAGAAATTATATTTTATTTTCTTTCTCTTTCATTCTTTTCTTTCTTTCTCTTTCTTTCTTTCTTTTTTCAAGAATAGGCACAGAATTTGAATTTTGGATGTTTATCTGCAGACCATTAACAGGACAACACATGCATTCAGAGGGTCACATAAGTGCAGTGATTTTTCAGTGACTATAGGTATAGGACTTTTATTTAGTTCCTGTGACAAAAGTTGTAGCAATAAAGATTGATTGAAGACACTGATGATATCGGAACAGGACTTCAGCTAGAATAAATCAAAGCAGCTGAACTGACGACCTAGTCCATTATTTCAAAAAGTCTTTGTTCATTTTCTGTACCTTTGATCTACTGCCAAATACATATAAGATTGCACTGATAACTGTTTAAGCTCAGCTGAACAGCTACACAATACCAAAGCACAACCAGTGACATAGAAGAGGCAAACAAGAAAATCTGTAGAGTTCATATGTGTGCCTGCCAAGTATGAATTTACCTATAAAATAACGGCCATAGTTGCTATCAGGATGTTACATGATTGCAAGCATGTGATGATGTCTGTGCTCAATCATAGTGAGTAGAAACCCAAAAGCAGCAGTTTTCCTGAAACACACTCCTAGTAGCTTTAATAGGAGCTTACAGAATTACCACAGAGGATGTGAACAGTGTAAAATACATTGTAGTGCAAATGTGGTGTTATGGATGCTTCATTTCCCCTTTTCTCTGGGCACATCCTCACGTGCTGGCAACCACAACACATTAGTGATAACACAAACAACTTATGTGCAGTGATGTTGTAAATAGAAGTCATTGTTTTGCTAAGCTAAAAATGCTTAGATACCATAGAGAGTCTACAAACTGAAGAGATTTTCATATCATTGGAAAGAATAGAGCCTGTATATCCAAAGATATTGGATATATTGGAAAGACTAGAGCTTGTATATCTATTTCTCTAAAAGTTTCAGCTTTGTTTTCAAGTACGTGTTTATGACCTACACATTTACTAGGAGTAATATTTATTCTTCAAGTATTAATGTGAGTGGTAATGTACATTATTCTTTTATTATTACATTTTGGTATATTGAGGCTAACAAATAAAAATAATAAATTCTCTGGAAAATACAGCTCAGTTATTCTACATGTATTTTGAATTTACATTGTATTTATTGAATATTTTCTGCTCAAAAAAGATATTCCATCATAGAAAATTGACTGAGGAGGAAATGTGTGAAAACTTCAGAAAGCCCTGATGATGGTGTTCAATGGGGGAGGAAAGGGATGCAAACAGAATCAAAGGGCAGCAGTGGGAAGGCTCAGCTCAGACCTATTCCATGAAACTTGTTACATTTTTCCAACAAGGCCATAAAATCCATCACAGAAGCATGTGATTAGAACAAGCAAATAAACCTTGTCATAAGATCAAGCATTTCTGAGTAACCAGAGAGAAGTGTGCTCCAGTGCACATTTAAATGCTAGTATTAAGCTCTGCAACATCAAGACAGAGAAAGAGAATGCAAGGGGCTCAGCAAAACAAATTACAGCACTGGTTATCAGAGCATTTCACTTGCTCCACATGTTCCAATGTATGTGTGCCAAGGCTACTTCTATGTTCACTTTTTTCTTCCTCATGGCTTCCAACAAGAAAATATTTGAGAGAATACTTGTTTTACCAACTGGTTAAGAGGAGCAGATCTGCTGTCCTTTATAAACTGCTTTGCAGATCAATCAATAGTACATGCAGTCAACATCCCAGTAACTAAAAGGGGGTAATCATTTTTGCTTCAGCAACAATTAGAGGCAAAAGTACTATATTTGCAGCAATGAAATATTTATTAGTAAGTAACCCTGCTCATGTAAGTCCATTTTTCAGATTAAGTACTTGTACATGGTGCATACACATACAGACGTCAATATATACAAAGCGGGATGAAATAACTGTCCTGTCAGTGTTCTTACAGCAGCACATGATGTATTTATGAAGCAATTTCAGCAAGGCTAAACTACAAAATGACCACTTCAACTACTATTTTATTATGATTGCAAAGTCATTATTGCGAACCATGGGCCCAACCCTTCTGTTATGCCAAGACTATCAAACATTTCCATGATAGCTGCTTCAGGCTGACAGTGATGTACCTGTCAGACAAATAGGGGCTTCTTTCTCTCTGACAGGGTCCTGTACTACACCACGGTATGCCAGAGCCCAGTTACAGCTATGAGCACAGAGCAGCAGCAGTGATGCAAATGGAGAGCTGCACAGCCCTGCAGCCTTTGCTGACAGCCTAAAATCATATTGATTGCTCCAGGGTAGTAACAACTTGAAAGCATAGCTGTATTCCCCTCTACCCCTCTTGCTATATATCTTTGCCTGGCTTTTAAAAGCCAAAACTAGCTTTTTATGGGACTTGATTCTCATTGAGGCATTGAATTCAACTGGAATATAAATACCTAGTAAAAGTAATTCTAAAACCTCTATGAAAAAAACTTACTGTAGGTACAAAACACATTTAACTAAATCCTTCATATAATTCTGTAGTCAGTGAAGAATTTTACTGGCACTCAATTTAAAGTCTTATGCAGAGACATAGCTCAGCTTCATCCTGGCCTTTCATACCTGTGAGATTTGAAGAAAACTGCAGACTATCAGCCACAGAATCTTGAAGCTTGTTAATCAAGGTATTAGCATATTCCAACAGATAGTTAACAGAGACTGGAAAAGGCAAACCAACACTACAAAGGAGAGGTTTCAGCATGCTTATGTTCTGCAAATGCTAAAGAGCACTCAGAAAGTCATTGCAGATCTCGGACATAATCCACACATCTTGTTCTAGTATTAGAAGTGAATTGTGGTGAGTCTTTATCTCAGGAACAGGCTGATTAGGATTTTCTTGCTAAAAATGAAAGACTCATCACCTGTTGCAGTTGTCTTGTGCTTATTTGGCAGCTGCTAATACTTTATATAAATTTCAAGTGAAAGGAATTTAGCAGCCAGAAGGGTCTGTGCAGCTGAGACTGGTGTAAATGTTTATTAAAGACACTCCAGAAGGTTTCCAGCTGTTTCTTCCACCTGCTTTACTCTAAAGCCTGGTGCAGAAAAACGGAAACAGCTGAGTCCAGATGCCCATTCTGGGATTCATTTCAGTGTAGATCAGCACAAAAACTTCTTGGACATATGAAAACTATGTGGCCAGGTTAAGGTGGCTGCCAGTAACTCATTTGTGTCCTTCAGATGGCATGCAGGGAACGGTGAGCGGAAATCTTAGCTGCTGGTACCAAAATCTTCACCACTTTGGCCAACTTTAACATGGTCTTGATATTGCAGATTAATATCCTCATAGTGTAGTCTGGCAGGTACATTTTGTTTCCCAATGTAATGAGAATAAGAATGTAAGTGGCATATAGTCTTTTTAAGGACATAAGTAAATAAATGGTCCTGCTGAATACAAAACCTGCAGACTAGAGAAAGAGCTAGAGTGTATGCAGCTCCTTAGAGCTGGTTATAAAGCCATGAGTTCAGAGTGAGGTTCTTGCTGATGAAACCTGTCAAGAGTAGCTAAACTTAAAAGGGCTTTCCTGGGTGCAGAGAAAACCTTTCTCTAGAAATTAAAACATCTGAAAGTGACTCCCATTCAGTATAAGGAAAAGTGGCAGCATCCTTTTTTCAGCAGTCTAGATTGTGTGACTCTTCTCTCTCTATGAAATCAAGTCAACTGGTGAAACTTTTAATTAGAATGGCTATTGGTATGGGCTAGATCATAACCAGGTTGCTGCAGAAAGCAATCATAATTACTTAATCTAAGGAGAATTATTAAATAAAACCATAACATCTGGAGCTTCTTGGGAAAAGAATAATATTAACCTAAAATACAGGGAATTAGAAATATGGAAGAGAGTAAAATGAAGGTCATCGCCTGATAGAAATCATTTTTCACTATTTCATCACAGGCATATATCATTTTAAGGTAAAAAAGGGAAAAGCGATCCTTGCACTCGTGTCGTGGTTTAACCCCAGCTGGCAACTACCACGCAGTCACTCTCTCACTTCCCCACCAGCAGCCCAACCAGCCCAAACCAGCATAACTTATCTTTCCTATCAGCAGGAAAGATACCTCACTGCTACCACCAGTAGAGCATGGCAAAAGTTGTCCTTTTCCCTAGGAATGAAGAGACTCTTTCTCCCTCAGATCTACTTTCTCCTCCTTGACAATTTCTTTCTCTGACTTTGTTATTTTACTTCTAACTTTGCTTTTCATTCTCCATTATTAGCTGTTTGCTGAATTTTTCTTTTTCTATCAATTCTGTTTCACTGCCTAGTATTTTCACACTCTCCTGTCGAATCAGCACCTTTCTCTTTGATCTTACAGTTTTATTTTGCTTTCTGATCTCAGCCTTCTCTCCAGTGCAAAGTAATCCTTTCTGTATATAGTGAAAGAGGGCTTTAAACTAAAGTTGCTGGAGGAGGGGAACCTCATTCCATCCCACTCTTATCAGTTTGATGCCATTGTCAGAAAGAGATGTCCAGAGCTTGGAGAGGGATCACATGTCAGGGGGAGAGCACCTGAAGAGCAACACAGAGGAATTCCAGCTACTGGGTCGGCCTCTTGACAGGCCCAACTCAAATGCCTCTATGCAAACACAGTCAGCATGGGGAGTAAACAAAAGGAGTTTAGAGATGTGCCCACGCCTGCAGGGCTATCATCTCATGGACATTGGGAAGATGTGGTGGGAGGGCTGCTGTGACTGAGGCGATGGAATGGAAGGATGCAGGCTCTTTAGGAATGACAGGCCAGGCAGAAAAGGAGAGGGTGTCAATGACCAACTGGAGTGCATAGGGATAGATGAGCAGCTGACTGAGAACTTATGTGTCAGGGACAAGTGACTTTATNGAAACAGCTGAGTCCAGATGCCCATTCTGGGATTCATTTCAGTGTAGATCAGCACAAAAACTTCTTGGACATATGAAAACTATGTGGCCAGGTTAAGGTGGCTGCCAGTAACTCATTTGTGTCCTTCAGATGGCATGCAGGGAACGGTGAGCGGAAATCTTAGCTGCTGGTACCAAAATCTTCACCACTTTGGCCAACTTTAACATGGTCTTGATATTGCAGATTAATATCCTCATAGTGTAGTCTGGCAGGTACATTTTGTTTCCCAATGTAATGAGAATAAGAATGTAAGTGGCATATAGTCTTTTTAAGGACATAAGTAAATAAATGGTCCTGCTGAATACAAAACCTGCAGACTAGAGAAAGAGCTAGAGTGTATGCAGCTCCTTAGAGCTGGTTATAAAGCCATGAGTTCAGAGTGAGGTTCTTGCTGATGAAACCTGTCAAGAGTAGCTAAACTTAAAAGGGCTTTCCTGGGTGCAGAGAAAACCTTTCTCTAGAAATTAAAACATCTGAAAGTGACTCCCATTCAGTATAAGGAAAAGTGGCAGCATCCTTTTTTCAGCAGTCTAGATTGTGTGACTCTTCTCTCTCTATGAAATCAAGTCAACTGGTGAAACTTTTAATTAGAATGGCTATTGGTATGGGCTAGATCATAACCAGGTTGCTGCAGAAAGCAATCATAATTACTTAATCTAAGGAGAATTATTAAATAAAACCATAACATCTGGAGCTTCTTGGGAAAAGAATAATATTAACCTAAAATACAGGGAATTAGAAATATGGAAGAGAGTAAAATGAAGGTCATCGCCTGATAGAAATCATTTTTCACTATTTCATCACAGGCATATATCATTTTAAGGTAAAAAAGGGAAAAGCGATCCTTGCACTCGTGTCGTGGTTTAACCCCAGCTGGCAACTACCACGCAGTCACTCTCTCACTTCCCCACCAGCAGCCCAACCAGCCCAAACCAGCATAACTTATCTTTCCTATCAGCAGGAAAGATACCTCACTGCTACCACCAGTAGAGCATGGCAAAAGTTGTCCTTTTCCCTAGGAATGAAGAGACTCTTTCTCCCTCAGATCTACTTTCTCCTCCTTGACAATTTCTTTCTCTGACTTTGTTATTTTACTTCTAACTTTGCTTTTCATTCTCCATTATTAGCNGTTGGGGCTGCTCAGCCTGGAGAATGGCAGGCTCTGGGGAGTCCTTACTGCAGCCTTACAATAACTAAAGGGGACCTACGTGAGAGCTGGAGAGCACNTTTCATTCTCCATTATTAGCTGTTTGCTGAATTTTTCTTTTTCTATCAATTCTGTTTCACTGCCTAGTATTTTCACACTCTCCTGTCGAATCAGCACCTTTCTCTTTGATCTTACAGTTTTATTTTGCTTTCTGATCTCAGCCTTCTCTCCAGTGCAAAGTAATCCTTTCTGTATATAGTGAAAGAGGGCTTTAAACTAAAGTTGCTGGAGGAGGGGAACCTCATTCCATCCCACTCTTATCAGTTTGATGCCATTGTCAGAAAGAGATGTCCAGAGCTTGGAGAGGGATCACATGTCAGGGGGAGAGCACCTGAAGAGCAACACAGAGGAATTCCAGCTACTGGGTCGGCCTCTTGACAGGCCCAACTCAAATGCCTCTATGCAAACACAGTCAGCATGGGGAGTAAACAAAAGGAGTTTAGAGATGTGCCCACGCCTGCAGGGCTATCATCTCATGGACATTGGGAAGATGTGGTGGGAGGGCTGCTGTGACTGAGGCGATGGAATGGAAGGATGCAGGCTCTTTAGGAATGACAGGCCAGGCAGAAAAGGAGAGGGTGTCAATGACCAACTGGAGTGCATAGGGATAGATGAGCAGCTGACTGAGAACTTATGTGTCAGGGACAAGTGACTTTATACTAGGGTTCTGCTACAGGTCACCCCAACAGGAAAACTGAGCAGATGACATATATAGATAAATAGGAGCACCTTCATATTCACAAGTCCTGATCCTCATGGGGGACTTCAGTCACCCCAGTATCTGTTGGAAGAACAGTCCAGGAAGTTCCTGGAATTCACTGTTGTTAACTTTCTTCTGCAAGTGAGAGGAGCCAATGAGAAGAGGTGCTGTGCTGGACTTTGTCCTCACAAACAGGGAGGGTCTGGTGGGGAATGTGAAGCTCAAGGGCAGCCTGGACTGCAGTGGCCATGACATGGTGGAGTTCAAGATCCTAAGAGAAGCAAGGATGGCACTCAGCAAGCTCCCTACCCTGGACTTCAGAAGAGCGGACTCTTCAGAGATCTGCCTGGTAGACTACAGTGGAATACAGCCTCCATTCCCACGGAGGGAAGAGAGGCCCAAGAAAATGGGTTAATATTCAAGGATCATCTCCAAGCCCAGAAGCTATGACAACAAAGAGGAAGTCAAACAAAAATGCCAGAAGACCTGTGTGAATGAACAAGGAGGTCCTGGACAAACTCAAACATGAAAAAGGATCCTACAGAGGGCAGAAGCAAGGAAAGGCAGGAATACAGAGAAATTGTCCAAGAAGTCGGTGATGAGGTTAGGAAAGCTAAAGCCCAGATAGAATTGAATACGGCCAGTCATGTCAAGTGCAACAAGAAAAGATTCTATAGACGCATTGGTGATAAAAGGAAGGCTAGGGAAAATGTGGGTCCTCTCTGGAAGGGAACAAGAGACCTGGTAACCCAGAATATAGAGAAGACTGAGGTTCTCAATGACATTTTTGTCTGTCTTCTCTGGGAAATTTTCCAGCCATACCACCCAAGTCGCAGAAGGCAAAGACAGGGACTTGGAGAATGAAGAACTGCGTGCTGTAGGAAAAGACCAGTTCCAAGTCTATTTAGGGAACCTGAAGATGCACAAGTCCATGGGACCTGATGAGATGCATCAGTGAGTCCTGAGGGAAATGGTGGATGGAGTGGCTAAGCCACCGTCCATTATATTTGCGAAGTCATGGCAATCTAGTGAAGTTCCCACTGACTGGAAAAGGGGAAACACAACCTCCATGTTCTAAAAAGGGGAAAAAAGAAAGAACCAGGAAATGATAGGCCATCTCACCTCAGTGCCCATCCGGGTCATGAGCAGATGCTACTGAAAACAGTCTAAGGTGTATGGAAAACAAGGAGATTTGTGACAGCCAAGAGTGGCTTCATTAAGTTCCCATAAACACAGGCTGAGAGAGTTGGGGCTGCTCAGCCTGGAGAATGGCAGGCTCTGGGGAGTCCTTACTGCAGCCTTACAATAACTAAAGGGGACCTACGTGAGAGCTGGAGAGCACTGCAAGGGCCTGTAGTGACAGGACAAGGGAAAATGGCTTTAAACTGGAAGAGAACGGGTTCAGATTAGGTATTTGAAAGACGTTCTTTACTGTGAGGGTGATGGGACATTGGAAGAGGTTGTCCAGGGAAGTCGTGGATGCCCCATCTCTTGAAGTGTTCAAGGTCAGGTTGGATGAGGCCCTGGTCTAGTGAAAGGTGTCTCTACCCTGGAGGGTTGGAAGAAGATGAACTGTAAGGTCCCTTCCAACCCAAAACATTCCATGAGTCTATCATAACCACTCCCCAACTTATACATCTTGTTTCCAATTCCCTCTCATTTCCTTCTGTCTCACACATTATTTTTGATGTTTTCGCCTCATTTTATTATTTTTATTGTTTCCTCCTCTACTTTCCTCCATACTACTCAGAGCTCTTTCTATTCAGGGCATTTACTTTAACCTTAACATGGGAAAGGGTTGCCCAAAACTTACTGATTTTTACTTGCAGATAAAACTTTGTCTGTTATTAGACTGTTTTATTTAAGAACAAGGTGTAACAAGACTTCAGATGTAATGAAAATGCAGATATTCTAGTAGGCATAGCAATTTTATTAAATAATATTCTGTCTTCCCACTTCTTTAAATATTTAAAATCATTTTGCAACTCTTTTCACATAGTACACAAGCAGAAAGCAATTGGGCAAAAATAGTAGTCATTAACTTTGTAGACGCACTAAGCACAGCAGGTAGTATATAGGATTCAAATTCAAACCACCACTTTTCAGAAGCAAAGTCTGGAGGGGTTCTGCTTTCTGCAGTAGACAGTATCATCTGAATGCTCATTAAAATAAAACATAAGGATTGATCCTTATATCTTTGTTGCTATGAGTAGACAAAACTTATTTGGAACTCAGGACAATTATGTGTAAGAGGAGAAAAAAATCCTTAAACAAAACCTATGAAAAAATTCTGGATTAATGAAATAAACAAAATATTAGTTAACTGTATTACAGACTATGAAGGATGGAAACCTGACTTTTGCAAATGTGTGAGTATGGTAGGTAGAAGTCCATAAAGGTTTTTTGGTACTTTTCAGCATGCAGAAGCGCAGTGTGTAGTAATCCAATATTGCCCTTAACATGTGTGATATCTCTTGGGGAAAAGGTACATAGGTCATACTTGTAACAGAACATAAAGAAAAGTATGCTATTGATTGGTCTTGCTGGCTGTGCACTCCACTTTTGCTACGTTAATTACAGCCACCTTCCTGTTCCACCTTTTCCATGAAGGTCAAAAGTTAAATTCCTATCCAACAGTTGTAAACTGTAAATAGACCCCACTGAAAACCAAAAAATAATTTTCTGTGAAGGTTGAGTCCCTTGCACCAGCAGGCATAACCACACTGCATGCCACCAAAGCTGCTCCCAGCAAGCACAGGACTTTTGGCAGGAGTACAGTGACTCCACAGAGGTGCAGGATCAGTGGTGCCGTTCTTAATCTCTCTGTGACCTCCAAGACATAGAACCTCCCAAGTTTCCCAAGTTTGTTTCTTTACTGAATGAGAAAATCAAGAAGGTTTTACTGCATTTCATATCCCTTAATGTCATGTAATTTCTATATTAGTAAATTTAAAAGTAACCACCATTGAAAATTTGTATCCACTGTGAAAGCAATCATGTCAATGTTAACAAGACAGTACAGGCTGTACCACAGGCACAGTTTGATGCTTTCCAGAGGTGCACATGCCATTCAAAAGAGATTTTTGCAAAGCATTTAGAGACTTCTCCTTGGGGTCTGTGAGTTCCTCCTGTCCCCAGACATAGGAAGAATGCTGTTTTTTGCAGTGCTACTTCAACTGGTCAAAAGCTTATCTACTACCCTGGGCTGAAATAGAATGTGAGAAAGGGCAGGTAATTTTAAAGCTGCTTGGTATCCAGGGAGTTAAAAAAATGTGTTGACTATCAATCTTTGGAAACTTTCCTGCTAACAAGCCGTTTGTTTTGTCCTCTGTTATATATGAAGAGCTGCTGGTTTCAGTCTCCAGCATTGTAGACAGCTTTCAGAAGGAAAGAAACCAACATAAAACTACTTTGGTTGGTTGCAGCCTCAATAAAAGGTCAAGGATTAAAGGTGGAGAAAACAGAACTAACTTTCTTGTTGCAAAGGTGCCATAGCTATAAATGGGCAAAAAGATGGTAGAGAGGCAGTGGGAGAAAGTTCACTCATCCTTACACTGTATCTGCAGAAACAACTGTCCCAAGCAGAAGGCTGAAGGACTTCCATGTGCAGGAACTTCCCCTTTCTTGAGCACTTCATTTCCCTTAGTGAGTTTTATAACTAATTAGCAACATGCCATTAGCTATGGCATCATACAGTAGACTTCACCAAGTCAGGCCTTTCCACCCATATCAAGCAGGATGATATATTTCAAAGTCAAAAGGAAAAACACATTAGGTAACATGATGGCAACTGTAATCCTTCTGGATATATTGCACCATAAATACTAGGAACCACTACAGTAGAGCTTTTATCAAATCCTGGCCCCGAATGTAGGAGACTGAGGCTTCCACAAATCAGAAAAGTGATAAAATAAATCAATCTTCCTGATGTCATATTATTGCAGGCTGCCGTCCCTAAAGAACACAAGGTAGTCAATAGTTGGTGTGACAAATGGACTGGCCACTGCTGCAGCTTTGAGACATACAGTCATCGCAGGTTAATCAATGTAAAGGAAATAAAATACCCAATTCTTTGATGCTGTTATTCAAAGCTCCTGTTTGGCAGAGTACTAAAATATATATTGCTAATTTGGAATTCAGATTGCCCTCACCAACAGCCCTTCTATGCTTAAAAGTAGGCATGTATTTAAATGCCTTGCAGAAATGGAACTTAAAAGGGAAAATGGGCTAATAAAGATTCAGTAGTCTGAGCTGACAAACCAACCAATTTTAAATTCAGACCGGGATGGTGCTTTTCATGTTATAAGGAAGGCACCTACTGTTCATGTTTGCTACTTTGTAAACCATCATACTTGCTCTGTTGGCAGTGGTATCCCATAATTATTTCCCTTATCCAATTAAGGCTGAAGCTGAAATTCCACTCATAAATCTTTCTTCCCCAAACAATTCAATCGGTTTTACTTACCTCCACTATGATTAGCTGAGCATGCATTTTCAAAGCCTTTTTCTTCCCCCCATTCAAATGTGGGGTCATGTGCTGACTTCGAAATTGATTTTCAAGGAAAATGTGCTTTACTGAGTACCTCAGCTTCCATGAAAAGGGTGGGACAGGATGTAGACCTGTGTGGGAAAGCCTGTAACCAAGGACACAGAATGGTAACGATATGACTAAAAAAAGCAAGAGGGAGAGCTAACACTTACTCCTGTATGAGCACTGTGTGATTGTAGCTGGCTGCCTCCTCCATGGCCAGAGATGAAGCTCCTGCAGAACAAGGCTTAGAAATGGGTGTTGTATGTACTCGTATGCTGCCTGAAACAGAATTGCCTCTGCATACGTGCAGGCTATTAAAAATAAATAAATAAAATTTTGGCCTAGAAGCTGAGAACCATCATCTCCATCTAACCATACCTAAATTCATGCCAGCTGTTGCACCACATCAGACCTACCACTCTTCAAATTGCTCGCATAATACCAAAACATGGTCCAAAACACACTGAATCTAGTCTGTTATTTTGGTGCAAAGCTGGGAAAGAACTGCAACTTATCCATAAACATCATTTAGCATAAATTCCAAAGACAATGCATTTGGGAAGGTCTAAGTGAAGTTTTGTTTAATATAAAGCAAACTGTGAAATTGCAGGAGTCTATGGAAAAGTAAGAAACCATTCTGTTTTATTTTTAGGAGCTAGATAGAATTGGAGGCAGGAAGAAAAAACATTTGTAATTTTGTATGTAGAACAAAAACATTTTTATAGAGTAAAAAAGCGCATGAGGTAAGATGGTATTTGTTTAGGTGCTTTTAAAAACAGACCCCAGCTGAAGGGACAGATTATGTAAAGGGACATACACTGTAGCACCAATATTTTATATATGTTGTTGTACAAAATGTAGTATCACTGCCTGATTTTTCTGAATTTAATAATAAAATAAGAACATGCCTACTTGAAAGATTCTCCAACTCAGTGAGGAAAATGAAGGGGTGCTGAGACAAAACACAAAATCCTGTGTTTCAATGACAGCTCCTCCTGGTTTCAGGCACCACCACAGCTGTGCTGATACTAGCCCCTACAAATAGGAAGACTTTGATTTTTTTCTCTGTTTCAAGTAGGAAAAGTTAGATAGACAAGAGAGGATCTTATCAGGCTTTAAAAAAATAAAAAAGAGGGGGATATTTCTACTTTGTTTCAAAACATGAAGAAAATTAAAGAATTTTTAAAATAAATTGTACTAATTCTAAATAAGCTTTAAAAAATATGTTGTTCTTCAACACACAGCTGGAAAAATAGCTGTTGCTAGCAGTAATTCCCACTTCATTATGCTCCCACTGATGTTGAGACATCTTCACCTGGTGTGAAGTAATGCTCTCATTGAAGAATTAGGAAGGATGGACTGGAGAGCAATGTGCTTTGCATTGGGATACAGCATATCTTGTAGTCTCCAATTCTTCCAGCATTTTGTTCCAATGGCTCTACTTTCTTGCTATTTATGTGTGCTTCATTCCTATTTTGAATTGGCCAGTCTTTAACTTCTTTTTTTTCCTTTATTCATTCATTGAAAGGAAAAAACAAAGTCAAATTGTTCCGTCTTTGAATGGGGTTTTTTTGTGAACCTGTAGTTCTGAAATTAATTCTTTTATTGATAAGGGGTGTCATGCTGTTTGACTATCTCAAGCAACTACATAAATTTTGTAAGCATAGGCAAATATTTGTAATTAATCAGTGACCATTTTTTAAAATTACTTTAAATCTAGTCAAGTATTTTATGGGGTTATGCCAAAGTATTTTTCCTTTGAGAAAAACAATGTTGTCAACATTGAAATGCCTGGGGGCTCTTCAAATCTGATACATCCAAACCTTTAAGTAGTCATTGAGGATGTATGTGATAATAAGGAAAACAAGGGAATGTATTCCTTGAAAGATCATAGGAGCACAGAAAAGGAGAGAAAAATGTTACACTAGAAACTATAAAAGATTTCATTGTGACCATGGCAGAAATCTTGTATCTGGTTTTGGAGTCCATAGTTGAAGAAAGGATTAAAGGATTTTAAGAAAAAATAATAAACAAACACTAATGAAAATATTGTAGGAGTTGGTAAATTATCCATACTAACAAATTCAAATGGTCAAATATCAGATGTATGTGGGAAAACTTAGGGAGCAAAACAAGCAAAGTCCAAAAGGAGAACATGGAAGTGGTAGCTCAGGGGGTTCTTTTTATGAATTTAACAATATAGAGAAGCAAGACCATATGTAGTGTAACTAGATAAACATGCAGATTATAATAATTACTCATAAATTAAATATTACTGAGATTGTAGTGAATTCTTTGACTGGCAGGTTTTTTTTACCAAGACTGTAAGTGTTTACTATAACTTCTGTTCTGCTTCATGCAGTGTCCTCTGTCTCCTTGTGGTATCTGTTCTTTAGAATAGTGTTCCTTAAATATATGTTAGTGTCAAAAAGCCTGAACTGGAAGCGTTTAAGGTGAATTGGTTTTTAGTAAATGTTTTTCAAGAAATCTATGTTTTCTTGACTTGAATTCTTTGTATTTACAAAGAAAAATTGCTGAAAATTTTAAACTTCCTGGGAAAATAGAGTGCTGGCTTCCTTATTTTTGATAAGCCCTTTGAAGGAAATATCCATTAAAAGCTGTATACTGAAGACATTTTGAAAAACATAGATTTTCGGAACCAAATTGAAGCAGTCATCCGTTACATATTCCAAGAATGGAATCTTGTCTTTACTTGTGTTTACTGCATGTATTTGTGCTCTAACACTTGCAAGAGTAATTTCAAGTATGCTTGCACTACACCTACAGCTTTATGATGCTGGATCTGTTGGTCTTAAGAGATATTCTTCTAATTCGTTCTAGTACGACCTTGGCCATATTTAATGTATTTGCAAGGATTAATGGAGGGAAGCCAATTTGAAGGATTAGGATTTTCAGTCCCCAATACATTCAAATATTTTCCTACTGAATACATAATCTCAGCCCATAGTTATTGTGGGGAATTTCCTTTCTTGGGGGTTCTCTCTTATTTCACCACACAAACCTTGGCACTTTCCCTTTTGCTTATTTTAGAGATATTTCTACCATGTCATCAGATCCTGTGATTTTCTAAAAACTTGATTGATCATATGTTTTCTGCTAACAGCAACCCTTCATCTGCTCCCTAGTTTATGTGCTGGAGTTCAGAGGCTTATTCCATGTTTGTTGTCCATACAATCACTACATCTTACCAGTCTGTGTTGCTTCCTGTTGAAATTGTTTCTTTCTTCCACTGCAAGGTACACAGTAACACAGTAACACCAGTCCAGATTCAGCTGAACTCTTGATTATTATCAGATTCCCAGATCCAGATGCTCTTTGGAGAAAATTTAGGTCAGGTTCTGTAGAGTTGAGCTTGGTTATATTTGGGTTTCAAGTTCAATTTATAAAAGCAGTTTATATTCTAAATAATATTTGACTCTTGTTATATTCTACACTGATTTTCCTGCTGCTTCTTTTCCAGTCATCCAGGTGCAAATATCCATGGGTTTGCCTGTTCAGGGCAGAATCTAACAGAAGGGACGCAATAGCAGTTCCCTGCCAATTACTTGCTATTCAAGTAGAAGATTATTCCTCTTCTGTTTGAGAGTCTGTGAAAAAGCTGGTAGAGAAGTCTTCCGGAAAAGAGATCTGTATCCTCTCTGAGAGGTACAGAAATACTCTCTCAGCTTTATGTGAGTTTTGATTTGAGCACTCACAGCCATGGAGGTTCTTGGGGCTTTGTGAGTTAGCTAGGGGCTTTCTCAGCAAAGCAGCAGTGCTGAATACTGAAATAAGTGATGTGTACAAGAGGAAAATGAAATTAAATGAAAGGGGCTCAGAGAAACCACAGCTGACTTTTCTGGAGCAATTGGTCCTACTGTTAGAATATGGAGTAATATGGTGTCTTTAGCTGTGAATCAGGACATTATGCAACATAAGACAGGACAAAAAAAGGGCAGAAAACTCATTGCCCAGTTTTAAAAATGAGTAACAGTGCTACACTGTGGTATTCCAGAAACTGAATGGGCTTCTTTGTCGCTGATGCAGACCGTCAAGGAAGGAACTGGATCTAGTTACAATACTGCTAGCGCCAAACCTTCAATAATGAGACACAGGCTGTTGCTTGTGTGTTAACTGGAATTTTAGAAAGACTATCAGGATGAGAAGAGATTCCTTTCTTTTGAGCAGGATTTCAAGGTTATGAAATTAATTTCATTCCAATTAAACTTTAAATTCTGAAATTTAAAAAAAAAATTAAAAGAAGTTACAGGACAATAAGAAATTGGGGGCGGTGGGGGGAGTGTTACTGATTTTTTCCTGAATTATACTTTTGGCATCATCAGGGCTTTAAATACCCCAAGATCATGAAGCAATGGCATTATAATGCATTGATGCATAGCACTTTAAATTGACAATTAACATTTTCCTTAGCATGTATTTTCTATCATGTATATTATGTCAATAAATCCATTGATATAACTACGGTCGGGCTAAATTTAAATTACCACTGTAATTGAAGATTTTGCTTTCAGGTTGCAGGATCAGCCCCCATTCTCTAGCAAGTGTTTGAATTACGCGTAAGAAAAATCAGAGTCCATAAATGGAAACAACAATATCACATATCTCTAAGGCTTTTACATGTTCGTTTGTTTTAGTTCAGAATTTCTATCCTTTTTCCAAAATATTTGTGCCCTAGTAAGCTGATAATCTGAAGAGAGTTAAAAATATCAAGAAAGGACAAATTATTTCAGTTAATACAAACATCCTTTTCTTTTCCTCCTGCCTCAGTGTCATTGTACTCAAAAACTCTCCTGATGACTTACTACAACACAGCATTTTATATTTTATAAGCTGCCAGAAAAATAAGCTAGTCTAAACAAATTAGATATTTCAAAGATACCATTTTGCAAGCAAAGTAGAAAGGTTTTCTTGGAACTTGTGATACTAATAACAAATGCTGTTTCTTAAACAGCAATTAAGTATTTTCCCAGAGAAAATACTGCAACTACTCAGAGCTGTTGCAGGTTATTTTTAGTCCTCTCAGACCCCTGTAAATATTTATAACACCAAAAGGCAGTCAAGCAGTGACACCCAGTGGTTTCAGAATTCTGTCTTCAGTCTCTATTGCAGATAAAACTTTTGTTTATCTCTTGTTTTCAAATCCAGTGTTACTCAAAAAGGGTAAAAAATTTCCTGTTGAAGATGTAGTCAGAATCCAGTAGTTATCCATGGTAATCCAGCCTTCTCCACCTCACTAGGGTACTCTAGATTAAATTATTTAACTACCACCAGTATGGATATTAGTCAGTTCTGTGAATTCAAGGAGTTACTCAAGAAATGCACAGAAATAAACTCTGCAAATAAGCTATGAAGTTAGCCTTTGAACAATCAAGGGTACAAAATTCTGTGCTTAAAATCATTTAACTGTCAGAAAGAAGAGCATTTTTAACCATTTTTAAAGCCTTTGTAACTCATGAATGGAAAACAATTTTCTATTTTAAAATTCTATTAATATTTATGATATTAGTAAAAATAAATAAGAGATGGTGTTAGTACTGGCATTGGGATGACAGCTTGACATTCTCAAAGTTGCCTGAAATTTAAACTGCAAAGTAAACCAAAATTCTGCCAAAACAACTTTTCCTATCAAATATGACTGAACTACAATTTCGTCAGAGGCATATCTCGACAAGAAATTGTCTGCCCAACATAAGGAGTGAAGGCAAGAAGTCTAATTTTTTTACTACTGTCTCGGAGATAAACAAATATGACATTTTTGAGTTTTAAATTAATAGCTTTGTTTTATCAAAACAAGCAAAACGTCTTAATCACGTAGTACAGATGACCATAAAAACAAATCAGATCACCCAGCCTTTTAAAATGTTCCGAGAGCCGTTCTCAGGATATGTCTCTACCAATCTCGCAGACCCTGCAGAAGAAGAATCCTAGCAGAAATCCTTGTTTTGCTTCTCTACCAGTCCAGTGTAACTGGTTGCGTGTGTGGGAATAAAGAGAGTGTGGAACTGCATTATAGCTATTTCAGCATAAAGGCTCTATGATTTAACACAAGTTTTGTTAACTGAGCCCAGGAAGAAGATACGGAAGTCCATGTCCATCACTCTCACACATCTCAGTGTTCTCTCAGGTTGTTGGCTGCCCACTGCAGGAGATGGTGCAAGACAGACATGCACCACATCATTCCTGAAAACATCGACGCATGTCAATTTCAGTGGAAATTCTGTAAACAGCAGTTGTGATCGATAGTCTGTACAGCAATGGGAAGGTGTAATGGCACCTACTTAGAAATTCATAACAACTCCCAAGCCAAGGTGTCGCTGAAGATCCAGCCAGACCCTACGTGGCATGAGAAACAGCAACAGATGAGGAAAGGAAGTCAGAGAGAGCTGTTCCTCTGGAAAAGGAGGACACTGCAGTTCTGCCAGGAAGAGCTGGCCCTCAGCACCAAGGTTCCCCCCTGTAACTGCTTCATTAGGAATTCTTTTCAAAATTGGACAACAAACAACTTCAAATACAATAAAACAAGGAAAAACAGTAAAAGTGGTCAGGGGCTTGTTAAACAACAGCTCCAAGGTCAGAGATGTTTCAGGCTAGAGAAACCATTTTCTGACAGCGCTCTTCTTCTTTCTCCTTTTCTCTTCTCATAGCTAAAGGCCAAGCGAGCTGGGCCTGTTTAGTGTGGAGAAGATGGAGGGAGAACCTTATCAGTGTATCTAAGTATCTGGAGGGATAGGAGGATGGAGCCAGGCTCTGCTCGGTGGTGACAAGCAGTAGGACGAAAGTCAATGGGCAGAAACTGATGGACAGGGGGTTCCACCTGAGTATGAGGAAGAACTTTTTTACTGTGCAGGTGACTGAGCCCTGGAACAGATTGCCAAGGAAGGTTGTGGAGACTTCGTCTCTGGAGATGTTCAAAAGGTCTTTGGACACAATCCTGCATGACATGCTCTAAGGAACCCTGCTTGAGAAGGGGTGTTGCACTAGTTGATCTTCAGTGGTCCCTTCCAATAGTACACATTTTGTGATTCTGTGAAATGGCAGAGGAGACTGGATTGTGTTTCTGCAGCAAGGTTTTGGCACCTGGGGAGCTGCAGGTGAGAATACACCAAAAGCTGCCCCCACATTGGACAGAGCCAGGACCAACTGGCTCCAAGACAGACCCACCTCTGGCCAAAGCTGAGCCCAGAAGGAACTTTGGTGGCACCCTGATAGCAATGGGAGGGAGTAGTTACATCTACTTGGAAATTCATAACAGCTCCCAAGACAGAGTTTTGATTAAAAGAGACATTGTTGAGGTTTTCCCCAGTATATTTCACTCCCTTTTCTTATTTTTCTTCTTTAAAACATACAGTGAAGTATTTGTTTTGGACAACAGATGCTGCTATGGCTTGTTTTATACTGAGGTGCCAGCTATCCCTTATGTTCCAAAAACAATGCCAAATCTGCTGGCAAGAGACTTATTATGGTGTCTTTCTTACAGTGTTAAGTTGTTCCAAGTGGACAACTCTTCCTGTTAAAGTTTTCCCTCTTTTTAACAGACACTAGTTTTTATGCTGGAGGTCACTGCTGTTATCATTACCTGTAGTGACTGGATATTTGGAGTAATAAACCATATGGGAGGACTACAAGTGATGGCCAAACAGAGAATGGAGCAAAGAGGGAAGTAGGTATTTCCATATTTGTATCTACACTTTCAGCTGTATTGATTCTACAAAGGTGGGGATTGTTGTGCAAACACTGCTTTTAGGGAAAATCAGTTTGGCTTAGCAGAAGTGAAAGTTTTTCCCTGTATTCAGGACTGCTCTTCTACCAGAGCAGTAAGACAGAACTTGTGACCTTGCAAGTAAATCATCAGTGCCCACTGCCTAAATCTTCATGAACAAGCATATTTGAGAAAGACTTCACAGAAACATTTAAATGATCCCATCTCTCATTGCTAACCCACCCCCTGTCCCTATATCATTTTTCTAACACAACCATTTTTGGGTGTCAGCTCAGTTATCTAACAGCAAGAGCTTGGGGCCCCTTCACAATATCTATACTAGTATGGTCCACAGCAACTGCCAAGTTACCTGGAACCCTCAAATGCCTATTCACAGTCTGGTCATCTTGTGAGTAGGTACCACAAAAGCCAGGTCCTTATCTAGAGGTAGGTAAAAATCTCCCCAAACCAAAGTTCACAATTGTGTCTCTTTTGTGGGAGTTCAAAACATCTTTATATGTATGCAGCTCTTCTAGGAAAGACAGCTTTTGCAGCATTTTTGGCTTTCAAACTCATTCCTATCAGACAGTTCATGATATTTCAGGAGTTTCCCAAGAGACTTGCTTTTTCTATTTCCCCATTGAAAAACTTTGCTTTCAAATGGAGAGAATGTATTTTCTCTAGGGATGAAACCAAGGAAATACCGGCGTAGCAGACACTAATAATTAAGTAGTCAAAATTGTTGGTGCACATTTTGCTATAACACCTGGGCACAAATGTAGGGTAAAAATGCAGATGTTTATTTTAACAAAACACAGCCCAGCAAACATGATCCTGATCTGCACAGTTCTCTAATGGAAATGGCTTGGAAATGCTGCTGCGACAAAGACTGTAAATAGATAGCAAGCCATGGAATTAGCAAAGTATAAAACCAGATATAATCACTGGAATTTCTCCTACTTAAACCCAGGCTGCACTCAACCAATTTCATTTGATGTCTTCTCTTCTCAGGTTACAACATGAAATGCTGTCACTGAAAAGACTCAACTAGCTAAAGACACAGTTAAGACCATTTCTCTGAGGTTTCATGAGAAAGCTTAGGTATTACCTAATTGCAGTCTTCCACTAGCTGAAGGGACCCTACAGGAAAGACAGACGGGGACAGTTAACAAGAGCATGTAGGGACAGAACAAGGGGGAATGGATTCAAACTGAGACTAGGTTTAGGTATGGAAGAAATTCTTCACTGTGAGGGTGGTGAGGCACTGGAACAGGTTGCCCAGACAAGTTTTGGATGCCCCAGCCCTGAAAGTGTTCAAAGCCAGGTTGGATGGAGCTCTGAGCAACCAGGTCTAGCGGAAGGTGTCCCTGTCCAGGGGCAGGGGGTTGGAATGAGATGAAATCTCATGGATCCCTTCCAGACCATTCTATTATTCATGACTAATAAAATATTCTCCATATTTTCTGCAATATAGTTTCTCCTTCCTTCAAATGTGAATATTTGAGAATTGCTGTATCATTTTAGAATATAACACATATATAATTAGGATGATCACTAGCAGTATCTGCTTTCAATTTAGCATTCATTATTCTGACATTCAATTCTTACCTTATGGTATGCTTGCAAGAAAATGGATCAAAACAGAATACAAGTGCATGTTCTGAAAAGAGACAAGCCCCATTATATTGTCAGGCAATTCACCATCACTTCTTTTTAACTTCACTTCCTTTCCATTGCTAATGTAAATCCTACAAACCCCACATTCCTGTGGGCAGCAAAAGACTTCAGGAATTTTAGGGTCTGTATGCGAATACACACCAACCCTTACCTGAACAATCTCTTCTAGCAACACAGTATATATTAAAAAACCCCAGCTTTTACATATAAATATAAATACCTTACATGTGACTTGTTTACATTATATTAGCTTGGCATTTGATGATGAGGAATTTTTTTTATTTTTTTAAGGTCATGTTCCCTCCTCAAACAGTAAGGATTTTGTTTCCTGCAAAATGGGAAGGCTGCACAGCAGTATATGGTTTACTGAGTGACATCTACAACATGAAGAAGGGAATTTTTCACGGTTAAAATGATATTGCTTCAAATCCGTGTGCATTGTAGAAGGCTGGAGCAGGCAGCAATCAATCTGGGTTTAAACACACCCTTAAAGTGAACAATATTAATTAGGACAACTGGCTATGGCTGAGATGACAAGATCCTAAGCTCTTTCTGAGCAGCAAGCACCACTCAATATGAAATATGAAGCACTGATGCAAGTTTGTTTGCTGGTAGATTGTTTAACAAATGAGTCAATAGCTCATGCATTTAAAATCATGTTTTCTTTGTCATAATAAGTCACAGCCTCAAATACAGTGCACTACAGCAGTATAAGCTGAAAACACACAGATGTGGCCAAGTGTAAGAAAAGAAAATGCTACAACTGAGAAGAGAAAGTTTCACTGGACATTCAGGGTGCTCATAATTATCTTCTCAAAGTCTAATAGAGAGAATCTACACTGATGGAAAAACAAAGAGGTAGGTAAAGGAAATCATATATGAAATCTTTTCTGGTTTCTCCAGGCGAATGGTACCGTTGTCCCTGACAAAGCAAGTTATGATTTGTTAATATAATGTAAACTCCACCTTCAAGCCTAAACTGGAATGACGACATTTAAGTCATGTCCTTGTGCCACCTGGGTGTCCCAAGAACAGCGCTGCTACATGTTTTCAGCTATGTATTGAGCACATTCTTGTTAAATTAATTAATGGCTTTACTTTATCCAAATTCTGCCAAAAAGATATAAAAATGCTTACAAACAGGAACACTGTTGCCTCTGATTATAAAGAGCTTTCAGATGAAAACACTCATTCTTGCTATGACAAGTCTCTCAAGTATGTAATTTGTCCTCCATGCTGTGCTGGGAATGAATGTGGGTCAAGACAAGCTTCATTATCACAGAACTTCTGATACTGAATCCAGAGTTTGAAAAAAGACCATGCAACTGTAAGTAGATTGAAAAGGAAAACACAGTGTCTTATAGGGTGCTCAGCCCCTGATAGTGAGACCTTTTAATCTCAGTACATGGATTTCTGGAGTTTATGTATCACAGCACACAGTGAAAGCTCCACAAATTATCTGGAAAATGTTGAGTTGCATTTGAGAAAGGCCTTAGAAATGGGATATTCTGGAGAAACTTCTTTTTTTGTTCTATATCACAGTGATTTAAAAGGCCATCACTTAGAGGTAAGAAAATCTCAATCTTTTACTTAGAACAAAATATTACTTAAAAAATAAGTTGTTCTCGTCTTTCTTTTTTTTAAATTTTTTTTTTGGTTGAAAAATATATAAAATAATCTAGAAGACCTGCTTGTTCCATCTGAATAGAAAAGAGAGGAAAAAAGTCTAATTGCAAAAAAAAATAAGATAGAAGGGTATTCCAGAGAAACCGTCTTGGAGAAAGTGCTGAATCTTTGGTCTCAAGTACTTTGTAGGTCAGGATTTCAGGTGGCTGTTTCCTAATATTAGTTAGAAAATGGAACAAAATAAAACCTAACAACAGTGCTGTTTACTTGCATGGTGTCCCTTGTGGGTAGCATGTAGACTTCTTTTTTTGTCTTCATTTTTGCTTAATCTAACTCTAAAATATCTTAGATTAAGTACATCACACAGGCAGTGTTTCATTAATAGTGTCTCTATTGCTGTTTTGCGATGGCCTTTGCTCTCTGTAGCAAAAAAAATGGTCATGTTTATCTAACATGAATTCATTTACTAATTTGCCTCTTCCTTCTTTTCACTTCTAGCACTTTTAATTATTATTGAAATTTCTTCTGTTCGTTATTCTGAAGCATAACCTCCTGTACCAGTTTAAAAACAACTGTTTCTAATGCCTTGTGTTCTTTTATTGGCTGCGTTATGAAATCATGGGGATTAAAAAAAAAAAAAAGGAGAAAAACCAGTTTATATAAACAGCTTGATATTTTTAAAGCATGGGGTCAAGCCGATCAGCTTTTAATTAGAAACAGATTAAACTTTGATCACTCCTGCAGAGCTCTGCAGCATTGACTGAAGGTAATCCCCACAAGCTTTGGAGTGAGTGCAGCTGAGATATCTTGCCAGTGACTTTGCATTTAAAAACTGAAGGTCAGAAAGTCAAAGCAGCACGCTAAAGCTGGGAAGATTCTAAATCTTACTGGGTCATTGACACAAAGGATGTGCTACTGGGGAACACAAAAGAAGAGCAGTCCAAGCTACAAATCAAGTGCTAAAGTTCTACTAAGTTCTCCAGTTCATTGATTTATGGTAATGTATGAATATCTTTTTCAGCAAAACTTATAAAAAAATAGATAGTATTGTAGCTCTTATCTGAGGAATGGAAATAATAATTTTTGTTTCTGTAGGTTTTGGCCACAGAAGATAATGGTATCTTAAAAATGCAATGGAAGGGCTCATCAGATTTGAGTAACAGTGTATAACCACAGAACTGTTTATGGCATTTCTATAATGATCAACTTATTTTAATTGCTACATCCCAGATGTTTAAACATTCTCTGTGCTCATGTAGATGTATATCTCTTAATATTGCTGACTATTGTGAAATCTCACCAAAGTTCTCTTCAAAGCAGTGCAGCCCCATGAGCAAGTCAGCAGACTAAGATTCTCTATCCAGCTCTGCAGAACTCAGCTGAAAACCCTTTTTTTCTTATTTTACTTATACTTTTAGGGGAATATCCCTATAGGAGTACCACAAGTATGTAACTTACTGGAATAACCTTATTCCTTGCTGGTATATGATATAGTGGCTTATTTGGCTCTAAGTGAAGGGCAGAGGAACTGGTGACTGCTGTAACCCTCTGGGCATCTGCAGGAGAGGCAGTCAGAAATATAGTCAGGGAAGCACTAACCTTATGGGAAACTTTTCACTTACCTCTTCAGACTGAAGTGTATTCAAGTATTTGAGATCAAAAGAAATTACTTTTGGAAGCAACCTGCTTGTATTAATTAACTGAAGATGTTTCTTGTCACGGTACCATGAGACTTCGGTAAGGGCACCTGGCAAACTGTGTGTGTGTGCTACAAGAGCATCCTAAGACCAGTTTGGTTTCCAACTTTTTTCAATCTAGTGTTGATCTCTTATGTCTAATTTTTTCCATGCTAAATTGGAGTGAATTTATGGGTTTTGATTGTGTTTTGTTTTGTTTTGTTTTGTTTTTTACTCTCAGGGTATCAATCTAGGAATGCATAGTACACAAGTCAGTATAAGGAACGTTCACTCTCTGTATTCCCGTGGGGAAAGTTACTCTGTCAAAAATGTGGAAATGAAGACATATTGATTTCTGTGAAAACCTTTTCTGGAGGAACAAATTATAAGTTTTATAATTATAAGTTTCCAGCATAATGTTCATGTTTTCCTAAGTGATTGGATTGAATGCAGTGAAAATTCTAATTGAACTGAATTGAAACTAAAAATCTCAGACTTCAAGGAAGCCACATGGCCTGATTAATAAGAACTTTATTTTCTAGGATTTCTTAAACCTAATTTTTCAGGAAAAGTTGAGAGAGTCTAAGCAGAGTAAATGCACTGAGCTCCAACTTAGTTTTTCAGTACACATTATAGAAAAACTTTGGATGGGTAGACGGATGAGCTGGATTTTTTCACCTTTTGGCAGCTCTCAGGTGTCTCTGGTCTCTTGTTGAAGCTGGTGACTGAGCAATGACTGGCTCTTTGTGCTTCACGTTTGTGTTTTTAACAGGCTTTCCTGGCCCTAAGGTTTTGCCCCCACCGCAGCACCAAGCCTTGATCAAGCCATTTGTGGCGGCAGGTGACTGTCACTAGAGGGCGATGCACATCCAGAGTTTTCGGAATTTTTGTCCCTCCAAAGGAACCGATAGGTCGCCCTTCGGGTTGTGGTTGATCCAACACAACTTGCTGCTGTTGTGCTTCTGAACTTTCTGATTAGTTGTTAGATATGTATGATAACCCTGATAAGAAAATATAAGACTTTGGGAAATGGTTAGGAGATCTCTGCCTGGAGTTTCACTGGAGATGCTCTGTCATTTTTAAGACCAGTTTTCTTATTGAGCTTTGCTTAAATATTTCTTTGGTTGTGGCACCTTCTGGCTTTTTTTTTTTTTTCCTTTTTTCTCAAGACATTCATGGTTCTTTTTTACCAATTACTTTTTCTTTAACTCATTGAAACATAAATGGGTTGATATTTTTAATTACATAGGTTCATACTTTCTTCCAATGAACTCAGTAAATAACTTTTGCACCTGTCTAACCTATCTGGTAATGTGTAGTGGGTGGGAAAAGCAACAGCTCATGCTAATTGTAATGATCTGCACATGTAACTATTGTTACTTAATTGCTATGAAGACCTATTGACACCTTACAGCAAAAGCTGTCGTATCAGAATAATCTGAGGTACAGTGCTGTGAAGCAAAACAAGCATGCAACTACAAAAACACCAAAACCCCAGTATTATTATAGTCTTTTTCTGTCACTGTTTAAAGCGAACACTTGCTCTTTCAAGCAGACCTCATCAGCAGCATGAACGTGGCCTGTGCAGCACCACATTTCAAGGACACACAAGCCAGCTGTGAAAGGAGCTGGGCTGGACAAGATAGGAAATCCTGATGAGCCATTTATGGGAAATTTAATGTAATTTCCTGCGGCTGGGATGAACTTGGCTTCTAGTAAGATTTATCACTCGTCTGCAATCAGTTTCATTTTGGGAAACAATTGCCATACTGCAAGGGTAGAAGTGATGGCACTCAGGTTTCCACAGCTGCAGTCTGTTTTTCATTTTTAGGCTACCCTGCTCAGAAGTTAGGGAGGTTTCCAACTCAGGTTGGAAACGGTACCCAACTATCTCAGAGCTTTTGCCAGCGTTTGAGAATTAAGAGTATGTTGTTATCACAGGACCCATCAGGAAGTCAGGAAGGGTTTTATTTCTTGTGTTGCCCATTATCCTAACCAAGGAACTGAAGAGATAGGCCTGCCCAATGCTCACATGAGAAGAGGTACCTTTTCTACCCTCCAGCTCCCCCAAATGGAATGGTGAATCTCTTCCTTTCTGATCTTTAGGGCTTTTCAAGGAAGTTTATTTTGATGTCAGTATTAAGAGTCATTGTGAAACCTTCTAAATCAGGAAAATAGCAGTGACAAGCTCACAGCTGTTACCAGAGAGAGATGAGGTTGGACAGTGGGTTTGCTGGTATATTCTCCCTAAGGTACCATACTGCATCACCAGCCGAGAGATTTAGTGACTTCATGCTGACTGGTGCAGTGGGATTCCCAAAGCGCAGATCTTGGAACCCTGCCTTACACTGGGCCACTCTGGGGTGCACCATCACTGTCGGGTGTTAGAGATAAAATACTGGATTTTTCTCCAACTTTTCTCTTTTTGGATATGTTCTTTTCCAAAGACTCAGCTTGGCTGGAGAGCCATGTTTGGGAAAATACCACTTCCAGTATAAGCAGAAGAGTTATGTTTCCTTTTGGTATATACATGAAATAGGCATTTATCCAGTGAACTTCATGCACAATTATTCCACTGGTGAGGCACAACCATATCAAGATGTATCACAGATAGTATCCCTGCTCACCAGTTACTTCTGCCTGGTCCCCTTGCCAGGAGTGTTCAAGATGAGAGAAAGCTGTTCCTCTACAGATAAATGCTTTTAATTAATTAGTTCTAATACAAAATAAACAGAGTTCTTTTTTGGTGGGGCCCTGATTCTTCTCCCTTCCGAGGGCCTAACATTCTGTATGTCTGTTGTGTACCCACACACAAGCTGTGAGATGTCCACATAAAGAGCAATAAATGCCAGAGGATGTTTGCTTACTTTCTCCTCTTCAACCTCGATATGAAGTTCCTGCTTTACAGCGATTGTTGTATCCTGTTTCCATGAGGTCTGTGGTATGCAAAGCAGCCAGGTGATGACCTTGAATCAAAGCAGACGTCATAACACCATGTACTTGCTCCCAGTGCTATTTAACATTCACTATTTGCTGTAACATGCAAGTCGGCTTTTCTTATGGTAGTTTTCTTTTAGAAGCTGGTCTGCAAGAAGTTCCAATTCAAACCTGATCTAATGCAAAGATGTAAGTAAACCATGAAGAGGTTGCAGATGAAGTGAATTAATTTTTGATGCTGAGAATAGCTTTGACAGGATCCACATACCAAATCTTCTTGTACCCTCATGGCTTGAAGGAAGAAAAATCGGTTTTTGGTGTTTTACTAAGATTTGTCTTTGAAGAATCGCCTCAGAAAACAGAGTCACTTTTTTTGCTTTTGTAATGTAAATTCTGAGGAGATTATCATCTAATGGTGTAGTCTCTGAATAACTGGGCAAAACTTAAGGAGGAGAAAAAGTAGGAGCTACTCATGGTGTGCAGGGTTTCCGTACTTGTCTTTGAGCATCCTGTTCTAGGAACTCATATTTGTTAACATTCAAGACCTCTCTTCTCATACACATTTTTCCCCCATCAGGAGTGCATGCATGACATAGCTAATTACATTTTCCCCTGAGCTTGGATTTGGGGTGGAGCGGTATGTGCTGTCTACTTCCACAGCTTGTGGTGATAGTCACATTTGGGAGAAATAAACTGAGGTTAAGGAATAACTATTGAGGCAAATTTCTGATTGGTACAGCTGAAACTGGCAGAAAGTCTTTGCTTAAGGTTAGAGGTTTCGACAATTACTGATCTGCATTACCTAAATTTTTCCCCAGATGCTTGAGGATCTTGGTGATCTTGTTAATGAAGTTTTAGCTGGGTTGGTTATCAGTTGATTTTTGTTACCCTCAGTATAACAATTTTTGTCTACTTAAGATTTTGTCTCTAACAGAGGCTTTTAAGTCCTAGGCCTCAAATCTCATTCAACTACATTTGATTTGAACTGGTTTCCCATCAAGTAAGTCCTCTTTTGCTAAGAAAATAAAATTTGGGGAAAGTGACTTTCCTCAATTCCCTCTGTAATGCTATACATGTCACTAGTCTGTAAACATCATAACAAACCCACATCACAGTGGCTAAAACATTACAACTGAAACAGTGGCATTCCATGATTGAAAACATGAGCTGCTACAGTGTAGGTCAGGTCAGTCTTCTTGCTCCAATAGTGTGCCTGCTTCTGCTCTTCAGTTTAAGTTTTCTTACCCAAAAATAGCTATTCCTTCTGGTCATTAGGGTACTTGCATAAATGCAGAAGGAATGGCTTTAAATTCTACTATAATTGACATAGTTAAGTGTCAAACCTGTCTCTGCATTTCCCCAGACAGGTATCTTTGGGATTGCTTTGCTCTGAATTGAAACCTACTAAGAGAGAATGTCACATCCATGGCTAGAATTAAAAATCCTTACCAAAAAATTTCCTCATTAAAAAAATTATTTCACTTAAGGGGAAAAAAATTAATTGACCAGATGTTCTTGTGCGCACTGTAAACTGAAGCACCTACTTTCTTCCATGAGCTTCAAAGTATTTTGATATTCTTTGATTCCAGTATAAGGACCATTAAAATAGCTGATTTACAGTAAAATTAAACAATCCCTATCCATTTCTTTTTTCTGCTCTGGTGCATGAACAAAGAACAACATTTGGGAAGTATTTATTAGTGTCTTTGTCAGGAATTCAGATTATTGGTACATGGTATTTTAAGAATTACCTTTATTTCTTATGTACTTCGAGTAGTTGGCGTTTTCATGATGCCTTATGACAGCATGTTACCTTACTGACCTCTTTTGGCACAACACACTGCAATTCCTTAATTATTTTTAATCTCCTTTTAATGTCATTAGTGCAACTAGCACATTTTCTACTGCCAGTGGAAGTGATCAGTGATAATCCTAAAATAGGGTGGCCTGACTGTGCCTGCTGCCTTCTTTTATCATCCATTCTTTCTTGTGGAGCTCTAAAAATTGGGACAGGTAAGTGTCACAAGACCTGTCTGTCAGCTGTCACGGGAAGAGCCGAGTTGCTCATCACAGCTACGAAGGGTGAAATTAGCCATGCCTTGAGAAATGTCGCCTGCTCTGCACGTGGTTCATTTTGCAGCTGCACTCTCCAAAGGCAGGAAGAGTAATCTTACGTGCATGAGGCAGACGAAGGTTTTTGTTTCAATGTGTAAGTGCTTTAATTTCTTTTAATTTAAAGCTGAGACATAACAAGTTTTGCCTATCTGTAGGAGGAAATAAAATAGCAGTTAATACTTTTCTGTCATTCAAACTTGCCACTTCAGATATTTATTATGTATGAGAGCAGACTCATTTTGACCAAACTTCATACAATTTCTTTTACAGAATACACTTGGACACCTCAGTGAAAGGTGCTTTCCTGTATTTTTTTTTAACAGCAACTGCTGCTTTCTTGTGGTTTTGGGTTGGTGTATATTTTGTTTCTCTCTTTAAACTGCAACCTTTACAGGAATGACAGAGCTAAGAGTGTTTGGAGCATCACCAAATCACATCATCAGAAAACCTCAGGATCAATGTTCTAATTAGCACCTCTCAAGAGGTGCCACACTCTGTCATCACCTTTATTGATTTGGTTACTGAAGGTTGATGATACAGCAGTTTTGCATCATTAGATCAAAAATAACAAAGGGAAACAATCATCTCAGAGTAATTCACTTTAGAACAAAAAGACTATCTCTTCTGAGATGCCTGCTGCATCTAAACTTTTAAGACACTTTGGTTTCTTTCTTCATTGTGAGATTGCCTTATAGGGAGGGACTGGGTCAGATTAGACTCTGCTCTACCAGTGTGTGCTCTGTCTTTTTCAGTGTGATAGGCTTTGGTTCAAAGTGATCGTCAGATAAAGGGTAACACAAACCGAAGAGGAGAAAGTGTGGAAATGTCTCAGCAGGAGACCTTGTACTGGGGAAGGACTTGCTTCGCCTGCTTCAGTTCTGTGGACTTCTCTGAAAGGGAAGAATCAAAAATCTGCTGTTCCAGCTTTGGTATCTGAAGCACTGGCAAGGATACCGCTCCCTCCCTTCCCCCTGGCCACCCCCCTTCCCCCAGTTTACACACGCATTCATTTATGATGGCACATAACAGCAAGAAAGAAAGCTGTGAAAATGAGATCCTTTTATAAAAGGAAACTTGTAAATTCATGTCCTCTAGAAATCCAAAGCATGATGATGTAATGCTGATCACTTCGTTGTCCTGTGAAAAGATGTCTTTGTTCTTCATAGCATGCTGGAAGCCAAAGGTTAAAGGCTGAATTCTTCCTTTGCTTTTTCTCAGGCTGAATCTTACCCAAGAGATCAACCAGATCCAGGAGTTGTGTCAGAAGCCCTTGCAATACAGGATGAGCTCAACTTGGGAA
Source organism: Ifrita kowaldi (assembly GCA_013398055.1). Classification (NCBI taxonomy): domain Eukaryota; kingdom Metazoa; phylum Chordata; class Aves; order Passeriformes; family Cinclosomatidae; genus Ifrita; species Ifrita kowaldi. The sequence continues at coordinate 215,020 of VZRS01010561.1, read as the reverse complement.
TATATGAGAAAAGCCACGAGATAAATGATTGGTAGGAGAAGTATGAGAGAGAAAGAAAGATTCCTTTTAGCACCTATTACATGTTATCCCACTTGGCAAATGTGCCCAGAGTACAATATAAGTCCTAGGTCTTTGAAGTTCTTTGTGCATTACCTTGTTTATTAGATCAAGCTGCCTTTTTTTCTTTTCTTTTTTGGTTTCTGACTGGAGTGGCACCTGTGCCACTTAAATGTGCTAGAAATTGCTGCTTAACTGAAAGGAAGATGTAATGATGGGAGTTGGTCACCATCACTTGATTTCTGCTATCTTTGAGCTTCAGTGTCACACTCAGCCTTTCTAGAAGACACTGTATGAGTGTCTAGGTAAATGATCTGCAGGTAATTAGAAATCTAAGATTTAAATTTAGAACTCAGCTAATATTTGAACTTGGATAAGCTGCCTGTACTGTGCGTGTCTTCAAGGCCAATCTTTATTTTAGGTAATAGCAAGTGAAATTTGAAGGTGAAACTTTGCATCATAGCATTTATTAGTAACTGTTCTTGTATTAAGCTCATGTTTATTTGTATTGTTGTAGAGCCTCAGCCTTGGACCAAAATAATAAATCTGCTCCATCCCTTGAAAACACTTTAGAGTATTTGACCAGATGATGTTTAAGGTCCCTTCCAACCCTAACCATTCTATTATTTCTGGAAGTGGTCCATGAGGTAACCCTGTAAAGAAGACACTCTAATTTTCTGCCCATATGGCTTCCTGTCATGAAATAAAAATAAAAGCTCTTCTAGAATGTTCAAAATGCGTTTAGGGAAAGGTCTTTTACATCACAGAAACAGGACCCTTGCCAGCTGCATCCACCAACAGCTGCTCTGAACTTTTTGTACTGCATTTTCTGAAAATGGTGTACTAGGTTATGTAGGACTATGCATTCTTATCCAAATTCTGCTTTTCAGAGCCAAAGTAAATGGTGAGATTCAGAGTACTATTAGCAAATAGAGTAGTACTCCATGAGCTAGTTATGCAGACCCTTTGTATTAAGCCTAGAGCTGGAATTCAATGAAAAATTGTAATTAAAAGGACAGTTTGGAAGAGGTAATGGTTTTATATTTCAACATTTCCCTTTGCCTTGTGAAATTGTATATTATGGGCAGCTTACCTGCACTGAAGCAGCTGCCCACATTGGAAAGAAACTGTGAAATGGTGTTTATTGATGGGGTTGGCCCTTTTCTAAGGAAAGTGAGGTTGTGCATATATTTTAAAAAACATGTTTGTATATTATATTTATTGTCCTCAGCTGTCATATCACTCCCAAGAGTCTAACTGTGAGAAGTTTAGCTGAATTGCATCTGTCTGGAAATTCATTATTCAGCAGGTCCAGATGCTATTGTCAATCTGTACCTGAACCAAATGCTTACATGCTTGAACCTCATGAGTTTTTGAAAACTGAACCTCTAGCAAAGTTCATAGTCTCACTTTCTCTTAATGAGAGCGAGAGAGTACAAAGCACTCTGAGACCAGAAGGCATTCAGTGCATTTTCTGGAGCGTCCAAATAACAGGTAATTATTCAGGGCAGCAGTAAGCCCAGGGCTGTTAGTTAGCACTTAAAAACAGAATCATACAATGGTTTTGGTTGGAAATGACTCTACAGATCATCTCCTAACACCCTCCATGTCATGGGCAGGGAGACCTCCCATTAGAACAGGTTGCTCAAAGGCCAACTTCACCTTGAATATCTGCAGGGATGGGGTACCCACAATTTCTCTGGGCAATCTGTTCCAGTGCCTCACCACCTTCACAGTACTCTCATTAAAAACCCCTTTGTCCTACATGCCCCTTAATGCCTTTGTGAAGTCTCAGCTTTCTTGTACTCCCTTTAAGTACTGGAAGATGCTCTGATAAGGTCTCCCTGGAGCCTGCTTTTTTCCAGGCTGAACAGCCCCAACTTTCTCAGCCCATCTATATAGGTCAGAGGTGCTCCAGCCCTCTGACCATTTTCATGGCCCTCCTCTGCACTAGTTCCAGCAGGTCCATGTCCTTCTTAAGCTGGTGTAAATAATAGTAAGGATGACGACAACACAAAGTGAGAGGCACTGTTTGTGCTGGTCTCCACCTCTTAAGCTCGTTGGTTCAAATGTATGCAAATAAATATTTTCATTTTCTTTCTTTTGAAGTCTTTTGGTAGGAAATATATTTGGTAAGCATGATAGTTTGAAAAGCCTCTGCAGTTAGGAAGACATGATTACTGAAGCCAAGGAAATAGAAATAAAAACTACACTGAGTCTCATGAAAAGTCCAAATAGCCTTTGTGTGAGTTTTAGGGCGGCTTGTGTTGGTTTTTGGTTTTTTTGAGCTTCTCAGGCTAGCCTTGTTGGGGTGCACTTTCCATCAGAATCTTGTGCAGTGTATACAGCACAGCAAACAAGGTAGCTCGAGGCCTGGCAGCAGCCTGGTGTTCCATCTTGGCTGACTAGATCTGCATCTCTTACAGTTGTCCCATGCTGTGAGCACAGTATCACGGTGTCAGGTACCTATATACCTGTGCTAGTTAGGAATTAAGTTATTTCACCATTTCTATACACAGAATTGTACAGAAGGCACAGCGTGAAAAACATCCTGAGAGTATCTCTGGCTTCTTACTACTCCTTTTCTATGAAACAGCTCTTTTATGTAGATAGCCTCCCAGGCTATCAAATGGACCTAGTTTTGAATTACTGTTTCTTAATATTTTCTGGACTTTTTAATCTAATGAATTAAATATGCTATAGAAAATCAAGCAGTGTTTTCCTCCTTAGCCCAGAAAAACATTGTAAGCTTACAAGACTTCTGGCCCAGCAACAGATAAATAATATATTGGGCAGATGTTTGTCAACAGACTTTATTAGCAGTCATGAGTTTCCACATAAGTCATAAGTTGCTCTGCGCCGTAATTTGTGGCTGTTGTATCTTTATAAGCCTTGGGGTAAGGTATTGTGTCTAGGACAAATACTGCTTTATGTCCTTGCTGATGTCTGTCATTTGATTAACCTACAGTGTTTAATCAGTCTTGGCTTGAAGGACAGGTTCTGGTCAGGTGATGTGTTCAAACATACAGGCAGAGAGTCCTCTGGGAAGAAAGACAAAGAGAATGGCAGGGTCTTCATTGTTTCTCTCCTGCCAACAGACACAGGAAAAATACAGAGAATAAAACACGTGGAAGTCTTGGGCCTGTTCTCTGTCACCCTTGCTCCACAGATGTTTAAACAAGTCCTTTACTCCCTAAGCATTTGTGCTAGATACTTTATTCCCTTTGAAAGCAAGACTTCCATTATCTTCCATCCTCAGAAGAGACCAGAGGTTTGTTTTCAGTGTCTTTGCCGAAGCATGCTGGCTGCCAGTTAGTCTTCAGGTACCTGGTATAAGCAGAAAAGGCAAAAGATTATATGAGCTCATACACCACTTCATGTTGGCTGCAGAGTGTAAAAGGAAACAGGGAGAAGATTCAGAAACAAGTTGTGGAAAAATGTATTCAAGACAGAAAATGACCTATAATAGACGAATATTCTTTAAAAACAAGCAAATGACAACAAAAAATGTTGCTTTGGGGTATCACTATGGTCTCGTTACCTTGACATATGTTTTAGAACTTCAGAGCTGTGATAAGAATGGATTCCACATTTTTTCAGTCAGGGAGAGTATCCCAGTGCAAAGGGGGCGTCCCCCTTGGGCCGCTGCCAGCTCCTGCAGCGTGCCAGCAGTGCTGAACAGCAGAGTTGGCAGACTGGTACTCATCTGCCAGGGCCAGCACTGAAAAAGTGAATGGACAGTTCTTCTCAACAAATTAGATAATATCACCATTGAAATTCAGGAAAGACCAGCATGTATCTGTACGAGCTGTCAAAAGGGTTTGTGTTAACAGCTCCGGAGCCTTGAAGCAATGACACCAAGAGTTAATGGTCTGGGCAAACCCCCAGTTTCCTGCCTAAAGCAAAGGGAATTGGGGAATTTCATGTTTTACTCTGGTGTCCCTTACTTTTTCCTCACTATTTAACTAATTTCTGTTCTGACAATGCTTAAATAACTAACTATTGAATCACAAATACATTTCAACAAGTCTTGTTATTTAGAACAACTATGTCTAGAGCCTAAAGGTAAGTACGCACTGAAATAACAAGGTAATATCTCATTTCATTAAAATTTACACATTTAAAAGAAAAACAACAAAACCTGACTTTGAGGTTGTACTAGCATGGGTAACTTTTATGAAGGTGACTTCTAGGAAGTAGAAGCTAACAAATGAAATGGAAAAAGCTGTCAAAATTTTAAAGGGTAACTTTCTATTTGAAGAACCTTGTTTTTGATTCCTGATTGAGACAGTCTTAGGAAAACCGTACTATGAGGAATGTTAAACCGTCTGCATCCAAATGTTTAAGGGAATATGAAAGTTCACCAAATCACTAGTTGTTCTTGAAATATCTATGCATGTAATGCATGGACAGGATTTGGAATAACCTGGAGAGCTGATTGTTTGCACAGTAGTAGGGAAGAAGTGATCCAGATCAGAATAAAAAGCAAAACTGGGACATGCATGAAATTGTTAGACATGATGAGATCAAAATACCATGCAAATTAAACAAAAATATCTTGTTTACTTGTAGCTCAGCATTATGCAGATGGTGAATTAGTTGGGCTAACATAGGCTCACTTGTGCAAGATACTACCAAATAACCCATCTTGGGTGTGGCGTTTGTACTTGTAAGGGATTGTCACAGCTTGTCTTCACAGGACATGTGAAAATCACAACATGATCCTATGGATACCAGTCAGTACTTCTGAAGGGACACTTAGGTGGTACAATATAGTGGGAATTTGTACTTCACAAATATATATATATATATTTTTTTTTTTTTTTTTTTAAACTTCTGGTCTATTGAGTGCTGTTGTATAAGCCAGTAGTCATACATATGGAGTCAGGGAGACGGAGACATATTATGCTTCTCTGTGGATTCTACTCTCTTGCCTTGAATTTGTTTGGGCTTTCTTCTTGGGACAAAATCTTCAGAAGAAATATAATAATGTACATAGGTGAGGCACTAACAGTAACCTAAGCTTGCCTCCTGGATTGAAAATGCAGAATACCTTTGACAGCTCTCCAAGGCTTATGCTATCAGCCAAATTACTGACGTTGCAATTAAATCTTCTTCAGGAAGAATTTCTTCACTGAGAGGGTGGCCAGGCATTGGAATGGGTTGCCCAGGGAGTTGCCAGCCCTGGAACTGTTCAGAAAACCAAGTAGACATGGCACTCTGAAATATGGTCTAGTGGGAGTGGTGGTGTTTAGCCAAAGGTTGGAATCAATGACCTTGGAGATCTTTTCCAACCTTAATGATTCTACCAAAGCAAAAAGCTACATAGCCTAGCACATTACACCCTTTTGAGAACCTACCCCACGACTTAGAAGTTTCTCCACAGCTGCCAGTGCTCAGTGGCCTAAACAAACCAGTGTGCTGCAGACAGCGAGGAGAAATGGTGACTCCGCCATCCTTTTGCCACTGACCCTGTTTTCCCTATGGACCTTCCCTCCTAGGGCCAAGAAAGGTTCTCTGGTTTAGGGGCTTCTGGTTTTGGTTTTTTTTTCCGGTGGGTTTTTTTTGGGTATTGAGGTTTGTTTCTTTCTTTCTTCCCTTCCAGCAGAGATGATGCCCCATAATTTCTGCAGTTTAACATTTGAAGGCAGAGACATAGTTCTGAGTATCCAGAGAGAAGGAAGGTGCTGCCTTTGGACACCTCAACTTCATTGTGTTGATGCAAAACAGCATCTTCCTTAAGCCTTATGGTGTGACCTGAACACTTACTGATCGTAGGACGTATAGCCTGACAAATAAATCTTTCCACAAATACTTTTCTGAATACTTGTGGGCTTTGTACTCGAGTTCTGTTTGTCTTTCCTTCCAGCAAGCACTCAAGCTAGCAGTATTACTTGGGAAGTTTTAATTTTAAAGCAGTGATTGGAAAGAGTTCACAGAAAGCAAGACTTGAGCTCAGAAATGCAGCATTTATAAAGTAAAAAAAAAAAAAATAAAAGGTTAGTCGATCAACTTGTGCTTGTGTGCATTTTCAAAATACTTGGTATTTAAGTATGGCTCCTGAAATAATGGCTGGACAATTATTAAACATTATCTAAGTCTAAAAAATGTTTAACATGTAAAAAATCCACAAAGAAGAAATTGACAAGAAGATAGTATTCTTAAATTATCTTCAATCCACTGTTTAATCAGTGGATAATTTGAAATATCCATGCCATTTTCCCCATGTGAGAAAAGCTACCTCTGCATAAGCTAAATACCTGTTTGCAGATGTTAGTAGCAGCTTGATACAGTTTTAGTTATGATTCCAAGACATCAGTGCAACAAAAGCCACGAGAGGGCAACACTTTTGCATAGCTAGCACAGGGAGCTGGGGTTTGGATGATTTCCCTGACCAGTCTCCATTCCAAAAACTACAGGGCAGTGCATGTTTCTCTGGGATGAGATTAAACTCCTTCTCCATTAGCAACACACCTAAAAAGAGTAGTTTTTCAGACTGCCCACCTACACTTCAGAGCCATTTACAGTTCCAGTAGCAACCACTGAAACTACTGACAAAAATGTCTAATTGGAGAAACATTCAATTATGCTTTAATTTTCAAGTGGAAAATTAGTAAAATGAGTTCAAATGAACAGTGTATTCTATTCAAACACCCAGCATGGGAGCAGCCTTGGCAAAAAAATGAATACATAATTAAAGATGGGTTCACCCTTCAGACTGGTCCAGATTTCAGCTAATTTTCTGCCTTATACACTACTTTAGACCTCTTACTTTTTGGGGTTTTTTTAAATGTTCAGATTCCAAATCACTGCTCTTGCTGAAAGGATGTATTCTTTTCAAAGATTTCAGAAGTTAGTCTTAGTTTCTATCTGCATATCATTTGGTTGAATTATTTTGAACAAAAACTGTCAGAAAATAGCCTCAGATTTCAAAAGAATTCTTACAGGTTTTCATACTTTTATAGGTTTTCATACTTTTTCCTTTTTCTGTAAATCTGTAGATGAGGAACCTGGCTCCAGGAAGAATCTAACTAAGCTTTCTCTTAATGAAAACAATTTGGTTGGCTTTCTGGATTAGATTTGATTTTGCCTAATCTAGTCATAAGGCCTTTTGAAAAATAACAGTTAAAACTACAGGCCTTCCCATGTTAAAAAGCAGATTTTTCTGAGTTCTTTGTATTTAGAAAAGGTATAGCTTAATCAAACCTTGTCTCTAGAATTTATTGGGGGAAAAAAACACAGTGATGGCTTTTTTTTGTTCTTGGAAAGAAGAGGCTGGGATTTTTCGTCAGAACCTCTATCACCTTGGTCAATGAGATGGGGGAGGCAGTGGTGTAACAACTGTTGAGCTTTGTGAAATTGTATCAATTTACAAATCCTAGTAATTGAATGATTTACATGCTGAAAAAGAAGTAATTGCTAACTGTAAGAACTAAAATGGGGGTGGGGGAGGATTGGGGGGAATCACTGGGAAACAAAGACTCTTTGTGGGATTTACAAGAGCCGAACACAGTTTCTTTTTCTTTAAACCAGTTGGGCAGGGTAAATGTTGAGATGTCTTGTCTTTCAACAAGAAATCCCCTGGAATTGTCCATTACTCTTCAACCTAGACAGTGATTCATTGTCCACTGAATAAACAAAGTAAAAAAGCAGCTGTGAACATCATGATAAAAACACCTTTGAGAAACGTCTAGAGCCTTGAGGGCTGAGATCTCAGCGACAAATTGTGATCCACCTCCAAATTTAGCTTTACAGTAGCTCCCAGTTTGTTGCTAAAGGGGTGCAGGAGTTCTCTTCACTAAGCACCATATTTTAGCATCTACCCGACTAGCACTGAATCACTATGCCTTGGGGGGAAAAATGACTGGGGAGAACATTTTTTAAATTGAATGGAAGGTTTTACAATTATTCCAGCTCTGTGTTCACTAACGAGGTTCCTGATATTGACTCAGTGAAAACAACTTGTATTGTACATTAGCACAATGGTCCTGAGTGGAAAAAAAATATCTCCAAATGAAATTTCCATCTCAAAAGCGGTTTACTCTTATCTGAACTTAGCTGTTTCCTATTAGGTGATTAGTATTTAAATCTGGTGATAAAAATGACATGGAAAGAATGAGCTGTGCCTTAGCAGTCTTGATACAGCTCTTGTTAGGTGTTCTAACTCTGAGTAAACACAGAGTACAGTAACAAATTGCTTTAAAATTTCTGCCACCTCTCAGGTAGAGACCCCTTCTTGTCAAAGGAGGAAATGTTCTTATTCAGAGCCTGGATTTATTTAGGGCACTTAATAGATTACAAGGAGAAAGGTTATTTCTAGTCCAAATTATGCCGTCTCTTTGTAATCTATACTGATGGATCTAGAAGAAATGAAAACATCTGTCAAAAGAGCTGTTATACTGGGAAAATAGGAATATGTACATTTATTTCTCTGCAAACTTTTCAAAGGCTTCTGCTTATTACTTCAATAGAAAGTAAAGAAAAAAAAAAATAAAACCAAAAAAACTCCGAAACCCAAAAATGCTTCTGACTGGACCAGGTCCAGCATAGTGTGTGAATTCACCCCTACTTTGAGAAGAAATAGTCTTCTAGCACTTAGAGCTCCTGCCTGTGTTTTAAAGCATCTGTTGAAAACAAATGATGCAGTAATCCAGCGGACCAGGCTCTGTGCATGTAGTCTGACCAAATTTTCCAATAAACAGCCACCTTCTAGTCAGGACCCATTATCAATGAGGTGATCTTATTCTAGCAAAACTATCAGAAAGGTTTAGGGTGAAAATTGTGACAGACTGGAAAAGATCAAATTGTGTCATCTTATGACAACAGTAAATCATAATGTGCAAGGAAGTGCAAATATTGTCTACCAAACTTTCTTAATGGCAAAAAAGAATGAAGAAGTTGGTCAAATAAGTGAAAAGAAGTATTGTTGAAATACTCCCAAGTTGTGCTGGGAAGCATGACTATTATCTCTCAATTCCTGATTCATCAGTTGCCTTGAGACAGAGAGCTCAGAAACATGCATTTGACCTGTACATTTATTTTTCCTTTAACTTTTATAATAAATCCAACCCTGAAAAGAAGGTTGGAGCAGAAGTTTGAGCAACTACTATAGTGAGATTTTGCTCAAGGTATGTGATTGGGTCAATGGAACACTACTTTAATAAGTCCTGCCAATGAATAACAGAATAATGGCAATAAAAACACAGTATGAAAAGCTGCTTCAATTTCCAGACATGACAGTCTTTTGATGAAATAAACTCCTTCTCTACCTTGTATAGTGCCATTAAAAATTTATCTCTTGTTGTGACTAGGTTTTAAATTATAAAGAGAAGGCTGGAAGATATTATATAAAGACTGAAGCTACTGTTTCAGTGTCTTGTTCGGGCACTGCTTACCAGCTGATTTACTTATGCCTCGTGCCAAATTATGTAAGAATCTGTTGAAGAAACAAGAATGCTTTTTCTTGGCACTCGTGACTGGTTACAAATACACTCAAAAAAGTTTCTTAAGACCCAGAGCTGTACAATTCTCTTTGGCATTTCTTATTTGCAGCTGAGGTGAAGAGCTTTTCTTTTAAAGGGTGAAATAGCAATGGTAAACCGTTTGAGAGGATGCAATTTTTTTGTTTGGTGGAGTCAGAAGACACTTTATGCTTTCAGTAGTTTTCTCCTTGCTTGCAGAGTAGCTAACAGGAGCCCATACAATAATGGGCTTTATAAAAATCATCACCTTCAGTAGCCAATGTTTTCTTCATACTTGAAGAAAAAAAAAGATAAATATTTAATATGTGCATAGGGGAGGACACCTCCCCGCCCCACACACACACACAAAACCCCAAAACCTAAAACAAAATCCCAAACCAAAACCACTGCACCCCTAAAAATTTTTTTTTCTACTAGCTTGAGAACCTGAGTTCTCTGCTGGCAGCATTGGTAATTGTAACAATTAAAGCAGTACAAAAAAGTAAGTCATTGTTTTCAGATGCTGATGCTGAGGGAAGACCACAGAACACTCAGTCAGGTGTTTCCAGGCACAAGTCTTTTGAATCAATACTTGAAAGCTTACAAATCTCCCAGTGGTTTAGATGCCAGACTCAATTAAACCCTGATTTAAGATCATTCACCTTCATTGAAAGCTGCTGGCTCAGAGAATCCTAACCAGAGACTGCCTTTCAGAGGTAGTTAAGTATGGATGTTGTAGGGAGTCAGAATTGGTTTGGTGCAAGACAACTCTGGCCAATACATAAGAGAAGCATAACTGGAGTTGCAGGATTGACTATAAAAAGGGCAGGACAGCAGCATGTTTGGGATTTTTTTCTTTCTGTCTTTGTATTGCTTAAAGTCCACTCTCCTTCCGCAGTTCTATTTCAATTTCAGGAAACAAGAGATTTACTTCCAGTACCACACTCCTTAAATTGCAATTTTTTTTCCATTTTTTCTGCCACTTGTGTTTGGGAAATGTACTAATTGCCTCTCCTAACAGAAACAGCTAAGAATTCATGTTGCTTAATCCCATTTTTGCTGTTATTTCTTGTGGCCTGGGGTGATTAACCTATTTTTGCTGGGTCACTCTCCACTTCTGTAAAGCGGGCAGAATTCTCAATACTTGTATTATTCCATAAGGATGTTCTAAAACTTGGGTAAAGTGTTAATTGAGGTGACTTGTAAAGCATATTTAACGATTTACCAGTGAGAAGTGCTATATTCATGCTAACCTGTGCTTACAAAGATAACAAGCCAGTGAGTTGAAGATTAAAAACTAGGAACAGAGGTTCCATTGACACGTGTTTGCATAAATTAGTAGGGAGGAATAGAACAACTAAAGAAAACACTTAGATAAAACCAGATTTATCATTCCCTAGTGTTTCACTAGATATCAAAATCTACTTACAGCTTCTATTAGAATAACTTTTCCGCAAAATTGTGACATTTTCAAAGGTTGTAGGAAGAATTAAGTTATCATAAGATGAGATGGATCTTTGCCTCTAAAACTGCATTTCTGTGCGGGTGAATAGTAGTTCCCTTCTTGCTGCTTTACCAGGAAATAATTGCTTGCATTTCTGGCAGTTTTAAACTGCTTCTGTTTGTGACCCAACTTTCCATCCAGAACTTTATCTGTGTGCTATTATTGCAATACAGAACTGCAAGTTAGGTCTTTTTTCCAGAGCCTTCTACAGTATTTTGTCTTTTTGCTCTCTTTTTTCTCACCACTTAATAACCATTAGTTGGTTTGAAACAGTCACTCTCCCAGCTGAACAGATGTGGACCAGCACATGAAAGCCCTGAGGAATGTTCCATGGCAGCATCTGCTGCTTCACTTCAAAGTTTATTTTTAACATGAAATAGTTGTGAGCTTTCATTTGTAGCTGAAATGCTGTCTTCTCAAAGCAATGCAATTAGGTCTGACCCTTCAGCACAAGGGAAAAACGTATGGTGATATGTGGTTTTAAGGTAGAGCTCTTGCAGACAAGCCTGCAAGTGACTTTGCTTTGTAATTCATCACATTTGTGCAGATCTATGTATCTTATATGCTAAAATTTCCTTTGAAGTCAGGTTGTGTCATGAGAACTGCATCTTCAGAACCAAATCTTATCAAAAGCTTTGGCAAACTGTTTTTGGGGTTTGGGAAAGTGTTCCTTATTCTAGCTTACAGTCTCCTTATTGAAGAAATTTTGTTGTTTTTAATAGGAAATTATCTCCTTAATTTTCACGTGACATCACATTGGAATCATTGCTGCTATTTCTGTGCGTAAGACTGATGTCAAAGTGGTAGGTATGAGGCATAAGATGAGTTCTGAGCTTCTGGGAGGCAGAGGGAGGCAATAGCAAAGGCTTTGCTGTAGTTTATAGCCCCTGGGGAGTCAGCGTGGGCCTCAGCATGGCTGGAGCCCTGGGGGAGTGAGCCACTGGGGCTGCCAGGGTAGCACAGAGATGCTCCCTGTTCTGCTCACTCCGGCTTGCGACAGAGAGGGGGGTCATTTTACTGCCCAGAGCGAAGCGGCAGCTCACATCACCCAAAGGGGAATCCCAGATTCTGGCTTACAGCAGTTTTCCACTCATTTGGTGCCAGGACTGGTGGAGTAGGAGAGAATCTCTAGCCCATTATTTCCAGCCATGCAAAAGGACTGGCAGGAAACATATTTAAGCAGATGTCTTGTGTTTTAACAGAATTTCAGTGAGTCATCTGCATGCCCCTAGGCACTCTATGCACCAGACAGCTTTCTAATGGCTGTGGCATCTTGCTCACAATCCAATATTATGCACACATTCCACATAATAAAACCCCACATCCTCAGCTGGGGAAGGTCCATAATACTTTGCTAACCTTAGTAAATTTGCTGTGCAGTCGAGGACCTGGCACAGGAATGCAAAGGCCAACACAACCTCAGTCTGATTTGGGGTTAAGAGCCAGAACCTGGCCCTGGCCTGTAGCTGCAATGCTGTAGCAATCTTTTGGGACACCGGCATTTGTCATCTTCAGACAGCCCATGCAGACAAAAGGGGTTTTGTGAGCTGTCTGGCAGCCTGTGAGGTATGTACGTGGCTGTGTGCTACCTTAATTTTCCCCTTCTTTGTCCTGACATGCCGCTCAGGGACTGACTCAAAGTGAATTAAAAGAAAAGAAAGATGTTTCAGCTTTTAACCGCAGCAAGCTCTTTTTCTTCTATGGGTGCAAAAATGAATGTCTTAAATCAGGTAAACCATGATTATTACATGTGACAACATGGTGCAGCATCTGCTGAAGGCAGTAGGGAAGTTCCTCTTTTCCATTTGTCCTTTTGATACTCACCTGCATGTTCCTTCTCTCCCCAGCAAAAGAAATAAAGCCCCATGTGCTGTAGTCCTCAATTAATACTATCTCATTAATCAGTTTGATTGCTGAATGGAAGCAGCAGAGGAGGACATGCATCCAGGTAATGATTTACTCACTGCAAGGTCAAGGAAAATACTTGTGCACAGCCATGGCCTGCATAGCTGATAATGAACAACCCTGTCCACTTGGTCCCACACTTCTGGCCTGCCAGTAAGCCTGCATGTGAAGCAGTGATTTCTGTATCAGCAATAGCAAAGCAAACCCTCATCTTCATCACTTGCTTGGAGGACTGCAAAATGTTTGCACATATGCTATGTGTTTCATATACCTGATTACTTGATGTCATGAATTGACGTGGAACCATCCCTGGGAATAAAATCTAGGTAAATCAGGACATGTTACAGAACCACAAAGAAATTATTTAACAGTGACAACTAGTGTGGGAAATAAACAGAGAAATTTATGGCAATATGATGTCTAAACTGAATCTTATACTGTTGCAGAGCTGACCTTGGGTTAGTATAATTTGGAGTTTCTTATAAGCCAGTTTTTTCTGTTTCACACAAACAATTCAGTCATTTCCTTTTAAAAGAAAAATTAATATTTTTTCCACTCAGTCTCTCCACTTATTCTGTAAAAATAGTTCTCATCAAATGTCATTTTTACTTATGATTATCATACCAGATTGTCTAAAAACACTTCTAATTATGCTGTGCTGGAGGGGGAGGAATAACTTTAGAGACTGCTTTGCAAGTGCTGCTGTTTGGTTTTGCTTCTTGCACGGTCTCAAACAATGCATATTGCCTTTTTGACTAAGGTGCCTCCCTTTTATCAATGTACCACATATAGTTGGCTCAGCAGCCCCAAAACTGGGAGTTATTTCAGGTGAATCAGCAGCAGCAATGTTTCTTCTCCTGAGGAAAAAATGCCTCTTAGTTTCACCCTTTGATTATTTTCAGGCTATTTTTAGTAGATCTTGAGCTTTGAATACAGTGTTCTCTGAACTGTGTGAAAACACTTCACTGACTTAGTTTTGCTGAATTTCTGGCATTTGCTTTCTCAGATTCTCTAATGTCCTGCAGAGAATTCGCATTGAATCCTAAACTGATGAAAAAGTGATCTCACTTTCACCTATGGTGGTATCAGACCTTTTCTCTTTGAAGTCTCAAACTACTGCAGCCTGTTCCGAATAGCTTTGATTTGCAAGTTCTGTTCCTATATTGGAAACTGAAATCTTGCCATGCAAGAGGAAGGTTTGTCCTGCTATGCGTGCTTTAATTTGCATTGTTATCATGGAGAGGCTGAAAAGCACAAAATCAATGTAAAGAACCTGGCTTCTGGAAATCTAATTTATTGCTGTTCAGTGAAACCACAGAGACATCACGTCATACATCTCTGCTTTTGTGAAGTTTAATACAACATAACAGCTGAGGTTACCTGTATGAATGCCTCATGCCACTGTCCTGTACCAACAGTAGTGGGAAATGAATTACTGCGACTCTTTTAATAACAACATTGGTAGAAAATGAAGCCTTCATTGCTGTAGAATTGATTTGCCACAGAAGTGGGCACAACAGTTCTTCCCTGCCTCTTGCTTGTGAGTTGTTCTCTGGCTATGAGAAAGAGAGTGTGTTCATGCTGTAATTAGTAAACAGGCAGCGTAACAACTTCTGTGTAGTGGACTCCTTCAGCTTCATTCTCTGGTATGGAACTAAAGGAAGTACGAAAGCTCCCACAGAGTGCAGTAAGCAAATGTAACAGAGACAGTGATGTACGTGACTATTTAAAAGATGAACCTGAATGCACCAGAATGTGACAGTCTACATTGTAGCTAATCAAGAGCTTCATTACATCCTATGCCAGAATTTTAAATAACTTAGCTTACTACAGGCATATTTAAATTGAAACTTTCTGCACTGACAGCAATCCATATCAAGTTTTTATTCTGACTCTAAACATAATCAGGAAATCTGGGTTTGTAGGTTTTTGGCTCGGACTTATTTTCTGTTCATTCAACACATAAATTGCATTTATTCTGAATAGAAGCCTGCTCAGTGAGGTTCTTGAGGACACTGTGGTTATTCATTGAGTAGGGTGATACTTTGAATGTGTAACCCCATCTTTTTCATATCAAATGTGGTAAAGAGAGATTGGCATCTAGCCCACTGACATCCTTAATCACTGAGCTCCTGCTAAAGAAAACTACAGCTGATGGAAACAGGGTCTTTGTTGTGAAAACAGAACAAAGTGGCCACACAACCACACATGCAAACAAATACTGGACTAGTTCAGCAACTAAAAGATGTATTTGAAGCCTAAGGTACCAACAAAAGGGATATGAATGAGGAGAAACTTCCTAAGGCATCTGTAAACTCCTTCATGCGTAACAGCAATGATACATAAAGTTCACGCAAATAATACAGCATATAAGTATCTCTAAAATTTAGGGGACATTTCTCAAAGAAAACTCTTTCAGTAAGTGACATGAAAATATTAATAGGGATAGTAGTGTGCTTTAAAAGTGCTAAGAGAACAATGGAAAGATTGCCAAGTTTCACAAAAATCTGGATGCTATAAAGATATTAGTAAATTCTGCCCTGTGTTTGAGTTCAAATGTTTTTGTTCATACAATGTTTAGCGGAAATTAACTAAAGCAAGATGCACCACGCTGATTTCATCTATTACGTAAATTACATTACCTATGTAATCTGTTAACAGCATTGCAGTGAAGAGCAATATTATCCACAACATCTATTCTTGACCTGTTAGGAAATTAGCTGCTTCTGGAAAATGTTGCCTGAGAAAGAAATTTTGAGCTGGTTTTGATACATGAAAATGAAATAGAATCTTGACTGTAGAATGACCTATATAAACAAAACTTGCCATGAAAGGCTGACAAAGCCAGTGACAGAAAGAATGTGAAAAAAAAAACCAAACCCAAATCTAGTTCTTTGGGAGTGAACAAGTACACTCGATTTGGGTAGATTGGAGCTTACAATCAAGGTTTCCTACATTACTCCACTGCTTTAAGCAAAGAGCTGGTGAATTGTATGGTGGAATATGTCCCTCTGTGAAGTTTCTCCTCCAAAGTTGAAAAGGATTAAGTTGCTAACTAATGTAGGCCATTAACACCTTTGAAAAGTGAATATGAATAAGAAAGAAGTATTTAATCGCTAAGACTACATTGAGGACCAAAGAATTGTATGCTATGCTTTTGCAAATGTCCAATCAATCTGAAGCTTTGTGCACTGAAATTAAGTCTATTTTGATTCTGAGCAGGGCTTGAGTGATAATTCTGCTCAAATATCATCAGTTTTTAAATACCCTTTAGCTTTTGATCTGAAGTGTCACAGTTTACCAGAAAGACATGTAACTGGAAGCATCCATCTCATCTCATACACACAACAGTAAAATTTGAACTGCATTAAGATGTAGCATGTACATTACATGTCCATAGAACTAAGGATCCCAGACATATAAGACAGATGTCTATCTCCTATATAATGTGTTATGACAGCAGGCTGGAAATTAATCTACTTCCATTGTGTGAATAACAATAACACCTATGTATATGTATTTAATACATTAGCTTTGTAAAGATTGGCTTGAGAGTAGCAGAAAGTTTTGGGGTTTGGACCCATTTCCTGAAATGTGCATCTGTGATGTCATTAGTGAATATTAGCAAAGTCCAAGTGCCATGTCTTGCACTTCAGACACAACAACCCCAGGCAGTGCTACAGGCTGGAGGCAGAGTGGCTGGAGAACTGCCCAGCAGAAAAAGCCCTGGGGGTGCTGACTGACAGCAGCTGAACATGAGCCAGCAGTGCCCAGGTGGCCAAGCAGGCCAAGGGCATCCTGGCCTGTATCAGCAATAGTGTGGCCAGGAAAGTGATTGTCTCCTTGTTCTCAGCACGGGTGAGGCCACACTTGAAATCCTGTGTCCAGTTTTGGGCCCCACAGTTCAAGAAAGACACTGAGGTGCTGGAGCATGTCTAAGGAGGGCAGTGGAGCTGGTGAAGGGTCCAGAGGAAAAGTCCTATGAGGAGAAGCTGAGGGAGCTGGAGTTGTTTACCCTGAAGAAAAAGAGGCTCAGAGGAGACCTTATTGCTCTCTACAACTGCCGGAAAGGAGGCTGTAGCAAAGTAGCAAACATCCTCGGAGGTGTTCAAGAAACAATTTGATGTAGCACTTCATGCCATGGTCTAGTTGACAAGGTGGTGATCAGTCAAAGGCTGGACTTGCTCTCAGAAGTCTTTTCCAACCTAAATAATTCTGTGATTCTGGGACATGGTGTCTAGAAGCTCTGCCTGTGTGAATTTGCATTAGAAAACTGTCTTTTGTTTTTCTTTTTTTTTTTGTTTTCCTGCTTGAGTATGTTCAGCAATTGCTGTACAGACATTTCTTCTTTTGTATTATTTGAATAGGTACCCAAGGGGATAGGTCTGATGTTTTGCAGATCCTAATACACAACAATAACCTATTAACTCTGTGGAGAGGCACAGATTTATATTTTGGTATTCCCTGTTTATACAGCAGAATTTCTGATAGTCATATTTGAATTAGCATTTGTTAAATTCATTGGGGAACATTGATGCTTGCTAAACAGCAGATTTGGTTAATAATCCAGTTCTATTCAAGTCTTTTAAAACATGACTCTCATACTTCTAAGTGTGATTTATTTGTAAATTAGGCAAGCTGACGAAGAGTGTCTTTTGTCAAGAAAACCTGCTATCTAACAGCAAGGAAGGGAACGAATCGAAAGATGAGAAGTTGAGGTAAAAGACTGCAACATTCAGGTTTTAGGCTTGAAGAAACTTGCTTCTCTTTCTAATGATCTAAAAAAAATTTTTGCCCTTCATTTATCTTGCACTATTTGGATTGTCTTCCTTCCCATTTGATATGACTGAAATTCCAAGGACATTAGGAACTGCTGCATTTGGCAAGTGACTTGCCAAGAACTTTTCTCTGCTCTTCAATCTACATCAACACTATGTGGACTAAATTTTATTTGTCAACTACAAAGAGGTCTTCATGCAGGTTTCCACCCTGTCTGACGTATACTTTCTCAGCTATCAGAATAATATCTCCCTTTATACTTAAGGGAGAAGGAAAGAGGAATTCATATTTCTCTACAAATCAAGAAACTGGAGTGCTCTGAACTCAGTTCTCCTGGAGGCAATGTCTAAAGCAAGAGCAGATGAACTTAGATACACAAGTTAAATGCCTGAAGGTAACAATCTCAGTTGAGAGTATTAATTAGCGCCAAAGAAGCATTCAGGTCTTTGAGAGTTCCATCTGCTACTGAACAATCAAGATAACCAGCAGCTAACCTACCAAAGTAAACAAGTGAACAAAGTAAACAAGACTCACTTTCAGAGCACTTGTGCTTTACAGATACATTCTTTTTCCTGTAGGAAGCACAACTTACTTCACAAGAACAGCATGAGCTAGATTTAATGCAAAGGCCAAGGCAATCAAGTGTCAGCTCTGCAGTCACTGTCAAGCCATAAGTATGGTTACAGGGCAAGGTCACCGAGGGCATTGCTTCTCTCTTTTCCTCCTTCTCTCTCTTATGCAGTAATTGTGGAAAGACTTTTTGCAAGGACATGATACAGTCTATTCGACTTTTAATGGGCTACAGACCAGACTGTAGCGTTTAAAACTGTTCTTAATGTCCACCGTAAATTTTACCTTACACATCACTTTCTAAAGATTTTTTCTGTCCATAGGAGGAACAGGAGTAAAAGGGGATTATATGCAAAGGTGAGTCTTGCAGGCTGCCTGAAAGAGTAACAGCAAGCCAAGGAAAATGAAAACAGTATTTTATAGCTGTTATAAAAAATATTCCTGTGAGCAAAACATTTTTTAAAAAAAAAAACATCTTGCCTAAAAGTGACACGTTGGGCTTCATTCTGTTATTGGATGCTTGTTAGAAATCTTTCTTTGCTATTGCTTTTTTGGGTTACAGCATTTAGGTTACAAGAGAGATGAAGAGGGACTTTTCACAAGAGCATGTAGTGATAGGACAAGGGGGAATGGCTTCAAACTGAAAGAAGGTAGGTTTAGATTTAATATTAGGAAGAAATTCTTTACTGTGAGGGTGATGAGGCACTGGAACAGGTTGTTCAGAGAAGCTGTGGATATCCCATTCCTGAAAGTGTGCAAAGCCAGGCTGTATGGGACTTTGAGTAACCTGGTCTAATGGAAAGTGTCCCTGCCCATGGCAGAGGGGTTGGACTATAAATGATCTTTTAGGCCCTTTCCAACCCAAACCACTCTGAAAATCTAAATTAATCACTGAAAATGAGGTTTAGGGTGATAATGCAAATGATCCCACCCTGGTGTCTGAGAGCTGATCAACAGCTTACCTGTACACAGATTTCTGTGTTCAGTAAGTGGCCATATGCCTAGAGGCATACAAGTGATCATTGTTTCTGTGAGCATGTTACAGAGAGCTTACTGGATTGTTTTGTTATTTGACTGTTTTCCCCAATATGGGTTTCCCCAGTGGAAGAAAAAAGGTAGCTGTCTTATAGTCTGAGAGCACAAGAAGCTGCTTCTCCTTCACAGGGAGCAGCTGCCTGCATAGAGATGATAGAGATGGGTTTGAGTTGTAGAGCTTGAAGTGATTCTGTCCTGACAGACATGGGCATCCTTCCTACTTGCTAGGGCAGTGCCCTACCAATGTTCTTGAGCTCAGACGTGGGATCTTAAGGGTTTGCCTGTGTAGAGAAAAATTGAAGGAGAAATGGTGCTTGCCAAGACAGCACAACTCTTGGACTCTGCTAACATGCCTGGGAACCCAAGGATGAATAATTTCAGGAACAATATGTGTACTTCAGAACTAAACACACAGACATGAGCAGAGTGTGATGTGATGTCTGCACATGATCTTATCTCAATGCTCTTGGAAAAAACAGGGGTTTTTTTTCAGTTGATGGGAATTTGATACCTAAGTCTCGTGAGTATTTGTTGGAAATCTTACTGTGAGACTTATCTGTTTAGGCATGCACTCAGCAAAAATTATTTTTGTTTGGGGGGTTTTGGGGTGGGATTTTATCTGAATAAGGATGGGAGAGGGCTAGGTTCCAAGTTTCAAACAGATTTTTGTTTTAATGTTTTAACAGATTCACTCTACTTATTAGAAAATGTAAAGAAATGCATTTTAATGTACTTTAAATGAACAGCTGCCTCTCTGAAGAATTCTGACGCAAGTTACAAAAGAAGGCTACTTATCCTGTGGGACATGGGGAAATCATATGGCAGGCCATAGAACCTTTTCTTTTCTCATAGTGGACAATGTGGCTTTTTTGCTGGGGTGCAAAATGGGTAACCTGTTTGCACAAGTCAAAATGGAAGTATATGCACTGGACATATAAAATATTTTATATATATACTGTGGTCAAAAACGCAGTCCATATTCAAGTAACTAAACCTAAGAGATTGGTACTACTTCCGTGAATACAGCAATAATAAATATTTTGTATTATGTTTGGTTTTCCCCCCCATTTGCTTCTGGTCCTCTCTTTCTTGTTCAAAGCATAACTTACTGAAATGTGTGTATGTGTTTTTCTACTGTGTAGAGAATGAAGAGATAGAGACCCTTGAGCCCCATCCAGCAAACAGCTTTTAGATCCTGAAAGAGAAATCAGGAATTTGTCCTAGCCATCTCTGCAGCTTTTGAATGAGGCAAAAGGACTGAAAAGTGTATGGTAAAAGGCAAGCATCTCAGTTTTTCAGTTGCATTGGTTGCCCAGACACCAGACAAGACTGGCATGTGCAAGACTGTTATGACAAGGCTCCAGTTTGAATTTTGTACGGGCTTTTTTTCAGAGTATTACTGGTGATGGACAGGACATTTTTCCTCGAAATTTAAATCTCCTGGCTAGATGGGTTCCATTTATCTTTAAATGCCATGAAACATATGCTGAGAATGTTATCAGTCATAGGAGATTATATTTTTAATTTAATTTAATATTTTCAGAAAGCTTGAGTATTCTGTGATGCTCTCAAGTGCTAATGTTTGTGTAAAGACACCGTATTAGCACATATGCAATGTGCTCCGACCCATCCATCACACCATCAGGGCATCCATCTGCCTGGTAACCCTTCTGGAAGGGGGCAGCTGAGCAGCATTTAAATTCAGGTCTCATTTCTGCCAGAAAACACACAAGTGCAAGATGGTCATGTGCAGGGGTTTTAAAAACAAAATCCCCTTTGGATCAGACTTTCCACCTTTGTGGAGATTTACCTCCTTGCAGAAAATAGTGAGCAACAGCATGAACTCTTGTCTGCAGAATGGAAATATCAAGCTGATCAACATTTCCGCATTGCTAGCAAGATAATCCTTCATTTGAGCTGCTTATCTGAAATCTGTCTCATGAATCTGATGGGAGGATTTGCCCTAAGTAGTTAATTATGGTGTTGCTAAATTTCCTCCTCTCTACTTATTCCTCCACTTTAAGAAAAATCATGCAGCTATAAAGACCGTAAACTTCAATTAAAAACAAATGAAACATTATCTAGCTGAAAACTTATTAAGGCACCTGAAATTATCTTTTTAACTTTCATTACGATCTTACTTTCCCCGATGCTCACCGTAGGTGGATATTTAGTTGGAGGTAATCTGGCTGTTCTGACAAAATTGTGGGGCTTGAGGGTTTTGTTTGGTTCGTTGGTTGGTTTTTAGTATGTTTGGAGGTTTTTTGTTTGCTTGGGTCTTTAGGTTGTCGTTGATCTGACTTAGAGCATTTAAATGGAGAATTCTTCTACGTAAGGCTAAGCCCTGTCTGTTGTCCTGGCCTGAACCTGGCTGTTAAAGCATTGCAAAGACAGAATAATGACATTGCCAGATTAATTATTTCTAGGGCATGTGATACTCTTACAATCTTCTAGTCTAACTTATACTGCAGAGAGGTACCATAGTTTTGGTTTTTGAGGTATTTTGTACCTAACTGAGATTTATGAGAAAGATTTAATATGTTTTGCAATTAAAGTGCCACTTCTGACCCCTGGTGTGATGGTGATAAGGAATTGCAAAGACATGTTAACATGGATGATGAAAAAGTACCACGGTAGTATGCGAAATTGTTGGGTCATTTCCCACACACAGAATACATTTTGTCCATGAGGAAACATTTTGCTGGTTATTCAGATTTCTCACCCAATCTCTTTAGGAAGATCCTATTCAGGTTCTGTTTGCACACGAACTTTCTTTTCCCTCTGGATGAGGTCAATATATTTTTCCTGGTGCAGACACTGAATGGAACTGGATGTTCTCTGTGCAAGTGGATCTGCCTTAGGGTGGGATTTCAGCAAAACTTGCATCTCGTGAGACACATGAGAAAAGGACTTGAATTCAAGTAATAAAAGGTATTTTCCTGTCAGAGAAGAGATACCTGTAAGATTTAAGTTTTACTCAAAAAGATATAAAAGTTCTCATTCTCCTTTTACTGAGCTGCTAAACAGGACAGCCCTGGATTTCATGTGGTGCCACCTTGGCCTCTTGGGAAGCT
Source organism: Ifrita kowaldi (assembly GCA_013398055.1). Classification (NCBI taxonomy): domain Eukaryota; kingdom Metazoa; phylum Chordata; class Aves; order Passeriformes; family Cinclosomatidae; genus Ifrita; species Ifrita kowaldi. The sequence continues at coordinate 192,635 of VZRS01010561.1, read as the reverse complement.
GCTGGGCTCAGCCTTTGTCCTGGAGAGCTGTCCTGCCCAGAGCTGGGTGTGTTGCTTTCTGCAACAACCCACTCCCTAGGGAAAATGGAGCAAAATGTACTTAATTGTTCTTGCCATGAAAAATGACAATCTTGGAGGGAGAAATGGCTCCTGTCCAACCTCTTTATGAATTCCTAAAAGAGGCTAAAGTTTCTCCCTGGAAAGTTTAAGACTTTGGGAGTGTTGTCAAATGGTCTTTCATTAGCTTTCCATAGCTTAATTCTGGATGAATCCCAGAAGTTCTCACTAAATCCTCAGGAAGTTTTGGTCTCTAGTATTTCAAGAGCAGAGGCATAAGTAAGTGTTTTATGAAGATATCTCCTTAAGCATTTTTATGATTTTTTTTTCTCTTTATATTCCTTTCACACATTGACCAGGACAGGTGTTACCTCACATTTTTCCATGTTTGTGGCTGTTGAAAAATTTTTCAGAGCCTTTTGGTATGCGGTCTCTAGAAGCTTGCCAAATGTGAACATATTTGAACCAATAAATGCTTCCAATAACCAAAAATTACTCCAACCAGGCATTCTCCAGGACAAGTGTTACAAGAGTTGTGTGTAAACCATGACCCTAACCTCTTTTCTTCTCCCCCATGGAATTTAGCTATTTTCCTGCACAGCATGCAGAGTAACTGTGTGAGAGTTCTGGTCATTTACATCACCATGTACACATGACCAAGTACTGAATTATAACAGATTTAATATGAGACACTGCTTCAAATTTTGTTTTGCACTTGGTTTCTGCTGAGACTCAGAAGCTTTACCAGCCTGAGACAGTAGGATTCCCCATGCGTGCCCAGTAGTTTGGTGCTCAAAGAAACTCATTGATTCATGGAAGACTATGTAGGACTTCCTTGAAGATCCAGTTTTTGGGGTTTTTTAACTTCTTTAGGCCTTTGCTACAGAGGGTTGGTTTTTGTTGTTACATTTCATACGAATTTTGTAACTTGAGCAACAGAGCCTGCAAAAAGAATGTGAGGAAATAAAATTACTTTTCTCCTGCTTTCTTGTATTAAGAAGCCATTTCCTAAGGCTATCTACTTAGCTGAAGCTGCTCTCTGTGCCTGCAGATATTAGAAAAAATGACCTTATAGCTCAGAACAGCAGCTTACTCTGGTTTTGATTTCTTCTGTGTTCACTACCAGACTCATTGGGGCCCTTACACTACCGAGATTGAATAGATTGTTAAAAACCCATGTGGTGGATGGCTTGTTTCCCCTTAACTGTTTTCATGGTTGGTGGCAGGAAAGTTTCTTGCCACTCCCTTATCTGAGGTTTATGTAATGAATTGATCATAGGCAGTGCTCCCTTTGAACTTGTTCCAGTTTGGCAGAGCTTGGCTGTTCCTGAGTCACTGTGACTCCCAGAGGAATTTTTCCTGACTTTAGATGTAGGTAGGTGATTTATCCCTACCATGGGCCTTTTTGCAAATGTCCCCAATGAGAAATCAGGCTCTTAAAGAGATACTGAAATGGCACCATTGCACAGGCACACTCTGATTTAGAGTCTAAAAATATAGACCAGATTTGACTCCAGGACACATATTGAACTCTCTGCACTGTGTGCTGTCCTTCACTGAATGAGATACTCTAAGTGCATACTCTAGATACCTCTGCCTACTAGAGTCAGCTTGAATCTCCTTACATGAGTGTTTTAACACGTTGTCATTTCTGCACCATGTGTGTGTGTGCTTTCTCATGGTCACTGACTTGTTTTCCCATAGACAAGATCTAAGTGCATCCCCATTATCCCAGGAAATAACAAACTAAACCTTTTACCAAGAAGTAATGATACTAGATGTAATACTTCCTGACAGATAACTCTACTTTTCCTGGAAGCCTCTAGACACTGGACAGAGCACCCCAGAATTACACTGGCAAATAGCCACAGTCAGCAAATTGGAAGCTTTTCTTAGTGGTTACAACCTTAGGCAAGCAAAAAGCAGAACACACCATACAAGAGCAAGCAGTAATTCCTCATGGCTGCTAGAGGATGTTGTGCCCTGCTGACAGTCTGGTGGGCTGACTTCACAGTTAATGGGTTTTATAATGAGTAGTGAGACACAGGAACAGGATGCCCAGAGAAGTGATAGATGCCCCATCCCTGGAAACATTCAAAGCCAGGCTGGATGGGGCTCTGTGCAACCTGGTCTAGTTAAGGTGTCCCTGCTTATTGCAGGTAGGTTGGATCAGATGACCTTTAAAGGTCAATTTAAACCCAAACTATTTTACGATTCTATGAAAACACTCAAAAGTAACATAGCTTGACCAAACTGCAAAATCACCACCACTCCCAAAAAACCTCCACCCATATGGTGTGTTTAGTGAGGTGCATTTGTTCAAGCATCTCTCCCAAACTGTCCCTGTAGGCCAGGCAGAATTGCCTGCTGACAAGCAGGTAAATCCTCTTTTTTTCCTCCTTGAGTCTCTTCTGGAGTTTCTGATTCACTTCCATATTCTCTAAGACACACAGAAAACTCTGAAACTGCGACTATTGCTGCAAAATCCCTGGCAAACAGGGATGTTCTCTCTCTGTTCTCTCCACAGAATTTTCCTTTTTCTTCTTCACCAACAGGTGGAGCAGAGATGTTTCACCTCTGCCACTCTCCACAGGAACCTTGCAGTAAAAATAGTGAGCTTGCTTGTTTGTCTGCCCAGAAATGATCCCAAATCTTGACATTATTTCCCTAGCCTTTTTTGCCAACTCACTTTTACCACTTGTGTGCCTGTTCTCCTTTACTGTCAGAATGCAAATACACCATGTGGGACCAACAGTACCAAGGTCTTTTTTGCTCTCCTTCTAAATATTCACTGGCTGTAAAACAAACTTCAGAGCACCTTCACTAATTAAATAAATAAAACCAATAAAAATTGCTCACTCCTTAAGGTATTTATTCCTATATTTTGTGCAGGAAACTCTCCCAAACCTGTGCTTTGCTCCTAAATTACTGAAAGTGTCCTTTCAAATTGCTAACAGAGCCAAATAGCATGTGTAAATGTTGCACAACATATACATAAGAATTAATGTTTAACAATAGAGTGCCACTGCTGAGAAGGTATCTGTAAGCAGTGCTTGTTTATATGAGAACCCTTGGGATATCTCTGGTGGTGAAGAGCGGATCTCAAAAAAGTTTGCAGCTGAGTGACTGACTTACAGTTGTTCAACTCCTCTAATGAAGGAGAAAGCCAGCTTCCTGCAAAATGAGTACATGACCTCAGAAATTATCCCAGGGGACCTTTTGTTCACTGCTCCCCTATTTGTAATTTGTTTTTAAGAAGTCTAAATGAGGCTGCTGCATTTGAGTCGTATTTTGTCTTGTGCAATTACCTTTAAACAAGCATAGATATTCAGCTGTGGCATTGAGGTTGCACTTCAGGAAAAGCAGAATTAGGTGTACACATGCAGGCACATGCTGTGGCTATGTTTGCTGAGTTCAGCTTGGGCTCCCTGACACAGGATTAACGACTCCAAAGTATTAATTGATGCAAATGTCTCATTATAGTATCCAAACAGGGAGAGAAGGGTGCTGATATCTTAATGGGACAAACAATTTCAAAAAAAATATATGGGGAGAAAAAAGCCCTCTTTTCCTCCATGGCTAGAATAAATAGCATTTTGCTTGCCTGTATTTACTTGGACAAGTCACCAGTGGATCAGGGCTGATGGGCTGTGACCTCTAGAAGTTAATATGTTACACAGCAATAATATAAAACAGTGTTAAGGTAGCAAGTGCTGGAATTAGTGCCTGCCCTAGGGCATTTCAAGTCCACGTATCTTGACTGCTTCCCTGTTTCACAGTACTCGAGGTATGTCACTGTACTGTCATCACAGCTTGAAGATATCACTGCACCACCCTCCCACCCCACCCCAAACCAGGAAACCTATCTGGCTTAGCAAAAGCTTTCCCTGTTGCAGTCAGGATGGCTGTAAGCTGTATGGGGGCATGGGCAGGCTGAAAGTGTGTTTGGGCGCAGCAGGGTTGTCCCTCTGGGCAAGCTGCCTGCCCCACTCCATGCCACACAGAAACAAATAAAGCTGCTCTGTGTGTGAAGTGGTGGGAAGAGGGGAAAAGAGAGGGAATAGCTTTGCTGGGGACAGACAGGCAGGCGAGATTCCTCCTTTCATAATCTGTGCCAATTTAGATTAGCTTGAAGTGACTATGAAACTGCAGTCTAAATTAAGTTTCATCCCATGTACCCAGCATTATTCATAATTGCTCAGAGACAAGGAGCCTGTTGAGTCTGGGATGGTATTTAGTTATTTTAATACCCTGTCTTTTTTTTTGCTAGAATCTCTTTGTTCACTTCATTTTCAAACTAATGAGATAGACTACACTGCCTTAGTATATCCTCAGACTTCACATCCTCCATCCTACATACCAGTGGTAGCAGGGATCCTCTGGAAAAAGAGAAGTTTAGTCATTTCATTGAAACACTGCTGCTCTTGTTCCAAAGTAATCCTCCTGCCAGGACATGACTGGTAGCAACAAGGTCTGGGTTCAAATTGAAGGGAGTTGCTCCAAATGACTTGAGGCCACACCTGGACAACTGGAAAAATTATACTGAACTCTAGTATTTCAAAAGCAGAGGCATAAGTAAGAGGCAAACATTAATCAAACTGTTCAAAAAGATTTTGTTGGGTTTTTGGATTTTTTTGGTAAGAGAGAACTAAAATCTGACCAGGTCAATAAACAGTGATAGTAACTGGCTGTTACAGTTATTCTTTAACTATAACAGTTCATAGCCTTTTTTCTCTAAGGAAGTAATTTACAGGGTAGACTTTTTCCCATCACCTGCAGTAAGTGAAAGCGAAGATTTGTTGGGCGATAAACTGCCGTGTGAAGCAATGCTCTGGTAGCTGCTTGGCTCCCTAAGGGTTGTGCCTCTGGCTGCTCCATCTTCATTCGTGGGCCCTGGCAGCTCTGCCAAGAGCCCTTTGCTCTGGGCTGGTTGCTCTCAGCCTGCACAGACACCTGTATGATTCCAGCGGCTGCTGACTTCCAGTGCTTTAATGCTCAGAACTACCCACAGCCAGCTGGCTGAACTGTACCAAATGAGGAGCTGGACATGGATCTTCAAGGAGGCAGGGAAATGGGGTTTTTTTTCTCCCTCCTATGTATATACAGTCTGCAGCACAAAATCTTGTGGACTCCCTGCCCAAGCTGTCTAAACATGACCACTAACCTTCCACTCTAAGCACAACATCAGCTGCTGCCTTAGGCTGGGACAGCCATTTGCCCAGACACATTGTCACAAAGCTCCAAATAAATTCGAAGACTATAAATATCATTGTTACAGCTGCAAACTTTTCCCCAGTTTCTAAACTCTATTTCTCAGCAATGACTCTCAAGTGCAGTAACACAATGTACAAAAGAAATATTTAAGGCACATCTATTGGGGTGTTCTGTTTACGGCCGCCTCACCCCTCGGGAGAGAAAAAGAATCTCCTCTGGTGAAGTCCAGAGGTGTCTAGGGGGAAGGCTGTTCTTAAATTTTTGGAGCAAGACATCAGGTTCAGAACTCACAGGGACTGAGTTAAAGATCATTCTGCTGCCTAAGTGTCTTTCCTTTCTTTTTTATTTTGTTTTAAACATAGAATACCTCGGAATACAAGAGACAAAAATACAAATCCTTCACAAGTGGCTGAAATCATTGTCCCAATAATGGTGGCTTCAACCTGACCTCTTCAGCTCTTCAGAGCAGCCATGAGCTCAGAAACTCAAAATCCTTTGTCTTATTTTTGTACCTCTCTCTCATCAGAACTGGAAGCTCTGATAACAAACCTACCCAGGGTGTCCTTTCAGCTTCCTGCTGCAGCTTCACTTTTGTGATGTTAGCAGGATATTTCATCATCCACCTCCTCAGAGCATCCCCTTTATGCCCACGCATTTCACTCCCACTTTAAGAAAAAAGTAAAAGCTGTTTGGCTTTGCTTAGAACATAGAAGGATTACAAAAGCAGATATCATTATTAAAATAAAGCCAGCCTGTTCTCTTTCGCAGGAGGTAGTAACACCCTATTTCACCACCTTAGGAAAGGAGTTGACCCCTCCTCCCACAGATTCATATTGGAACTATCAGCTTCAAGTCCCCAGAGAGCAGTGACAGAGGCCTCCCAGTGGAGAGGTGTTGGATACAAACATTTAAAAGCCTAATTTTACTATAAGAACTTGGGGAATTTTTGTTGGTTTGTTTTGGGTTTGTTTGCCTGCTGATTGCTCTCTTTCCTTTCTTAACCATTAGTATTTTCCAAGACTTAATCTAATAATTGCAATGTTATTAAGACTTTCATTGGTCATTTTCTTGTAACAGAGTGTCACAAGACTGTTGAAAAAGTCATGCTCATTAAAATTTCCTTCCCTGAGCTTTCCACAGCATGTTTTCTGATCATACTTCTAGGCCACCGTGGAACCACTGTTTTAATTTTGAGCTTCTACAGTAAAAATTAAACTAGGGCTGCATTCCTATCTATTTTGATGGCTTAGCTGCTGGAATCTGTTTCCCTTCAAAAAAACTCCATTTAGGAACAAGGGTTCTGAGTCCTGGAGTTTTGTTATCAGTTGACTTCAAATATCCTTAGCTGGCCAGCAATGAATCCCATATTCTCACTTGAGTCCACTAACACAGACACCCAAATCCTCACTTGGGCACTCAAGAATCAAAGAGCAGTTTGGGTTGGGAAGATTATCTATAGTCCAACCCCCATGGTATTGGCAAGGACATCTTTCACTAAACCAGGTTACTCTTCCCCCATCCAATCTAACCTTGAACATTCCCAATGATGAGGCATCCACAATTTCTCTGGGCAACCTGTTCCAGCCTCTCACCACTCTCATTGTAATGAATTTCTTCCTTATGTCTGATCTAAATCTACTCCCTTGTAGTTTAAACTGTTACCCCTGTCTTCTATCACTACACGGCCCTGGTAAAAAGTCTGTCCACATCTTTCTTACATGCCCCCTTTAATTATTGAAAGACTGCAGGAGCTGTCACTTCTCCAGGCTGAACAACATAAATTCTCTCATCCTTTCTTCATAAGCGAGGTGATGCAGCCCTCTGATGATTTTTTGTGGCTCTCCCCTGAACCCACTCCAACAGTTCCATGGCTTTCTTATGGCCCCAGAGTTGGATGCCATTCTTCAGGTGGGGTCTCAGAAGAAGCCACAGGCATCTGGACCTTCCAAGTAAGTCAGTATGCAGAAAAAAACCTTCAAAACGTAAAACCCTACCACAAAGAAAACAAAACTCTAGAATCATACAATCATATATGTACGGATAAATATGTGTATTTTACAGTCTATATTACTTCTGAAAATTCCAGGTTTAGCCATTCTTAGTGCTCATCCATCAGGAAGGAATGAGGAATTCATAAACCAGTAGGGTAACAAATGTAGTTTTCAAGACCTGTATTAGACAGCAGTTTGGAAGTACAATCGTAATGTATAAACAAACTATATTTTGTAATTTTATAGGGAATCACCTTAAAACTGAAAACATGGTAGCAAAGTACTATGGATTTTCATTGTCACTCTTGCCCACACCATTCTTTTCCAAAGGGTTAAAAATGCCACTCCTCAAGTTGCCCAAATATTCTCCTATGTTATGACACTGAAATCTCCGAGAAGGGGAAGATTATACCTGCACGGGGTGACTATGCACTGGAGCTATACCTGTGGTTTAAGATGTGCTGTGAGCTTGTCAGTAGTTCAACTGGGATTGGGCAACCTGACAGAGGTGGTTTCAGTAGCCATGAGCCGAGGCAGCAGTGGGGAAGCCTTCTGTCTGTGGCGTGCCCAAGTGACTGCAGGTGGGAGCCCATCCTGTTCCCGCATCGGGGCAGGACACAAGGTTATCTCCTGCACATGCACAGACAAGAACAAGCAGGGGCTGCTCACATCAAGCACCCTGAGAAACCTTCATGTAAGCAATGACTTAGGCTGCAGAGGTTGCTGCAAGACTGACAGCTGGTCACTCTTGTGTGCACACACGGTCTGACTCAAGCAGACACTTCCTTCAAGCTCAAGAAGTGTTTAGACAATGCTCTCAGACACGTGATGTGATTCTGCATGTCCAGTGCAGAGCCAGAAGTTTGACTTGATGGTCCTTGTGCATCCCTTCCAACTCAGGATATTCTGTGATTCTAGGAGCCACTGGGGTGGTATGGCACATCAAATGCAAAGAATACTTGAACAATTAATATGTCACTCTCTGACTTTTCGTTTTCCCATGTAAGCTGTAGGCAGGTTTCAAAATACATTATCAGTGAAAGTTTGCAAAGATTTCCATGTGCATTTTGGTTCAGTACTGGTCAATGATGTTAATGTGGCTTTTGTGACAGACTTAAAACACGGGCCAGTGCTGTGAAAGCACCTCCATAGTTATTTCAGGTGTTAATCTAATGCATTTTAAGAGGATTTAAACCCTCATTTGTCATCTTCTAGCAAAAGCAAAAATCACATCTAAATCTGTGGGTTCCTTTAATATTGTTTCAAATTATGAACAATATAAAACCAATCTATTCCTTCAAATCTCTATGGACACATGCCTATTCACTGAAGAGTTTGTGGTCTTTATCCTAGACCCTTCGTGGCCACCAATGCCTTTCTGTGATAGATAGAGAAAAGATGGGTTTCTGTGGGATTATTGTTTTCCTCCCTTGTCATCCATCTCTGCTGAGAGAGTAGAATGCGGAGAAAAGGTGGGGCTCTGGCTTGCTGCCCACTCTGCTGGAAAGGCAAACTGTGCCAACAGGCTGGGCAGCAAGCAAGTGCTGATCCAGACACCAGCTGCTGCCAGCAGAGCTCTTGCCACGGGGGCAGAGGAGGAACCAAGCACAGATCTTGTCATCACAGTTTGTTTTCTGGGCGGTGCCTGAAGCCGCACAGTAGTGCACCACCCTGTGTAGCGAATCCACAGGAAGTCTTGAAATTCTCCTAGTTTGCAGCTGAGAACAGCAAGAAAGTATTCTCTCTATCTTAAGTTGATGCTCCATATTTATTTTTCCTAACGACATCTAACGAGCTGCTTTTGTATTCTTAATGCCCTGAACCTCAGGTAATTCTCATGCTGCACATTTTCTGGATACCTGCAGATGACTCACTTGAAGAAAGGGTGTTGTTTCATTTTAATTATGTAATAATTTATACCTCTGCCTTAGACTGAGATCGCAGTGTGAGCAGAGCTGGCAAACCAGGAGAAGACAGAGAAATAAAAAGGTTCCAAAGGTCCATCAACCACACTACACCATGTCAGGTACAAGGTGTTTAAAGGGTGTTTAAGGAACGCGGCAGACTTTTTACCTTCATGTTGTCTTTTAGGGGACGGTAAACAGCAGAGCCTTGGGAACTGTACATAGCACCAGTACAACTGGCCAGAGGTAGGATTAAGACATGATCAACTTCACATTCAAAAGATAGAGAGAAACAAATGAGAGAAGAAAAGTTGTGTAGAATAGACAGTCATTACTGCCTGTGTTTGCAAGCGATATGAAAGATTTAGTAAATGCCATTGGAATCAGAAGAAAACCTCACAATATCAGTCAGCTTTCGATTATTACAGTAATATTGTCCAGATAATTCACACTTCCTCCACCCCTCTTTCATTATCCAATCCCTTCATTGATAATTCAAGGACAGTTTTTCTGGTTTCTAATTATATGTACTGCTCACAGGAGCAGGTTGAGGAAGGTGAACACAACCATTTCTAAAAAGAGAAGCTCTACCCTGTCTTGTCACTGCGTGACCACATCAGTTCAATGATACTGTGGTGAAACAACTGTGTTCTTCATCTCAGACCAAGATCTCCTGGATTTGTACCACCAGACATCTTTGGAGGACATCCATTCCTCTTCTTTAGCCGTTTCCAAAAGCATACTTCTTTAGCTAACCCAAATCTTCTGCAAAAAGACATAAGCAGCAGGATTGGTCTCAAGGTACATTAGCAAAAAGAAAAGTTATTATTGTTTTGTCACTTATTGATATTAAGGTGTAAAGTTTATGAAATCTAAAATGGGAGAGTTAAGAAGCCTTTGCTGGCCTCAGAGGGTCAGGTGATGAGAAAGCCACCCTTTGCACCACTGATCATATCATGACATGATGGTGACTAGAAAAATTTTATTCTACATGATGTCAATCTAAATAAGCTCACAGAGAATTCCTCAAGGTAAGGAGGCCTGTTATTTTCTCGTTTCTCGTACTTGTAACCTAAATATGAATTATAAGGCTCTATGTATATCAGACTTCAACTGCCTTCTTTAGATGCTTTCCTGACAATAGCATCTATTAAGGCTCATTCTTTCAGGGCTATGAGTCTCGCATTAATATAATTTAGTGATTTCAGCAGGTTCATGATGTCTGCATTTGGGGTAGGAATGAGTAAAAAGTAGGCCTTCGGGAGTGCATGTAGTAATTTAACAGCATGCAGCTTTTCAAGTTCTGTTCAGTTTACAGAGAATTGTAGAGATTATATGACATCTCAAAGGGTCTTTTGTTCCTAAAGAATTAAGGAATATGGTGATGTAATATTGGTGAGCTTTCTTTTTAAATCTCTATGTGCTTTGAGCTGTTGTTGAACTAAGGCAATCACAAATTAGGTAACTCAATAGAAACAGGAGAAGCACCAAGCCTGCTACTTTTGTATCTTTGCATAAGCACATATGCATTCGTCTGTATCTGTAGTGTCAGTTTTGACTTAAACACAGAACCAGAACCTGTTTTCATTTATGTTGCTATCAATCAGGATTAATAGAAAGATGCATCAGAGGATGCAAGTGTGAAATGAGAATTACATATGTAACTCTGAAATTCTATAAAATCTATGTTGTAATTTATCCATTCTGAAACTTGAAAATGAAACCTAACCATGGAAAATGTCTAAATTTCAGTGAATTACTGTCCTAAAAAAAAAAATATTTAAATGTAGTAGAAGTTTAACCTAGTCTGTGAGCTAAAAGATAGTTGTGGACAATGTTCTTCTTCTCCCATACAGTGTTAAATATTTACATAGAGGACTGTGAGTGTATGTAATTATTCTGATTATAGCATGACTATATTTTTATATCAAAGTAGAAATGGCCTTCTAAAAACAGAAATAGAAATAGAATAGAAATAGAAACCTTGGTATTAAGTATTCACTACAGACATGGCTCATGAGAATTGTTTTCTAAGGGCACTTGGGACTAACTCTCTCCAAGAATGACCCCAGGAGTTAGTAGCTGAAGCCCCACCTGACAGTCAGGGTTTCAAAGGCAGCAGGTGCTCCTCACCGCCATCCGTCCCAGCTCCAGCCGTGCTGCTGGCTGGAGAGCTGGGTGTGATGCATGGGAGGGGTGCAGGCTGCTTGCAGTGGTGAACACGTGATGTTGTGTATGCAGTGTGCTGCACAAGAGCCACTGGGAATGTGCCACATCCACGGCTTACAGAGAGGAGCTTTCTGTTTTATTGTGTCACCAAACCACACAAGGAGCGTCCCTTCTGCAGTCTTCTTGTCAACCCTGCCCAACTCTGCAAACCCTTGGCCTGTCCGTACCCCACTAATTGGAAAAGCATCAGTCAAGTGATGTGCTACAGCTTCACGCCACTTCTAAATGAACTGTTTCGGATCCATGGAAAGTTATTTACGCAGAAGTCTCATTAAGTTTCCCTTTCTGATAGCTCTGCTGGGCTGGGAAGCCTGGGACCTTTACTTCTGTTTCACAAAAAATCTGAAAGAGAGGGTAATTCTAAGAATACAACTTACTTGCATTACAGAAAGAGGTAAGAATAAAGTGAATTTTAGTGGCACGAGCACCTGTGAGGTGGTGAGTCACATCTCTGAAATGCTACTTTCACAATCTCAGACTCTTTGGCATGGCAAACAAAGAGCAAAAACTTCCCAGAGAGGAATGGCTGTAGCCGGGTCACTCTGACCAGCAGGCCAAGCAGGATTACCCAGCTCATTACAATGAAGAAAATTTTACATAAACTAGCTAGTGTTTTGATTCAAATTTGTTTTGTTAGGTAGCCAAGATTTCCGAAAGGCTTTTTTCAGTCACAAAATATGACATGGTCTTGAAAATTGATTTTTTATTTTCTCTGGATAGTACAATGACACTGACACTGTTCAGAGAAGTATGCTCTCACTGTTCAGATGAGTATGAGTCACGTAACTACTAATTTTGGGAAGCATCTTATATTATCATGTTGCCTAGGAAGGTTCTCACCGCAGCCGGGCCCAGGAACATGAGCTTTGGCCCACTGGGTCTGTCCCAGCAAATACACTTTTATTAATGTCAGTTCAATTGTAGACTACACCTCGGATTTCAAATCTTGGAAAAAAGTTCACATAAGAGGAATAGTAGAAAAGAAAGGAAATTGAAGGCTACTTGCCCAAAACATATAGAACAAAATGGTAGGGAAAACAAACATTGGGGAAAAAAAAGAAAGCATGGAAGAATAAGCATGTAATCAATACCCGATCTTTAAAACAAAATCCCCAAAGTTCTACAGTTCTTACACTCAAGACTGTCAGTGTATTATAGAGATCAGCTTCTGGGTTATGTGGTTGTCTGCTGTGTCCACTTTTAGCCATATCTAAAATAACCCAGTTTTAATGTCCTGATGGCTGTGCTGTTCATAGGAATTCCTCTTGCTCTATTCACATTGCGGGTTTAAATCATTTCCCCATCTCTTTTAATGCACATCATGTTCCTCGCCCTGTACACGTGCTCTGAGATACTCTCTTAGGCAAAAGGACCCTCCCTTTCCAGGGTATTTTTACATGGCATGATGGTGCTCGATCTGCCCTGTGGCTCCTGTTTGTCGGCGCTGGGCCAGGACTGCACCTTGCACCCGCTCGGCTGCAGTGCTGCTCCATCCCTCTCTCTGCCACTTTCCAGACCACGCTGCAGTTTTAAAGCAGAAGGGAATGGTCAAGCAGGGGTTTCTTCAGCAGCCTATTCCATGCAGGGGGTGGGCAAGAGTGTCTAGTTTTCTTCACCACACTCAGGATGCTTTTTTCTAGGTCTTAAGGCCGAAAACCCACTGAACTCTTCCCTGACTTCAGTAAGTTTTGGGAGATAAAGGGAAAAAATCTCAGAAGGGATCTGTCTTCCAAAACAAAATGGGTTGAGGGACAGCAAGACAAAGGAAAAGCTTCAGTATTTCTACATACACAGAAGACAATTACCCGATAATTCAGAAATAGCATGAACTATCTCAGCAAAAGCTACATAAACCTGTATCCGTATCCATATCCACACGCTCTTTCAGATGGCTTGTCACGTTTTTGTATGATTAGTATCTTTTTAGGTTCTTTCTTTGTGATCCTCAATTGACATCACAGACGTTTTACACATGTCTCTAAAATGATGAAGAAAACCAAAATCACTGTTCCAAAGCCCCCACCCAGGCTGTCCAGGGAAGGAACTGTCTCTGCTCTCTTGCAGATGCCGTGCAAGTGCAGTTTGGCACTGAGTCTCAAAGGAGGCTTCTCGGCACCACACAAGACAAGTAAGAACAACAGATGAAGCAGAAAGTCGTGGGCAATTTGCTATGTGACTGAGGGCAGATCCAAGCATCCCTGTTCCTTGTTCCCCCTTGAGTGCCCCACTCATCAAGCCACGGTGCCTTTCTAGAGCAAATTCAGCCTCTTCAGTGGTATTTGATAATGTTATGAACCAGCAGCGACACGATATTTGTTCAAAACTACTAAATGTTTTTATCTGTTATTTTGACATGTTCCTGTAAAATGCATGTCATTTGCTCTCAGCTATTTCAGGTTCCTAACAAAAACAATAGGACATGTAGGGCCTAAACAAATAGCTCCCAAAACAAATTTCTGAAGAATGGGTGCTCTGGGACTTTCAGGGCTAGCAAGCCCTGAAAATCTAACTTACTGTCTCTTTTTTTCCTTTTCACTATGGATAGCAAAGTAAAAGAGTTTTGAGAGCTTGAGGCTACACAACTCCAATTGCTATAATTACATAGCAAGGAATTTTACAATTGTACAGTAAGTCAACTCTCTTACAGGGACTAATGCTTAAATTGCAACTTCTAGATTGCTTAAAATGGGAAAAAGACTTTTGTGGTTAAAAAATGTTTGCTATTAGCTGAACCTAACCACAATAACTAACTTCTATTCACAATTTTTTCCTGCTATAAATTTGAGGTTGTTATTTTTGCTTTGGTTTTTAGGCTCAAACTTAGTTTCTGATTTTAGGATGGCCCTCAAACAGCTAAATCATAAAAAAGAGATTATGAGTTAGACTACAGAAAAGGCTTGATTAACTGGTGCGTGTTAGCTAGTGCAGAGCTAATTTTAAGCTCTTTTTGCTACCTTATAAACAAATTCTTTGGTATTAGACTTGTCTTACTAGATTCCTTACGTGTTCAGTTACGTTTATACTATAAACTCAAATTCCTGAAATATTGCAGGCCAGTTTTAGCAGAAGAAAAATGTAGCCTTAAAGGTTTGACTCAGTAATACTACTAGCAGTGAAGGTGAAGAAAAATAGGAATAGGGTTCTGAAAACAGTACAAAGGCATGAATGTGAAATTGCACTGGTGAATAATTGATTTTTATTTTTTATTTGTAAAGGTCTAAACTATTTTACAGCAAGGATTTTGTCATCCAAATGACTTGATTTTCTTAGAAAATATATTGAAGAGGCCCACTGGAACAGAGATGAAGGTCTACCAACACGAAAGGGTTAAAGCAGTCCTGGGGGGGCTGAACACGCCAATCTCACAGACATTTTATGAGACTGGCAAATACTCATATAGCCCCTCTCCAAGCTAATGCCCTTTGCCCAAACAAAGGAGCATAGCACCCTGATTGTGGGGATTACAACGCACACTAGAAATAGCCCCTCTGCCCTTTTTAAGAGGGACACGCAGTGCCAAGCAGCCTAGAGAAAAACAGACTCCCAAGTTGTATCACACAGTGTGCTCCTCACATTTCACTCAGCTTTTCCATCAGATATATGCGACTGAAGAATGGGGGGCATGGGCACTTGGCCCCACTGCTGCTCTGGGGATGCAAGATCATGAGTTTGGTAATTAACAGGCTTTCACTCTTTTGATGTGCTATACAAAAAGAAGGGAATATAATAAGCAAATACTAGTTTGATATTTTGTACTTTATACCCCTGCTCAGGTATATAAGGGTAGAGAAGAAGTTACAGCTGAGGCAAGGGAAGTTCTTTTGGTGTAGTTTGCTAATGATGCAGATAGGGAAAGGTTTTGGTGTTTCTGCAGAGGTTTTTCTGCCTGTGCAGCTTTAGCAACTGTGCTAAAACAGGGAAGATTTCATTAAGATTTAGGAGCAAAAAGGGGAGATGAAAAATGGCTGAACACATGATGAGCAGAGCTGTGAAATCAAGTTCCCATGATTTAATAGATGGCCATTCATTCCTGGAGCTATGGAAACTGACATCGTGCAGTGACTGAACCAATCCACTT
Organism: Ifrita kowaldi; assembly: GCA_013398055.1. NCBI lineage: Eukaryota > Metazoa > Chordata > Aves > Passeriformes > Cinclosomatidae > Ifrita > Ifrita kowaldi. Next base: position 177,162 of record VZRS01010561.1, on the reverse strand, counting down.
GCAAAATCAGGTATGTAACCTTGCCTATTTATTTTCATAAAGGCGCAAATTAAGATCATGCATGTGGCTCATTACCATGGCATGTGGCTCAGATGACCCGGGTAATTACTGAACTGTGGTGACTCAGTCAGCTTCTACCCACGGTAACAGGGAAATTAGAGATCAATGTTTTGCTTCTGCAAATTAGTATTTTTGTTTCTCTACATACAGCTAGGGCAAGCAGCTGCCTCCCATAGGCCATCTGCACATGGGGGGTTGGAGAAAAGCAAACAGAAGCCAGCATTCTTGAATCTCTGCTGAGGAGTTGGGAATTAAGGGGAGACTTCAGGTTGTCAAAGTGAGAGAAGATAAAGTTAAGGATGACTATAGCACAAGAAGTATTCTGTTTTACACTGGAAATTTTGGTATTTTGATCATAATGCAAAAGCCTTGGTAGACAAAAGTGGGCATTTTACAGTGATCTTCCACTAATGTAGCACAGAAAAGATACGCATGTCTTTTACTCTTCCGTTACTTGCAAATTAATCCAGTGTCCGGATGATTCAAAGTATTTTCAATCTGCCTGGGATGGGGTTTCCTTGCATTTGGCAATGCTATCAGCCACATGCAGCTTCTGACCGAGATTCGCCAAGTCTTGCTTGCTCAGGAAGAAACTCACTTTTGGAGCCAGAGAAGCTGCTTGCACTTACTCAGCGTGGTTACTGATCCAGGCAAGACACTTTCTGATGGGCAGAATATGCAGAAACACGAGCTCGAGACTGAAGGGATGGAAGGGTTTGGGAAAAGGGGAGACCGTAAAGCAGAACCTGTGTGACTATCGCCAAGGCAGCCAGGTAAAAAGCCAAGCTAGGCTAGTTCCTCACTCGAATTTCGTCCTGTAACTTCACTCAGTCTGCTTGCTCCTGTCTCCTGGTCCCTGTGTCGGCTGCTGGCCTGACCTGTCTGTTGTCTCTGCCGTCCTCCCACCGTGCCCAGGAAAGCAAGGCGGCACAAATGGAGAGGAGCAGAGAAACTCCTGAAATACCTGGAGAAGCCAAACTGCCCAAAGCCAGGCGCACCGAGCTGCGGACATAGCAATCGTGCCAGCCAGACTCCCCCGCCTCCAGCCTTGTTCTGCTTTCACACACAGGTGTAGCAGTCGATATTCTGGGGAGAAGGCGTGAGGGGGGATATTCCTGAAACAGCACACACAGCTTTTAACGCGATGCCCACGTTTCCACGAAGACTGTGCCATTGGGCGCCCCGCACCGCCCGGAGAGTGGGGCTGCCCTCCCCGTGCTGGGTTCGTTCCGCAGCAGGAAAACCCCGGGAGAAGCCTGCCTTGCCGTGCCACGGCCCTCCAGCCCCTCCCTGACCAAAGCCGCTCGTAATTTTAAAAGTTGTTTGTGCCGCCTCCGAGAGAAGAAAAAAATATCTGTATGAACAGAGGTGACGAGAAACAGGCCGTAGGTGGCAGAGCCAAGGCTGGGCGGGGTGTGAGGCTGAGGAAAAGCCTCCGCTCCCCGCGGGGCTCAGTCTCGGGCACAGTTGCCTGACAAGCAACGGGGTTTGCCAAGTTGGTGGCAAAAGAGACGGAGGAGGGTCCTGGGAGCTGGCGCTGGCGGGGATGTTTATCGCTCCTGTCCCCCGCCTGTTACCCCATCCCCTCCTCTCCCTCCCACGCCGTGGCGTGGGCGGCCGCCCTGGCAGTGCCCGCGGGGACAGCCGCCGTGTTTGCGTTTGTGCCGGGCAGTNACTCCTGTACTCTCCTCTCTTCCCTCCCTCTCCGTACCCCCCGCCTCCGACCTTCGCCGCTGCCGGGATCGCGTCTTGCACTGGCCCGTCCTCTGAGAAGTGCCGAGGGGGGCCCGGCCATGGAGACCCTCGTGCGCCCCGGGGCCAGCAAGCCCCCCACCGGGTAAGCTCCCGCCGGGACCCGGGCCGGACCGGCCGCCGCTCCTCTCCAGAGGCGGGAGGGGCTCCGGGCGGCGCCAGCGGCC
>VZRS01010561.1:156949-167376 GCA_013398055.1 Ifrita kowaldi | reverse complement strand
TTGGGAGGGGGAGGGGGGTGGGGCAATGTTTCTTCTTGGTATTTGTGTTACGTGATGCCAGGAAATGGTGTGGTGGTGGTGTGAGCAGGAGTTTGTCCTTTGAGGTTGTGTGGAGGTCTCCCTGCTGTAGTATATGTAAATCCACCAGTTACAGAATCATCTCGGTCAAGGCGGACATCTCCAGGGACACAAGAGGAAAGCTTTGTTTTAGATTGTCTAGATGACTTTTGTTTTGAAACTTCGTTTCTGCCTTCTTGCCCCATGCATCCCACAGTGGGTATTCTGCAGTGCCAACCCTGGAGATTTGCTGGGTGCAGCAGTTTTCTGATGTAAGAGAAAATAAACTAGTGAATTCTGCTCAAACCCTTTAAAACACTCATCTTTTACTTTTGTTGTGTAGATTTATTTTGTGTAGGATATCAACTACTTTTTCCCTGCATTAGTAAGTCCCAAAAGGTAAATAAAAACTCAAAGTTACTTTACAAAAAACTGTATTATTTCATTTTTTTCTTACTTCTGTGCTGAGATGACTTTCCTTTCTGCATTTTTCTTTTTACGTTTGAGGTTGGTATCTTGCATAGGCAGCAAAAATACTGCCTAGGTAAATACATCAAGCATGGCATGTCTGATCTTACTGTGCACAGGACATGTATTTCCCCTCCTGTTTTTGTCTGAGTTTGCCGGGAGGGGAGTCTCCAAAATCAATAAACAGCTTCAGACAAATTGAAAAAAAAAAAAAAAATATTTCTGTGCTTTTATTCAATATCTGCTCCTGTGGCAGTGCTTTATTTCTGAACGTCTCAGCAATGGTTCAGGATGTTGAGGAGGCAATATCTTGGTGCGAATCCAGACTCCTTCTGGTTTTTTTGTGGTTTGGAGTTTGGTTTTATTTTTCTGTTTTTTTCTTTTGAATAACTTCTCATGGTACTTTTGGAACCAAGCCTACACTTTTATGGTTAATAAATAAATTACTGCTGGGTTCCCTGGGGGTGCAGCTCACGTTTAAGTGTCAACACAGCTTTCTCTGCTCTAAGGGGGCTGGTCATGTTTCTTGTGGTTGTTCTGAGGAACGCTTGCTGCTAGGACAGGGCTTTCTTCTTGGGAAGGAGGTCAGCCTTTGGTTTCTGCTGTGATTAAAATCTCGGTATTGTGACACCTCCAGGTGCTCCTAAGACTGACTCTCCCAATTCATTAAATACAGCTACAATTAGGTCAGATCATGTTACTAAACTGACGGAGTTGTAATTAACAAATTTATTTATCTTGGTTGCTTTTAAATACCTGTCACTTTTCCTCGGCTGAACTGGAGAGTCACTCGGTCATGTCACAACAGCACAGAGCAGCGTCACATGCCAAAATAATGTTACATTGTCAGATGTGCTTAACCTTGTGCTTTCTGAGACATGTAGTCTTTTTGCTGTCTTGTTTCATGGCTCCTTAAGGTCTGGTTTGCAGCTTAATTCCTTGGGTAGTGACTTGTCCTGCGGGGGACAAACTGGGACCATTGTCTGTTCAGTGAGTCCCCCACCCTTCATTTACCCAGAGAGGCTGCAAATTGTCCAGCACGGGGCTGTGTGTCAGAGTAGATTTGCCTGAGCCCAGGCTGACATAGGGATGATAGGGACCAACCAGAGCGTGGCAGGAAATCATTCTCCAACTCCATCGTATCTTTTGTAAACCAGAAGGTATTTTTATTCCTGCTCAAGGATTGCTATCTTCTGAGCAAGTCTGTTATTCCTAAATATAATGCATTACTGCAGAATTGCTTCTTTTTATTAAACCTACCTTTTCTGTTGTAAGACAAACACAGACTTATCCATGTGTGATGGATAGAGGGTCCAGGATCAAACTTAAAATAGAAAGAAGTCACCTTTTACACGAGTCATTACCTAACAAAATTTTATCTTAAGTTCAGAGATTTGTGGATTTTCCAAATTACTGTGCAGGTAGGAGAAGGATAAAAATTTACACTGCAGTTTTAAATAATAAATTTACTTGGTTCATTTTTTCCCTTCACCCCAAGTCTTATAGATTGTACAACTTTATAAAACAGTTCAGAAAAGACTACCTAAGCAGGGCCCTAAAACTGTATGTTGATGATTAAAGCCTGTCATGATGACAGTAAAATTGCTTTTCTTCCTAACTTCTAAGCAAATACTGTTACTTGAATTACTCTTCCAACTTTTACATGGATTTGTAAGAAACAAGAGAATACCTTCCTGAAAGAGCAGTTAGCTATTCTGCAACAAGTATTTACCCAGTTTTCAACTTTACAGATATCAGGAAATACTACTCTTCTACAGAACATTGATTATAGTTGTGGCATAGAATTCTTTCTGAAGAAAACAAATTGAACTATTTGAGTATCAGTGGGTGCAAGCTGTTCTTTGATTTCTTTGCTTTTAGTAGTTCTGTTTCACAAATAATAATGTCTCAGGTGATTTTAGCACTTAATGCCAGGATGAAAATCCAGGGTCTTCCCTCTTCTCAGATGTACTATTTTTTCCTATTTTTTGTAATGTTTACTATCCTCCAACCCCTTATAAAACAAACGAGGAATTTAATTTTTTTTCTTAGAAACACCTTTTTTTATTTTTTACATTTTTTTACATTTTATTTTATTTTGTTAAGTCTGTTAGTGTAGTATTGTACAAAATGACTGCTAGGGACTGGGCAGACTCAGTGTCTGTCTGTCCTCATGGTCTATTGGACTCTGTTGGGACAGAGTCGGAGAATCTGCTTGTACTTGCCCGAGAATGAAGACCAGCAAAAGGACTGGCTAATTGTTTAATGCAATATTGGAAATGGGACTTTGATCAGTTGCTCTGAAGCAGCATGAATTTATTTGACCTGTTCAGCATGGAGGAGACTGGGCATGGCTACGCTCCCATTGCCTTAATATTCACGTTTTGAGCTGAAGAGCCCTTCGGGTTTGGTCTTGCTCTGCTTCATTTGCCAGGGTGAGGTGTGCAAATCTCAAGCAGCTTGATTGAAATCTCTGGGTCTGCTCCTGCATCATACAGGTGTGAGAGAGACCAACATGGTCTTCAGTTGGGCAGATCAGGGAAATGCTCGTGGATACACACTGATCTCGTTGCTTTACAGGAGTTCAGGTTTATGTTTTATATTAAAGTAGCAAAAATTTTATCTCATTATAAAAGGACAGGGGGTGTTTAGGTAAAGATGGGTGAGTGCAGTCTGTACATTCCCCTGTGTGTTCCTTCTCTGGCTGATTTTCTTTACATGATGGTAAACTTTAAAGAGCCATCTTTCCACCAGTGTTCTACAGCTAAAGGCCTCTTGAACACTAGCTATATATTGTTCCTACTGGTTAAGCATACGGAGGTCACTTGTTCCTGTTCTCACTTGTTCTTTTTGCAAGACCAGATATTGCTTATATTTTTCTTATAGAGCCTACAACTTGTCTTGCCGTTGCACTAGTCTCATTTAAGAGTACTGCTCAAGTATCTAGTTGTTTGTTGTTTATTATTGTGTATCCTCAAATTAGCCATAGTTATTTTGGAATGAAATCTCTTTGCATTCAAGTGGTTAAATACCACACTTTCTCCTATTAAAAATGAGATCCAGGTCTACTGGAAAATATTTTACACATATAAAACTGCCTGAAGTATAAAACCTGTTTATACAGATACCATGGATTTCTTGCCATAAAAAGCACCGTAAATTCCCCGTGCTGCTTCATTTTCATAAGGAGTTACTTGAAAAGAAATATTGCTTGTGGTGAGTTGCCAATTATTTATATACTAATTTGCTACCTGAGAATAATTTCAGATTTTTAAATTCAGTTTGGTATTGAAGTGATAGAGAGGAAAAAACGTCTGAAACTACTTCATACTTTACAGTTTAGTTTAAATTTACCTGGAAAGAAACTGACCATATTGATTTTTTTTTTTAATTTAATTTAATTTTATTTTTTAAGGGGATGAGCTTATCTTTTAACAAAAGTGGTGTACGTGTGAAGAGTTTTGAGTCATTTTTCTTAATGTAAATTCCCACTTACCTGTATTGCTACAGGACAAACAACTCAGTGCTGTAGATAGAATAATAAGCTGTCTTTGTGTAAGTAGTATCTGTGCACAAAACTGGTGCCAGGTATGAATAGGAGGCTACATACAATGGCTGGGAGCAGAGAGGTCTGTTCTGCCATCATTTGAGAGGACATGCACGTCAGCCTGCAGTACGGATCAACCCTTCAAGCGAATGAGACAAACAGTTGAATTCTCCTGCTTCTCTTTTAAAGGATACCATTGCTCTGTGCAGGAAAAAAAAGTAAGTTCAGTGGCATTCAGCTGTACTATAGTGATGCAGTTAAGAGACTAAAAATTGTATTGCTTTATCTTCCAGCAGTGAGATAGTTTTTCTTACAAAATTCAGAGAATTAAGTGAATTGGAGACTTCGTGTTCCTTTTGTGCCTGCTGAGGTACCTGTGATTTATTCCATAGTGCTTATCAGAAAAGACGTCCATTTTTCAGAATTAAATTATGTGGGTGTAGAGAGGTCCGCAGAGGAAGCTGTTTTGGAGGCTTCTTTGCATGAGGTTTGTGAGTAGTACATGTACAAGTGCTTGGGAGGGATGTGAGGAAGGACTGGGTTGTGGATGCTCTTGCACAGCTCTAGCCCTTGCACACAGGTGGTCTGGGTAGCAAGCCTTCTTACCAATGGGTAGCACGAGGGAGAGCAAGCACGTGGCTTACTGCTTGTAGAAAGAAACAGATTTTTCTTTTATCCTGCTGGTTTGGTAGGCTCTCTCGGCATTTAAAAGGAAATGTGTGATTATTTTAGGAATCTTTGAAAATGGCAGCATATCTCTGAATTAGTGTGTTCGTATTGCTCACTGGGTTGCAGATGGAAGATTCAAAACTGTGGTTTGGGCAACATATGTTGATTAATACTGGAAATAAATGCACCCTATGGGACCTTGCATCTGGAGCCAGCATGTCCACTGAGTCGTACAGCTGTGCCGTTCCTTCCAGAATTGTTCTGCAATCTATTTACTTCGAACAAATGTTGCAGTCATGGATGAATTTATGAGGATAATGATCTGACAGACCATGCAAGCTTATAGATTATAAAATATTCTGTACGCAGGGAAACTAAGTGTTCACCAATTAAACTCTCTTTGTACAGAGGAGTGGTAGTGTTGTGTTCCTCAAAATACATGCGGAAGATGAGAGGTGAGGAATATAATTTTTCCTGCTGCACAGTAGGGTGCAGGCATGTTGACACCTGATGCAGACTCAAAGTTGCCCAAAATTCTCTGTTGGCTTGTGTAGCACAGTCAGCCTGTTTCTGTTGTTTGGCAATGTTGCCTGCAGATTTCACAAGTGGTGGAGTTCGGGTCTTCATGGGTTTCTTTTTAAATTGTCGTAAAGTACGTGTACGTTCCTGGGAGCTCAGAGTAAATAGATCTCACTTGGAAAAACACTTGGAAAAAATGAAACTGTCCCTTGATAGTGAAGTCTATTCCTCCTGTCCTTTTTTATTAATTCTCTGTAGCAAGTTTCTAATTTTGTGGCATGACAGAAGAGGAGAACCGCGTCTTTGAATTTGTATCTGGAGTAAAGTTATCGTTGCTTGGGGGCTACATTATACAAGCCTTGGAAGGAGCTCTCTTTGCCATGGCTTGTCATCTGACAGCCACGTTCTGCTTGGTCTTGTGCTGCTTGGTCCTTTCAGGTCTCGTCTGCAAGCCTGTATCTCTCAGCAGAGCCGAGACTCCCCAGGTAGGCTTCAAGTAGCACTTTGGTTTTCTAACATTGTTCTTACAATGACAGTGGGCCAGAAAGTCACAAACTGAGCAGACCCAGGGAGTATGTGTAAAGACACAGCAGGGCATATGGTAAAGGAAAGTTTTGGAAGTCCACAGCTACATAAATTGCTTTCCTCAAGCAACTTGTCTTTTTTTTGCCCTGACACCTTTCAGTTCTCTCTGCTATCTTCTTTCACCGAGCATTACTGCACTGCCAAAAAAAAAAGGAGAAAAATATTATTCATGAAATAGCAAGGTAAATTGTGTAGGCATAGTAATAATCATAAAGTTTTACATGTTTAGATATCAATGTTATAACCAGTGTGTTGTAAGAAGCAGCTAAACCCTACTGATTTATGCTTATAGGTAGGATTTAGGCAGGAATAGAATTACTATTTTTTTTCCACTTAATCTAATTCCAGCTATTTTCAAGCTCAGACAATACCAGTGTATTCTGCTATACACCTTTGTAATTACATAAAACGGATAACAAGCTGTATGACCTCTGTATGACAGATCTAAATATTGACATCAATTCATTTAATGTCTGAATATGTCTCTGTGCTTAGATCAGTCTGTAATTCATAATTACTTTTTACATAAAGAAATTTAATAGAACAGTACGTCAATGAACACTTAAATGAGAGAACTGAGTATGTGATAATGCACTTATTTTTTGCAGTGAAAATGTTTTCCTTTTTCAATAGCATTTAATACTTCATTCCATTAAATTGTTTTTATCACGAAGTTAAATTTGCATGTACATTGTCAAAATGTGACAAAATTTGTATTTGACAGATTGAGTAGACAGAGTTCTATTGGCTTAGAACTTCAGTATATTACCTTTTTCACCCCATCTCAAAACTTCTTTATAATCAAAGCAAGTGAATGTTGTGTAACTTTTATGATGTGGTTATATAAGTCAGGAAGTTCAGTTTTAGTAATGAAATTAAATGTGATATGCAAACACCAGGCACCTTTTTATCTACAAAACTGACTTAGTCTTGAGTGAAAGTTCAGAACTTTATTGCTGGCAGTTTGCTTTCAGCTTTGCTGGAAAATTAATGTTTTAATGTCTGAATCCAGTTTTGAAAAAAGTACCCTTGCGAAAATATGAGATTTTTCACTTTATACAACACACATACATGTCATATCTTTCAAGTTTTGGTTTCTTAGTGAAAAAGTTCTAGTTTAAATAAACTGCAGCAAGTTGTCTTTTAGGGAAAGGGGAGGGTAAAAATTTTTTTTTTTTCTTACAGATAACATTTTAAAGCTTTTTTCCCTCTTCCAAATTTTCCCTGAAATGACCAAATCAAAAAGACTTTTGTTTTATGAAACCTGCTTTTGATTAAGTTGATTGGGTTTTATTTACCTACTTAATCTGAACCATGCTTCTTCCTTATCGTGTAAAGTCGCTTACTGTTGCTAAATATACCCGTGTATTTTAAAGAAGCAAAGCTGTGCGTGAGTACGACCCATTCAGAGCGGGGTTGTAGGGTAGGGAGGGACCTGCTGGTAACCTGAGAGCAAGAGCAGATGCTAAATTAGCAGCTGGATCGTTAGTAACAAGTCCACAAATGTCTGCTGGGAAATGATCTTCTTTGGGCGCATGTAGCGTGGGTGTGTGGGTTATTCAGAGTTTCTAGCATCTAGTTGCTCTTTACCCGTGACTCAAAGGAAAGTCATGGAGCCATGAGGATTTTTATTTGTGAAGCAACTGGCAACTTGTTTTTATTGAAAGTACAGGCTGCATCTATAAATTGTCATTATTGTGCAGGATTTTTTATTAGGACATGCAATTGGAAAATGATTGGAAGGGCAAGGAGATTGCTGGCAGTATTTAGTTACAGAGTTAAGTGAAAACTACAAAAGATCTGTGAAAAAGCAAATAACATTACAAGGGCGTCATTAATAATCCCAGGGTTACATTCCGTTCTCACCTTTATTATAAATAGATATCAACCATTGACTGTAGTCAGAAGTAGTTGAGATTACAACTGGATGGGACTCTAAATTGTGACCAGGAACTATCAGATGATGTGATTTAAGTGGTAGCCAAGCAGGAAAATCCAAATAAAAGATCATGAGGAAACAAGGTAAGAGAGATGTAAGAAAAGTGCTGAGGAGTCTGGCTTTACTTCATATTGAAAATCAATGTATTTCTTTGTATCTTAAGCTAGTGATTATGTAAATATGTGCTTTGCAGGTCACCATTTCTACATATTGAGGAGCATCTTTGGGTTGGGGTTTTTTAAGCTCATCAATTTGGTGAAGATGATTGAATTTTGTAGTATAAACAGATACAAAAATGATACAGACAGATAGAAACATGGTATATGCATACCATGGCCCTAACGTCACCAAAAGGTTTTGGGGTTTTTTTTTGTTGTTGTTGATCGGGGGAGAAAAGCCCAATTGGGCTTCTTTTTCCCCTTCCCTATTATGGAAGGGAAACAAGCCTTCTAGCTGACGAGTGTGATTCTGCCTACCAGTGGCAGCCTTGTCATGGGCACAAAGTGAGTTTGTGGTGTTTTGAGGCAGTGACTATGATCTAACCCCCCCAAAAAAAAAACCAAACAAAAAAATCCTCAGATGGCCCCCTTCCAGACTCATGTCCGGACGCCCACGCAGCAGTGATTTAACGTATGAAGGTGCTGTGTCCTACTCAGTTATCCTCCTCTGGTAATTCCACTCCAGTACCAGGTCCGACTGAAGGTCAGTCAAAAGTTAAGGCTTTGGGGCTGGCAGTGAGGTTTTCAGTTAGGTGTCAGGAAGGGTTGGAAAGACAAACAGAAGCCCCCCTCTAGACACAAACTTCTTGGCTGTTTGAGAGAGGGATGCACAAGACAGGTCTACAGCTCTGACTTTCTTATTCTGGGAAAGGATGAAGAAGAAACATTCAAACAACTGTTTTCATTTGAGAATCCTTTTCTGCTCAACAATCCAGCAACTAGACTAGATCTTTCCTTCTTTTTTTTTCTGAAGAGTTAAGTATCTGTATGAAAGACAGGGAACAAGCTACAGTCAATGGGGTTTTGGGTGAGTACAGAAGTGCCCTCCCCCACCCCCCAAAAAAGCACAGCCAGTCTTGGATTGTGGAGTGGCTATTAGCCTAAATATGAAAGAATGCTGATTTCATGTAACTTGTCAGAAAAAGATGTATTGCTTGTATTTGCATGTGTATGTCTATACAGACATTATATTATCAAGTTTTAATTAACATCTTAATGCCTTGGTAGAATAGTGCATATGTGTGAAGACCATATAATGTTACCCAGTTCCAAGTACAAGCATGGGGGTGGGTTTATTTTGGGAAGAGAAAAAGCAGAGGTTACTCCCTGGTAGCTTTTTTTCAGGGAAATTAAGGAGTGTGATTCTTCAGTTGCCTTTTGGCAAGGAATTGCTTTTCCATCTTTGTACACAATTATAATTTAGCATTAATGGAAAAACAGAGTAGTTTGGTGTAACTCCTCCAGACAATACATCCCATTCTGGTAGGGATTTAAAAATGTTCTGCTGCATAGCTGATGTGTTGGTTGAGACTGCTGTGGTGAAGCAGCTGGGATGGAAAAGGAAGAGAGTTAGGCAATTCTTTGTGATCAGCAGGCAAAGAGCAGCTACAGGTTTGGTGTTTGGGATATTTTTTTAATTTTTAAAAAACCTGTTATGCAATGTAACACATTTTTAAAAGAAATGAGTGTCTCCCCTATACAGCAGTTTAGTGTGAGCCTTTGTCACTAGCAATGTCACTAGCTTGTCTAACAATTGTGTTCTCTTTATAAACAGGACTTAGATATTTGGGGCCTATTTGGTCTAGTTCTTGTCAGCTTGTTGTTCGTACCAGTGTGCCTCAATTTCTAGTGCTTCCTGATATCGTGGATGGTGTATGGGAATGACAACATGAATGATCTGCAAATCACTTCAGATCACTCTCATGCAATTTTGTGGCAGAGTCCTGTCCATAGCATGTATAGGGAAGAAACCAACCATAAGCTTTGCTAATTTATGTAACTGTAAATCAGGAGTATTTCAGCCTAAATTGGTGATTTTTAAGACAAGTAGCCACTACTTTTTATGAGATGTGAACCTTTAATACAATATTTTAATACACATTGTATAGTAATTTTTAAAAAGCTGATTAATGCAGAGAAAATGTTTATAATTTTTGATAACTGAGTATCTGTGGGGATTGTGGGAACTAGCCTGGAAGGGCTAACCTGTGTGAGGCTTTGGTCTCCAACCCTGAGCTGGCATTGTGTGCAAGAACCAGTGAGGTCAGTTAAGGAGTCTGCAGAACAGACCTTTTAAGATCATGTAGGCATGACCTTAAACAGCATTTGGGATTAAACTGTTTACTCAGGTGTATGCATATTCTGTCAAATTTTATGTCCTTTGAAACTGTGGTTAAAACAGACTCTTTCTTGGAAGTGGCTGACTGAAGTAAAGTTATCTCTGTGGATTTTTATGTAAAGACCTGGAGGCTGCTTTGGTGCAGCATCTTCTGGGAGAGAAGCAGCACAGAAATCATTGCAAAGGTGTAGTTTGATGCCTCCTATATCCTTATTCTTGTTCACTGCTGCAGAAACTAAAGTACCTCAGATACAAGTTAGAGAAGCCCCTTGAAAAACTTTATTTGTACATCCAAACTTTATATAT
>VZRS01010561.1:76396-156722 GCA_013398055.1 Ifrita kowaldi | reverse complement strand
CAATCTTCTTTTGTTATTTTTTTCAGCAAACCGTTTGTGTTGAATTTGCAGTGAGAAATATCTTCCCTTAGTGTATGGCCTGACATGTCTATATAAAACTTCTTTGCAGATCAGAATTAGTAGACTCAGAAGTGCAGTCAGTTCATGTCCCTGTGACAGGTAAATTCTGCAAATGCAGGTGTAACTGCAGTTGTCCCAACTATGTGAAGTCAGGTCCTGCACAGAGAGCACCTTCCTATGTCTGTGTTGCATCTTGCTGGTTGTGGGTAGGGCATGGGTGATGCAGTCACACAGTTCTGTGACTGCAAGGATAAAATAAAATACAACAATACCAAGCAAAATTCAGTCCAGTCCCCCCGCTACAAAAAAAAAAAAAAGGAGAAACAGTTGCTCCTGCATGTCTTTTGGTTTATATATTCCTTTAATTATAGTCTCGTCCTGGACCCTGACCACACAGTAGACATTGGTAAAGCAAAGTTGATGTTTTTTGACATTGACAGTGGATTTTTCCAACAGATCCAGCTGTTGGGAAATATGGTTTAAACATTCATCCAAAATCCTTGTGTTTTTTTAACTCATGTGATTGGAGGTATTAAAGACTGAAGTGAAAAAATGGAGCTATCTCTGGGTTTGAGTTCTGGTCAGGTTTTTGCGGCATAGGACAAAGAGCCTTGGTGAGGAGGAAGGATATAAAGAAAATGCTTGTTAAAAGGTGTTGTAAGTCTTCGGTCAGTAAGGGAGCCCCTGCAGACAGTCCCTCCTTCACGGCGTTTCACTGCGTGTTTTGACACAGATCAAGTTCGATGGAGCCTTTCTCCTCCTCCCCCACTCCCGTCAACGTGTTTCATATGCTTTCCAGTCTGCCTTCTCCACCGTGTTTCTCCTGCTGGCTACACCTGCCTCTCAAGCCTCTGTCCTGCTTGTGCAGAGCCGGGTGTCTGTCAGGCTGCACCCTGCCAAGTCACTGCTTTGACTCGGCTGCCTCACAGGAAAGCCCATTGCTGCCGGCTCCAGGCCGCTCAGGCAGGTTACCCGTGTGTCTGTGCTTGGCAGGCAGGTGTAAAAAGAGTCTGATTCTGTGTGCTGGATTATTCTTGGCCAAAGCGTTTCAAAGACAACACAGGTGTTCCCACATATAAACGCACTTCAGAGGGGAGGGTGTGAGCAGGTTTAAAAGAAACAGGGCAAAAGCAAGGCAAATCCTGTGCATTTCTGTGGCATTGGGATCCCAAGAAACCTGACCAAAAGAGAAGCATGGATTCATGTTGTGTAAGCTGAGGTTTGGCCCTGAGAGAGAATTCTTTTTTTCTTTTTTCCTTCTTTCTTTTTCTTCTTTTGGAGGGGGAGAAGGTAGCAGTAGGGGCATTTTCCTTTCATATCCTTGCTGACTGCATACAGAGGACCTGTTGTAATTTAGCTACCAAAACTCACTTGATGATCAGCTGCAAATATAAATCCAAGATCAAGAAAAGCAAAACAGGGCTTTGGTTCCTGTACAGAAATTTTTTCTCCTTCATTGCCCTAGGAGGATAAATGAAGGAGGAGAGACACTTAGCAGTTTGAATAAGGCTACTGCTTGGAGTACTTTCACACAAAACCCTCCCTAGGAAGATCACACGATATACTAAATCTGAAAATGGAAATACTATTATAGAGTGAGTGTCATAAATGTACAACTTCATATAGGTTGTTTTAAAAAAGAAAGGTGGCATAACTGTCTGGATTTTATGTTTGAAGAAACATGTAGTGATACACCCAAAGTAACAAGAGAAGGAATTCTGTCTTTCTACTTTCTCACTCACAGTTCAGTTGTGATTTTCACCTTTCGGATTCCTACCTCTTTTTGTGCCAGTTTCTGTAGCAGATAGGTGGGTACAGATGCCGACTTGGTTTGTGTTGAAATAAAGTGGTGAAGGCACGGAGAGAGGTGTTCAAAAGCAGGCTGCTGCTTGTAACAACGCGTGTGCCTTGTACGTCTTAGATCCTCGAAGTATATGGAATTTTGATTTGACTGGAAAGGATAGTTAAAAGCAGAGACTTTGCAGGTGGTGTCACTTGACAGTCTTGATTTGACGAGAGGTGAAAGCAGATGGATAGTTAGCACTAGAGATGGGACACTACCACAAAACACAGAGGTAATTTTTGTCCAGTGTCTCTTGGTGACACTGCTATGAAAAGCTAGGGATTTTATTTTTTGACATTTAATCTTTTTACGAGACAAATACCACTTCCTTAACTTTTTTAGATATGAGTTGTTTTCACTTCGATAAAACAAAGTACGTGTTTTGTGTGTTTAGTAATGTATGATGTTGAGTTGTCTGTCCTTAATGCCAAATTTTCATCATGAAATACAGAAGTACAGATTATCTTTGAGATTATGACAGCCGGGGGCTATAAACTTTATACAGAAACACAAACTTTGGGAGCATTTCGAAAGTGGCAGTTTTCTCTATTTAGTCTTGAGACCAAACTGGTAATGGGATGGAATGTGGAGCTCATTTCCAGGGATTAAATCAGCCTAATAGGAGAAAGGTTACTTTGCCTGTAGCAGAATATCAGTGTCTATTCTGTAGTAAATTTAAAATTATTATCATGCTTATTAAAAACATACTTCAGTGGGATTCCTTTTTGGCTCTCAGCAATAGCTCATTCATTATGATCTGGGAATCCTCCTTTTAGCATATGGTGTCCTTGGGGGCTTGCATGTGCTTCACTTGCTATGTGTTTTCTTGGTGAATTTGCAGTCCAGTAGCTGTTACTATGAAAAAGCAATTGCAGGCTTTTTTTTTTTTTTTAATGAATACTGCAACATGCCAACAAGGTTCTTGAGTTTTCAAGAACATTGTCTCGTCCTGGGCAGATGTCAGATCTCTTCCCTTCTATTAGACAATCTTTCAGCTCCTCTGCTAGTACAATGTCTAAATTTTCTTAAATGCAAGATCTCACAGTAGAATGGGAAAGAGAAGTTTGTTTTAGGATATCCCTGAGTGCAGAAAGTACTAATGTGGATGCTTTTTTTTCCTCTTCTTTGAAGCTCATATTCAAACTTGAGTATTCTCTTAGTTTTTTGTCATAGTAGCTGGCATCAGATAGATTGTGATAAATCATGGAATATGGTACTGATTGAGTTCAGGTCAGCCACTGGCACTGCCAGGATGTTCTGCTTATCTAGAACAGAACAGGAAAGGAGTTCATGGTATCTAGTCAAGAATTAAACAGAGATGAGTAAATTGATGTGAGGAAAAACGTACAGCCACTGCTTTGGGATCTCTGCATCAAACTGTAGAATAAGTATGATTGATGCAATAGTAACCATTTTTCTGTCAGGAAGTTGAATATGCCTAAGGCATCTGGTTTTAATTCATCAGTTTATTATTTTCTGCAACATGGTGCATAATCCCACTACAGTGACTATAAAAAAACTTCCTCTTTTCTTTCTTGTTCCAAAATGGGGTACTGTAGAATATTTATTGTATATGCAACAGGAGTAGAGACAGTGTTTTTTTTTTTTGGTGGTTTTTTTTTTTTTTTTTTTTTTTAATTTTTTTTTTCAGACAATGGCTTACTTGTGATACTGAAGATTAGCTTTCAATGAAGATTAGCTTTCAACAGATTACTGAAAAAAAAGAACAGATACAGTGGGTATCTGGCAGTACTAGATGTCTCTGCAGACCCTTTCCAGCTGGAAAGCACGGCCCTTTCAACAGCCTTTGGATAAGTCTGGGTAGAGTGTCACTGCCATTCTTAAAAAATAATTAAAACCATTAGTGAGTTGTTTTAAACTGAGCGCTGAGTTGCAGAATGACAGATTTCTCAGTATTAACTAATGGCAATATCTGTAGAGGTTAAGTTCAGAAAACCTCAGTTCTTAATCCCTCTGCATGCACAAAGCAGCAAAAGCTAGTACCTCATACATCGAATTCTTCCAAAAGCCCTGCTCTTGCTTTTTGGAGGGAGGATGCATTTGCTCCCTGCTCTTCTCAGTTTCTAAACAACTTGCCTACCTGTTCTTAATGGTTATGAATTTTGCTGAAAATGTTAAATGTTACTCCTTATTAGGGCACAGGTAATTGATAGAAGTAAAGTGTGATGAGAGTGAGTGGTTCAGTAGCAATGGATAGTGTAAAATAATGAACTTTTTCAGAAGAAGGGGTGTATATCCTCTTCCTTGTTTCCCTGCTGGATTTAGGCTTTTTCGTCCTTTTATCAGTGTTTTAGCTTTGTAGTACTCCAATTTTTAAGCATACCTTCTTACCAGCAGTTGCCAAGATAGGATCGATCTGGCAGGCCACGTGTCTGTCTTCCTTCTTCTTTTGTTTGTTTCTTTCTTTAATTTTAATTTTCTTTGTTTCTGCAATTTAATTTTTTCTCTTTTTTCCAGTTTGTACAAATATGGCTTTCATATTCTTTCTTTTTCTCCTGATGCCTTCCACCCTGAAGATGCGATTCATGTGCTATTATTCTGTCCCAGGCTAGTAGATTTCAGAAGGGTAACATTGCTGCTGTTGTGTCCTGGATTTACTGTATAATCAGGAAACGATCATGAGAAATCATCTACTTGTTTCCCATTTTCTAAGTTAAAAATAAAATGCTCTAAATACTTGTAATACATATTTGCTTACATTTTTTAACTGTAGACAGTTTTAGTTCTGTTGGTGTAATGGTAAGTGGTAGCACTTTAAAGTCTCCATGGCTTGTGCATTGTTTTCTTTCATAAATTTTCTGTAAATATTTTTTTAAGTAGAAAAATATAAAAGCTCTCAATTTCACTGGTAGTTTTCCACACAGATGTTGTGCTCAGAAATAAACTTTGGTAATAGGATATGTTTGTTAAAGACATCTCGGGAGCGGGTTATTTCACTGGTTAAGGAAGGGTTATCCCCTTAATGTAATGGACAATGCTGATTCACACACCAAGGGAATTAAACATTTATCAGTTTTATGTCTCCAGGGATTGTTACAAAATCAGCGAGACAGTTGTTCCCCTCGGCCCAGAGTCAGCCCAGATGCCTTTTGTGATTCGATTAAGTTCGTTCTCTAATGATGGCGTAATTAGCGCTGTTTTGCCAGAGGCAAGGGGATTTCTCTTTTGGCTCCTGCGTTTGTTTTCCATCGTGAACAATAAGAAGGCAAGAGCAAAAAATAGTGTTTAAAAGCACCATTTGAAAAAGTAGTCGGAGCGTCCCCTCTGACGCTCCGGAACAGCGCGGGGCGCGGGCAGCCGCTGCCGGGCTGCTGCAGCTCGGGCTGGGCTCAGGTTGAGGGCAGGGAGGAGGGAGCGGAGGAGGGAGGAAGGCTCCGGCAGCCGCTGCCGGGCTGCTGCAGCTCGGGCTGGGCTCAGGTTGAGGGCAGGGAGGAGGGAGCGGAGGAGGGAGGAAGGCTCCGGCAGCCGCGGGCAGCAGAGCTCCCCCGGGCGGCGCCTGGGCCTCTCTGCCCCCGCTGCTCCCCTGGCTGCGCTCATTTAGCGCTGCGGGCAAACACCCGACCCTGCTCATTCCCTAAAAATGCCAAAAAAATGTTTGGTATCGATATGAAACGGAGCTTTTTTTCCCCCTCCCGCTCTCCTTTTTCTCCCTCCCAAGAGAAACGTAACGGGTGTTAAAGATCTGAAAGCAGAAGCGATGCTGTAAACTGAGCGTTAAAGAGGGCTGGAGCGCCTCCCCTGTGGAGACCCGGCAGAGACCGCTGGGGTTGGTCAGCCTAGGGAAGAAATGGCTCCAGGGAGACCTTACAGCACCCTCAGTGCCTAAAGAGGATTTACAAGAGATCTGGAGAGGGAATTTTTACGAGGACATGTAGTCATAGTACAAGGAGGAATGGCTTCAAATGGAAAGAGAGTAGGTTTCGATTGGATATTAGGAAAAATTCTTTGCTGTGAGGGTGGTGAGGCACTGGAACAGGTTGCCCAAAGGAGTTATGATTGCCCCATCCCTGAAAGTGTTCAAGGCAGGACTGGATGGAGCTCTGTGCAGCCTGATTTAGTGGAAGGTGTCCCTGCCCATGGCAGAAGGGTTGGAAGAATCATAGAATCATCAGGTTTGGAAGAGACTGTCAAGCTCAGCCAATCCAACTGTCCACCCAGCCCTATCACTGTAACCCCTAAACCACATCACCCAGCACCAGATCCAGACACCTGTTGAACACCTGCAGGAAAGGTGACTCCACCACCTCCCTGGGCAACCTATTCCAATACCTGACCACCCTAACAGTGGATAGTTAATTTTAATCTCTCTTGTCTTATTTTAAGGCCATTTCCTCTTGTCCTCTCCCTGTAGTCATGGCAGAAGAAAAGAAGACAATCTTTAAGGTCCCTTCCAGCCCTAAACCATTCAGTGATTCTAGAAGTGAGTCATTTAAATAGATACATATTCCTTGATGACATATTACACACCCATTTTACCAACAGGTGGCCACAGCAAATGATCAGGAAGCTCTTGAACTCAAAGTTGTGTTTGCACCACTGTAATTCTCTTGGAGCTCAAAAAAATGAGTGTGAAGGTGTGAGCAGAAGAAAGTCAGCAACAGTGCAGATGCCTTACTAACAGTGACGGGTATCTCTGTGACATGAGTTGCTTTTTTTGCTTTTTTTCGAAAGTGTTGTGTTTTTGAAAATTCATTGTTTTCTAGGACTATTAGAATTTGGCTAATTTGGCTCTTTGTTTTTAAGACCACTGCTGCTAGTGTAGCCTGTGTGAGAAGTTAATATTTTAATGATTGTAATTCTTGGCTTACTGGCATGTATTGAGTAACAAGGCGATTGAAAACCTGAAGTAAAAATGCAGGGATGAGGTTTTGTGTTTCAGACAGTACACAGAGCTTGTCTGCCACCATCCATATGTGTTGCTGCATCCCTGTGCTGTGATAAGAGTGTGTGTAAGGGGACGCTGCTGTTGCTTTGCTTCAGCATTTGACATTGAAGGAGTATTCCCTGAGCTGGATTTAAGAAACTGCTGTTTATTTCTTTTAATATTTGATTTTACTGGATGCTTGTGTGGTTTATTTTATCTTTGTGTTCATGGAATTTTTGTGAGTTTATTTTAATTAAAGAAGAGGTCTAGCTTGTTTGAATGGTAGACTTTCAAAGTTTGATTGAAGTTTCTCCTGATGTACTGTCAGCCAAAGCTGCAGGACAAAGGTAAGACTGAAGCCCTCTTGCCAAAACCTGAGGCAGCACATGATCCCGTGTTGCTGGCCTTACGACGGGGAATTCTGCCATCTCTGTGCTGCAGGTGAAGCTTCTCATTGGCCTTCACAGTTTTCTTGTGTAGTTGCATAAGGCCCATCCCGTGTTTGACATGGAATGAAAATGACCTGGGTGGCTCAGGGCGGGGAGGGATGTACTTGCCTGAGAGTTTTGCATTGTTTTTCTGCACAGCCTTTTTAGGTCTGGCTTGAACCTAGAGTTTAGTGAGATCTGCCAGTGTTGGCTTCCACAGCTTGTTGGTTGGTGTTCTTCTATAGCCAGAGGCTGTATTTTCTCACACTAGGCTTCTTGCACTCAGCCTGGTGCTTCAGTCACTTTTGGGTCTCGGATGGCCCAGGTCACTGGGCACGTTGTCAAAACACTTCTCTTTCACGGTGTCTGAGCACTCTGCTGTAGTACACATGTTTCCGAAGAAGGACAAACTGGATGAGCTTGAAGAGGTGGAGGGATCTGTCTGGGTTGTGGAGAGGTCTGCCTGCAGCAGAGGAGTGAATGGAACCTTACTGTGCTTGTGCCTCAGCCGCGGGTTCCCAGACAGTGTTTCTGAACTGGAGAAGTCAAATGGGAAGTTACATTTCTTCTCAGCGTCTTCACTTTTGCCAGTGTTGTTGATTTTTAACTGTATTCTGCATCACTGTCAGGGTGGTGGGGCAGCCCCAGTGAGGAGTGACACAGCTGGGCACAACTGAGCCCCTCTGCAGGACTGGGATGAACCCAGCTGGCTGCTGCCAGTCGGGCACTGGGAGGAACATCCACCTTTCTTGTTAGATGTGCTGCAAACCTGCATACCTGTCTTATAAATAGTCTTTTCCTTGCCTCATCTCCCTCCCCCCTTCCGCAGTTTATCTCAAGAGACTGTCTAGGAAAATACTTGGAGATATGTAGCTGTGTTTGGGCTTTGTGTGTCTCTGGCTTTTCTTCAGACTAGCTGAAGAAGAGACCGCAAAGTGATAAAAATAATTACCTGTAAAAGTTACTTGTTAATACCAATGAAGTCAGAATAAGATTTCCTTTAACATTACTTGTTTCTTTCTTCAACAGTGAAGGTGTTTCAGAAATTTCCTTTTGTATATACACGTAATGAAAAAACACATTGCTCGTCTACTTGACAGCAGTTCTTTGTGGGTGATTGAAGTTTGCTGATTCAAGGGAGAAACTGTTTAGTGAGGTTAGGGTTAGGCTATTTAATTGTTATGATGTGTTTTTTCTATTCATGCTAGCACTGATTCTTCAATATTAATGTCATACATAGAGGGTTTTTTCCATCCTAAGCCTGTTCCATCCTGCTCTGCAGCAGAAATGAAAAGCAATATTATTCTACATTCTATTTTCTCATTGGTATCCTGAGTATAGGAAGCTTTTCCTTTTTTTCTTTGGTTTTTTTTTCTTTCTGCAAATTTCTTCTGAATCTTCAGACTTCTTTTTGTCTTTTCAGTGCCACCTACTTCTACCAGCTATGCAGACTGAGTGCCCAAAAAGGGTGTGTGGAATTTGTAAGCCCAACCCAGATATTTTCAATTGTTTAAACTCTTCCAAGTTTAAAAATAAGCTGTTAGACTTGTTATGTGACACTATTCATATATGTTTAATTTAGCTGTCATTTGCCAAGACTATCAACATGCCAGCTATTCAGTCAAAGATTAAACTTTTAAGTTATTACTTGCTTTGAGAGAAGAGGTGGTATAATGAAATTCTTCTTCTTCCTACCCTGTCTCTCTGGACCTAATCCTGTGGCCAAGGGCATCTGTGAAAAAGCATAGCTTGCTTTTAACAGCAGCATGGTCAGGATAATTGGAATAAGGTTGATGCATTAATAAGTCTTTGGATATTAGCAGGGAAATGGGACTGCGTGCAAATACTTTTGGTGATGCCTGTATGCACAGCATGAGTACGTGGAAGTGTTTGATTCACTCAAGGTGGACTTTCTTTGTTGCTGCTTATATCAGGCGTATGTCAGGAGGCATCTGCGTCTGGGTATGTATTTGCTGCTTCACAAAAAGCACAAAGAATATGTGATTTTTGATATCAGGGAACATGGTTTTTGACACTCACAGGCAAAACCTTCAGTGAACTCCATCACTGTGCTTCTGGACCTAGCAGACCAACTGCTCTGTCAAAATAGTGCATCCTCTTGGGAGGGAGCAATATTTACATTATGGTCAACAGATGACACCATCAGAATCACAGAATGAGCTAGGCTGGAAAAGACCTTGGAGATCATCAAATCCAGCCTATGACCTGACACCACCTTATCAACTAAACCTGTGCCATGTCCAGTCTTTTTTAAACACCTCCATGGATGGTGACTCCACCACCTCCCTGGGAAGCCCATTCCAATGCCCAACCACTCTTTCTGTGAAGAAATTTTTTCTGATGTCTAGCCTGAGCTTCCCCTGGTGCAGCTTAGGACCATGGTGCACAAATGCCTGCGTGTCTGTTTCTCTGGCTCTGAACATGGGTAGTGATGCTACACAGATGGTTATGGATCTCTTAGGCCTTCCATTATAGCATGGTAATATTTTTGTTGTATAATTTTGTCATCCCCTACTCAAGATGGGGAAAAAAATGTTTGGTCAAGCAGCTTCCTAAGCACATTCATCTGCTGCTGGCTGATCCTGTTCCCAGATGCTGTGATTGAACTTAGCTTGCTAGGAGGCCTGGGGTGACTGCAGTCTGAGTTGGAAATGTCCCTGCTTTGAAGTCAGCATTTGGTGGCATCTTCCATGAGCAGCAAGGAGTGATCCACCAGATCTGCTTGTGCCTGTATCAGTAGATGTCTCTAATAATTTCTTTATTCATGGTGTTCCAGAGGAAGCTGATAGAAGGTAAAGCAATGCTGTACAGAAGTAGCTGAATCTAAATAGTGAATATAATTTCTGTACTGTGTAGTCCTATTTCTCATATATTACTGACTCAGAAAAGAAATGATGGCTTATAGCCTGATAGCGTTCTGACTACATCAGATACAGGTGCATGATACCATTTGGTTAAGGGGAGAGCAGCCTTTACGTGCTGTATGTGTCATGTGAAGGTGTGAAGCAGGCCTGTACTTGTGTCAATTATGATGTGCAGCAGCTGTGGCTGTGGAAATGCTTCTGTCTTCCTGGCAGAAGAGTGCACTCTTCCTTCCCATGCTGCTGTGAGTAGCGCATGCTAATTCAGCAGCATTTATCCTGAAGTTCAGGGGTCAGGTGAGCTTGCAGGAGTAACTTGGATTGCGCCGCTGTTGTTTCTTCAGGGTTAGAATTAGAACACAAGAGAGACAAGTCCCTTCCCCTTTTGTTTTGGTAGGTGTAACTCTGTGCTTCCCCTGCCTTGTTGCTTTGCTTGTTGCTTTGCAGTTTATATTGGGCTCAGCAGAAGAGAATTATTTGGAGGAACTTGGCTCTGGAAGCTGCATGCAGGATTTTCCTGTCTGGGAAGTCAAATAAACAAGAGAGGGGATGCTGGGTCTGCTTGCTAGCAGTTGAGTGTTCTCATCTCTCTTTGGGAAGCACAGTGCCAGCATGTGTCAAGTGAGCAACTGTTAGGCCCTGGCTCAGGGAGTGCTCTCTGTATGCTGGTAATTTCACCAATTATCACTATGCCACTGGCCTTCCTATTTCAGAGGAGGTGACCAGAGGAGTTGTGGTGTGGCAGGTCTGACTTTATCTGGTGTCCTCAGATTTCCTTGACCTCTCTGACTCATTTTAGAATCGGAAATGATAAAAAGTCAGGGTGGTAATACATGAAGATAGCCTTGCTTGCTTTTGTAATTGGTTTTTTTTTTCTGTCCCTCCCCCCCCATCCCTCCCCCCCTTTTTTTTAACACATTAGTTGTATTTAATACTTCTGGTTTTCTGTAAGATGTAGTAAGAACATATAAGAGAACTGTGCCTTTGCATGGCTAAAAGGCAGCTGGTTAGATGCCCAGGGCAGTACCATGCAATTGCTCTCCACATCCCAAAGCTTCTCTAGGCACCATGCTGGTGATGCTCCACATTCTCCTGGTGCTTGAAAGTTGCATTCTTACCCAGCAAGTGGGGCTGCCAACACAGAGGTGAAACTGAGCTCTGCTGAGGCTCTGCCAGACTGAAAACTTGGCTTTCTGCAACGTCAGTGGCAGAAGTCCTGTTGACTTCACTGAGTCCAGGATACCTTTGTTCTGGTTTTCATCAGTTGTGAGGAGGAAACTCTGTAGTCAGTCACTTCCAAACTCTTCTTTTCATTCATTGTTGCCAGGTGGGAGCTTTCAGATGGGACAGACACCCTTACTTCAGCAGAGCCTGCCAACAGTTCATGTGACCATGCAATGCTAGATATAAGATGAAGTTTATTTCGTGATGCTCTTTGCCTGTATCTCTGTATTTTCTTGAAAAATACTTGTTTGTTTTTTCACCAGTTAGTTTGATTTCAGTTTAATTGACAAGAGAGAAAGAAAAGCCTAATGTACTAGCTTTTCATAAGCATCTAGGAAGTTGGTGGCTGGTAGGGAGAAGAGGCCTTGTAACCACCTTGTAATCAGTCAGGTGACAGCTGCAGGATAAGGTCTGGAGTTGAAGACAGTTATTAAGTGCCCCAGCACTGAAAAGAGCTTCTGAGACTTGTCATGCTTTTTGATATGAAAAGCAGTTCAGACAAGACAAGGAATTTGGAGGAAATTGGATGTCATTAATGCTGCTGTGTTTCTTTGTTTTTGACAAGGAGATGGAAGTTTTTTTCTCTCGGTTAAAAGACCAGCTTAAATTAGCATGCTTTTGTTGCTTGCATTTGAGGTATTTGTGCCTCTTGCCACTTCTAGTATAACTATGGCAGTTCATTTTGTGAAGTAGTCTAATATATCCTGTTTCTTCCTGTGTGGGTTTTGTAGGCTCTGCTGAATGTGCAGCTGGCTCAGGCATGTCTACAAAATCTTGCAATCACTGTTGTGATGCCCCATCAGTACTTACAGAGCAGCCTCAAGCATGTTTGCGTTGAGTTATCTCTGGGTAGCGTTTAAAGCTCCCAAGCAGCAGATGCCTTCATTCTCTTGGTGATGTTTTCTCATGGGTAACATGTAACACCACTCCCATGGCTTCCAGTCTGCTGACAGGAAGGTCTTGGTTTTACTCTGTAAAGTCCATAATGGTCCTGACTCCTGCCTGTTTCCTGTGTCCTGAGCCAGTGCCACACATCAGTAAAATGCCCACAATAATCATCCCTGATTTCAATGAGTGTGATAAAGAGGGAGGGTATTTGGCTGCTTCCTCTCTCATCTGATACTGTCTGGGTGTGTTGACATGCCTGATTTATGAAGATTTTCTTCATAATGTGCTCTAGTTTGCGCTGCACGAGATATCCTATGCCCCTTTTGGTTTTGAGAGATTGAAAATCCTTTAAGTATTGCATATGCCTACAGGATACATTAAACAGAATTTTAAATGGAAACTAGCTAAACAAATGGGGTTTGCTGGCATATAAAAATCATTAAAACACTTCCGTTCTTACTTGATAAATCAGGATCACATTTCAGAGTCCTCCTAATCAGCTGTTTGAGGTTGTAAGTGTATTTTTCTGTCCTAACATCTTCAGGATTCTTTTTGGTCAGACCTTCTGGTTTCTATGTTAATGTAGGTCTCTCACCTCCACAGCAAAATTGGAGTAGGGTTTATTACTTAAATTTATGATTTGCTTTTAATAAACCAAAATACTTGAATTTTAGTTTAAACCAAGAAGTACTTGATTCCTGTGTCATTTTGAAAGAAGAGAATATCATAAAAGTGAAAGCAAAATACTTGTGATTCTCTTAAGAAATTTAATTAAGCAAATCAGCACCAGAAAAATACACAGAAAGTCAGCTGAAGCTGTGAGATTTCCTGATAAAAGCACATGTGGTATTCCAGAAGCACAGGGTCTGGTAACAGTTTAGACCGTTGTGTTGAAGTTGGGCATTTCTTTATGACATTGACACTGCATTTTTGCTTCATTAACCTTCATTTAATATACTGCTGTATGTGATTTCTTGCTGTGTGATGGAGTATGTATTAAGACCGAATTATAAATGCTAATTAAGATGATTAGGGAGGGTAAGGAATGTCCTGGCATCCCTGCTTCTTTTTCTTTGCAAGTTAATGTAAACTGTATCTCACAAAAGTGCATAGTTAGATCTTTTCGGGGATTTTTTTTTTCTAGCTCTAAAGAGAAGCTTATCAGCCCTGTAGTTCAGGTGCTGGCTTCTTCTATGACATGAGGTTTTCTGCAGTTAAAATTTACAGAATTACTGTAGATTTAAAAACAAGGGTAGATTGACACCTTTTGTCTTCTAGATCAGGCAATCCAAAGTAAATTGTCTTCTTGTTTATCTTCCTATATGTCGCCAGATGTGGACTTTTGAATACATAGGGAACAGTGGACGCTGGAGCTGGATACAGCCTTCCACTCTCTGCCCCAGGAAATTTGATGTAAGCTCAGCCATGATAAGATCACGAGTGTTTCTCCAAGGGCAAGTGAACTTGAGAGGAAGAGCAAAGGTGCTTCCCCTTTTAGGAGAGCTCAGTGCAGCTGGAAAACAAATGGCTTTTGTTGTCCTGCGTGTGGTGCCTTGTGTCTCTCCTGCCTGGGTCCTTGTAGCTGAAGAAGTTGACTGGGTTTCAGAAGCACAAATACCTTATAGCCTGCAACCTGTAAAGACATTGGGGTAGTTGCCATTTATTAATTTAATTTCTGCCTAGAAATAAGTTTGTAATGTTTTCAGAAGCCTTTTGGGTCTAAGGGGTGCTTTGGAGCTGGTCCAAGATGCCTCTTTATTCTGGTCAGAGCCTTGAACTTTTCGTCTGTGTCCTTTTCTTTGGTACGTTAAGGTTTTCTGAATTATCTGTGATCTTGCCACCATTTGCAGACAGATGAGTGGAGGTAGGTGGAATAACGTGGGTGTAATTCTGCAAATTCTTCCTCAATGACCATTGCCTGCCTGTTTTTGTGGAATCTGTTTGTATCAGGGTGGATAGGTGAAATGAGCTCCAGTGGTGTATTCCTAGAGCGTTGTCGCTGAATGAGGAATGGTGATCTGTCAGCTGACAGTTACAGGTGTTAATGTTCACCATGTGTGTACTTGTTTAAGCAGGTAATCATGCTAAACAATTCTTCCCCATCTGCACCTCAGATGGACAGTGTTTTAAGGCTTTTTCTAGTTGAAACAGGTATTGGTAGGAATAATATTCTTTATAAAAGTTAGTGGTATTCAACTGAATTGCCTGCTGGCTTCTAAGCATATTATAAAACTTAGGAATTATCCAGCCCAGTAAATCACATCAGAATTTCATTAGCAATATATGTTGTTTCTCTCTTGATTCTTTCAAAACTATTCCATCTTCTGTGAGAATAAGGCAAGCACTTTACTGCAAGGAGCACTAATCTGCAGTCTGCAAGCCACTACGGAGTGATTCACTAGTAAATGGTAGTGAGGTTAAAAGCCTGTGGACACGAAAGTAGAGCACAATCTGGGATACCTTTGCTCAGCAATACGGTGCAAATGCACCTTGAATTTGCATCTTAGTTGACCGTGCAAGTCACTGCAGGAGAGTTTATAAATCAGTGTTGCTAAGCAATAAACGTTTATATTTGTTTATTTAAATAGCCTTATTGAAGGTGGTTGTTGAGAAGAGATTAAGAAAGGACAACCACACTGAAATCTGAACAGCACCTATAATTTCAGAGGACACAACATGCAGTGCAAGTGTTTCTGGGATAGCCTCAGGCTTGAGAAACCATACCTTTAGCCATTGACCCCTCTAGAAACAAATCATCTGCTCATTACTGTCGTAATTCACTGTTAATAAACATGATAAAGACTGCTGTCGTTATCGTGTGATAATAAAGCCTATTCGAACTGGCAAGGTACATTTCCAGACCTAGAGAGCTCATCATGGAGTCCTGGCATCCTCACAAAACCACAGCGGACGGGTAGTAGAGTGAGTGTATCTGAAGGATGCCTGTTTGCTCTCAACACGCAGAAGGCCAGCAGTGCTTCCAGCCTGCTTGGAAATACTCTTCCCTTGTTCCATGACAGTGTTTTCCACAGCTGAGCATGGTTAGTAAGAGTCCAGTTAGCCACCATGAACCTGACTATAACTTCATGAATAATGCTGAGAAATCTCATTAGTTGCTTTGCCAGAGATCTTAACCCTGTGTTTTTTCACAGTTCAGCCATAGTATTTACCCTCTGCAGAGAATTCAGTGTGCAAGTGGCTTGTCTGCATGGTTGTAGCCTGCTGTCTGCTTAACTGAGCATCTTTAACAGCTCAGTGAAGATTTGAGAGCACAGAGAACAGAACAGAGTGCCCTGGCAAGAGGGCTTGGGCATTTTACAGTATAAGCATCAGTATTTTGGTTTTCTCTCTTAAGTACATTTGGGATGTTAGCATGGATGGCTTTGGCATTTTGTTTGTTTGGTTTGGTTTTTAACTAACCAGTGCCATTATGCTTAAGCATCAATAACATAAAAACAGTATAGTTCTGTTTTCCCATTGAAGCATACCATGCAAAGCAGCCTGATTTAGTCACAGATGAAGGAACTGGATGATATTTCAGATGAGCTGGAGCAATGTGATGTTTGCCTTAGTGTTTTCTTTAGTTTAATATTGTTGTTGCTTGGAATGGAATGAGACTAATAGCTCAGTACTTGATAAAAGGGGGAAAAACATTGTGAGTTTGTGGATAATGAAGGAAGAAGTCAAAAGTACTGGTAGGGGTAGGATTGGATGGCTGTGCACTGAATGCTTTGCACTACTGCATTACCTTTTTCCCTGAAAGTCAGTTTAACAGCAATCTTTTGATTTTGGTCAGCATGAAACTGGCAGGCAATTTTAGCTGAGGTGCTGGTTAAACATATTTGAGTCCTAAAACCTAAATGTTTATTGCCTTTATTCACATTTTGGTTCATCTGCAGCTTCTCTTCTGGCAGATGTCATTGAGCAAGGCTTCACTATCCCTACCTAGAGTGCTGTTTTTCTGCTTTGCTTTTCCAGACCACATTTTTTGAAGATTAAGGTTCTTACCCATACTCCAGCATGAATTGTTGGCTGCATTTTGTTTTGATCACATCTCCCAAGCTAAAGAGTTAAAATTATTTGTGTATCTCTTACTGAGAGATGTGATATCACTGCATTTTAGGTTGCAGGATTTTACCTTTCCAAAACAGAATTTATCTGTGCTTTCTTGCCTTTAACCTCCAAAGACTTCTGTTTTTCTTCAGCATGTGATTCAGCAGATGAGGCAGATAATTAAATAATGTTAACTGCTCTCCCATTTCATTCCTCTTTACTGATATGCAACCCAGTGGAGTTGTACAGCATGGCACCGGCTCATAGTGTGGTCTTTGCCACACACTGAACGTGTGGGTGGTATCTCAGAAGTCCTGTGATACAGCTATTAGTGATACAGACCTTGTAGTGCTTATTCATGTAGTGTTTTCATTAACTGCAGTGGGCATGTACCCAAATCTTGGGATTTGGCTGCTTTTTAAAAGGTTTCCTTTAGGGCTTGTCTTCTGCTTTGTTTTGGGAACTGATACAGGTAGATCTATTAGGCTCCCTAGTGTGGCAGTGGTTTCTAAGTGTGAAAGCATTTGCAGGCTCCAGTGTTATCCCTTGATCAGGTAAAGCCCACCCCGCGTACAGGTCCATCCCTGCTTTCCCTCCAAGAGCGGGCTTTCTGAAGTAGCAGTGGGGAGCACTGTGTGGCCCATGCCCTTGGGGAGGTCAGGTTAGAGTGCTTCTGGCTTCTTCTGGCCCTAAAAATGACTCTGTTATGAAACTGGTATGTCACCTGCTCTGTTCCAGATATTGAGGGAATGCCTTAGTGACTGGAAGGAAAATTAAGCTTTTGTTGGAGGATAGTACACTATGATTCTTAATCAAAAGTGTGGGTGATGTATAAAAACAAGATTATTTGAGGATACCAGCTATGGCTAACAAATCCTTTGGCCTTCCTGTCGGAGGGTGAGCCCTCAGTAGCTCATCTACGTTGTGTCAGTGCAGGAACCTGAGTCCTGCCTGGGCAGAAGCTTGCTTTCTCTTGTTTGGCAGCTATGCAATGTTTCACAAGGACCAGCGTGGACAGGCCTCTGCTCTGTGTTGGGACACATTTCAGCCTCTCATGAAATGGTCATAAATGGGGAAATGCCCCTGGTAGCAAATTTTTTAACAGCTTATTCATGGGCACATCTGAGACTGGGAAACTGCAGCCCAACACTTTTTAATGATTGAGTTTGTGAAAAGTGGTTGGTTAAGTGGTTGGTTTAGTGAATGGTTAAGTTTGTGAAAAG
Source organism: Ifrita kowaldi (assembly GCA_013398055.1). Lineage (NCBI taxonomy): Eukaryota > Metazoa > Chordata > Aves > Passeriformes > Cinclosomatidae > Ifrita > Ifrita kowaldi. The sequence continues at coordinate 139,236 of VZRS01010561.1, read as the reverse complement.
TTTGAAATTAGGTGATGTTAGGAACTACTTCCATTAGACTGTATAATCTCACATTGACTTTTGTTTATTTTTCTTTAACTTCACCCTTGGTCAACCATGATCGGATACTTCCATCCCTGCTTTCTCCTCTGCAGATGTGCTCATTCTATTTCTTGCTGGTCTTTTTTTTTCCTTTCTTCTGGCAAAGAAACTTTATTTTTAAAATACGTAAAGCTGTAGGGTTTCTCATGAGTAAAATCAAATGGAAGATCAAAAATATAATTAAATAACTTTCATTTCTTTGCCAGAAACAAATTATTTTTTCTTGTCTATTTTGGGTGACTTTATCATGCCCACAAGGAAATAATTTTCATTGTGTCTGTCAGTGTGATCCTGCCTTAAAAATGGGATGATCTTTTAGAAGTAATATGAAATTCAAGTAAATGTTTGAAAAGAGAAAAACATACATACTATATAAAGAGAAAAATTACATACTATAACAGACATGGAATTCTGAGTAAAGACTGCTAAAAACAAAGCAGCAACTTATTTAAAAAAATGCAGAGAAGCCCAGCTGTTGCCTGAGCCATATCTGCTAGTAATCTAGTTCATTACATCTTAGTGCCTGTTGAAGATGTCAGCTCTTTAGAAAGTGTAATATTTGTGTAATATTGTTAATGTTACCAAAATGTTGTAAAATAATACTGGAAACAAGTTACTGCAATAGTAAAGTACTTTAGACCTGTAACTTACTTACTGTATGAGACATTTAAAGGTTTAGGTTACCTATGTTGCACATAATTGTAACGAATTGGTACATTTAGCCTGTGATAGGCAAAGTGAACTTGAGAATGTTCTTTGATATTTTTGTTTTGGTTTTAGTTTGTTGAATTTGTTAATTTAAATGTTACAGATGGCAAAGTGGAATAGAGTTCTAGTTGCGATGTAAGGCCGTCTGGGTGAATTCCTGCCTCTTCAGTAGTTATGGACGTTGTCACGCTCTTCTGGTGTCTGTTCTCAGTCTCTCCAGGATTTGTTTGACTTTTGGTTTCCATTTTCAGAATTCTTGAGGTGCTTTTATCTTGATGCTGATCTGTCTGTATTTCCTTTACATTTGTGTTGTGTTACAATTTTTCTGAGCTGCTGCGTCTAGAAGCTGAAAGGATTGTATTTACAAAGAGGGAACTTGGCGTGCTGTTAATTCTGATATCGTGATTGTCTCTTTCCTAGCCTGTGATCTGGGTTTTCTTTGCTTTGTCATAAGCAACAAACAAAGAATGAAAAGAAAATGTTCTCTGAAAGATATCTCCTTCACAAGTCAGATCACTGAGCAGGAGTGACTTCTTACCCTGCTGTGACTTGGTGGTTTGGAATATGAGGTGTGTGCCTCAGGGCTGGGCTTCTGGCTTTGCTGTGCAAGTTGCTGGGGTGAAGGGAGCAAGTGAGTGAACATACTCATCTGCATTTTTTTTCTTGTCTATGTGCACAGATTTTCTCTCAAAAGACTGTAGGAGTGCAATCACTTGAAAATCAAGAATGTTTGTTCCCATGTTTTCTGTTTTTCATCCAAGGGATGCTGTGTCTCTATTCGCTCATCACTGAGCACTCACATGTTGCTTTATTTCTCCTAATTATGAGATGGGATGTACAAAACTGCCACAGAAAAACTCTTTGCACCTGTTCAAGCCTCTTGACCAGGCTGCAAATTGACTTGACCAGACTGTGCTAGCTGTCCATTATATAAAAAATGAATGTTTTCCATAAATCTGATATGCGCAGAGTTGGTTGATTTTTTGGTTTGTTTTGGGTTGGATTTTTCTTGATTTTGTTGTTGGGTGGGGTTTTTTGGGTTTCTTGGAAGGGTTTTTTCTCCTTCATTTCTTTCCTGCTGTTTCGGGGTGGGTGTGTGCGCGCGTGTGTTTGCGCTTTTGTTGTTGTTCTTGCTTGTTTAAAATGAATGGTTAGAGACAGACTTGGCATAAAAAGGAGCAGGTTCTACAAACTGGTGAATTATGGAGCACTTGCCAAAGTCCTGCTGACATGCATGGAATGAAGTCTCTCCTGTACCTGTTAAGTTGCCTTTGTTTTATAGGGCAGAGAGGATTATTTATTGGGAATGGTGGAAATGGGTAGGAGTTCACTGTTTCACTTTCAGTTTTTTCTGGGGTTTTTTTGTGTGTGTGTGCGTGTGTGTTAGACCTTATCTGAACAAAGGCAATCTGCATAGCTTTGCCATGGGCGTGGAAGTCTCAGAACCAGTGCTGTTCAAAACAGAGATCACGTTTTTCTAGGATGGAATTGTAAAGTCCAGGTTACATCCTGTTTCTTGGTAGTTATGTATTAATAAATTGTAGGTCCAAAGGGCTTGTGTTACCTTGGCTTGAAGTTCATAATCTGATGAAACTTTTTTTATTTCTCTTGCATTTCTTCTGTGCTGAGCTACAGAAACACTGGTCTTGTTGGTCAGTTTCCTTGTTTTTCCTTTTCCATTTTGAAAAACCTGCTGCTTTAACTGAGAACAGTGCTGGTAGGTTATTTATATATTCTATTGTTTCATGATTATATGCATTCTTTCCAACTTACAGTTAAGTGAGAAGACCTAGTTCAAGCCTCAGCAAAAGCCACTGTACATTTGTGTGTTAGAATCAGCTGCTTGTTTTCACTGTCTCTGTCTCAAGGACTGAATGGAAGCATTCGTGTAACCATGAGTTAAACCTGGTCATGGATCTGAAGTGTTCCCACTTGTAACTTCTCCTGCAGACTAGAGGCAGGTACAGGGTCTTAACAGGTATTTCAGTAGCGAGCGGTGAAAGATGTTTGTGGAGAGAAGATGGCTGTTGAACTAAATTTAGGTTGAATTTATCTCACACTGAAGAGTGGTATGCAACTTTTTTATAGTACGTTGTGTTTATAGCATGGAAAGTACCCTTGCTTCCCGTGCTTAAAGGAGGCTTTTAAATCACTCACTTTCTTTGTGCATTTTTTTGGTGGGGTAACAATAAGGCTTTTATTACAGAATGCTTTTGTGTTGTCCTTTATAACCATTGTTGCTCTGACAGAGAAAGATGAATTCTTTTTCTCACTCACATTCAGTAGTATTAACAGGCTTCTAGGCACCTTCTGACTGCAGTTGCTGGAGCCTGTCAGAAAAAGCAGCTGCTCATGTCAAATCCAAGGTAGAGCTAGATCTGTAGATTTCAGCCTGTGATTCATGGAGCTACATTCTACTACTGAGATGTTTCAGAAAGTTGGCTAGGAAATGGAAATCTGTGCCACATATCACTCCACAAATGTGAACTGCAGAGGGATCTGCTTCCACTGAAATAGTTTGAGATCTGACAATTGGAAAATGTTGAAAACCAGACGTTTCAAGCAGTCTCAGTGAGAATACGTAAGTCACTATTGTGGAAAAGTTCGTATGAGGTCACCTGAACTGTTGCTAGGTTAGAGAGACTGCAGTGGGAATGTTTTCGCTTTTCCTTTCTCTGATGTCTCTGAAGGAAACAGGCCTGCCCTGTCCTTTCTGCACAAAAGAAGAGGAGGATTGCAGTATCTAAAAGGCCTGTCTGCAAAATGCCAAAAAGAATATGCACTGTTGCATAGAGTTAAAGTGAACATAGCTGGTCAGTGTATAGCTGATGCTTTTGTGGGTGTGATGCCTGATTTGCTGACGCACTGCCCCCCTCTCACCCCTGGCCCCAAGCAGTTTTATACAAGGTCTGTAACTGCAGAATTGGCTGTGGAATACTTAAAAAGTTTTTAAAAATATTTTAAAAATGAAAATCACACTCTCATTAAGGTGTCTGACCTTGTTTGTCTCTTCCCATAGAAAACCACAGGCAAGTTTATGTTATCGCCAGGGAACAGACAGGTACCTTATGTAGCATGCTCCCAATTTACTTCCAGCTCTTTCTCTAGCTTCAAAAGTCAGTCTTTCTTCACTTCTTCCCTAAAGTTTCAAGTGTCTACAGCTTCAGTTGATTTCAGTTTCATGATTATTTTATTACCATTGCTTTATTTCTTCTACCTTTGTTCACTGTGAGATCTGGAATTTACAAGGTAAATCATTAATTACAGCTAGTTCTTTCAGGCTCAGAACACTTTCCTGCTCCTCTTCTTCCTGCCCCCTTTGGTACTTTGTCAGGAGCGCTGTGTTGGAAGTATCTCCCACATTACAGAACAAGCTTTAAAAACAAAAAATAAAAGCTTGTTTTAAGAAACTAGTTAAACTCTATAGCTACTTATATTGATGCAGTTGATATTATTAAGGGCAAGAACTACATGATTTGTAAATTGATGTGAAGTTCTTAAACAGCACAATTGTAAGGCTGTGTTGGCATGAATCTGAATGTATGCAAAATTCCCTTGTCTCTCACCACCTGCTTACAAATAGCAACTGTGGCTAAACATAAAGGGGTCTGAGCAGAAGATGAATCCCAATTTTTTTTCCTTCAACAGACAAATAAATTAAAGAGTTTGGTTCATGGAAAGTCAAGGTAGTTAATTACTTGTCAGAGGCCTGAACTTATCATCACCTCGATGATAAGGAGCAAAGTGTAGGAGCTGCAAGTTAGTGACCGATGACTTCATGCCTCACTCAGTGTATACAGGATAAAAACTGCATGTTCAAGGAAATTGCTGGTGAAAGAGAAATTTCTGTATACTAGTAAATAAGGCAGTATCTCTCCCTGCATACCGGTGGAGAATGCTATTTGTTAGGCACTCAGGAGAGTAAGGGCAGTATCTTCATCACTGCTGGTTTTACACTGCCTTGCTGAGGTTTCACTGAAATGTGCATTTTCAAGGAATTGTAAAGAATTTTTGCAAGTTGAGACATGTCACAGAGATTGTTGGTCAAATGCAAATACTGATTAAAAAGTATGGAGAGTTTGGATTGCTTCTGAACACTTTTTGTTTGGTTGGTTGGTTGGTTTGGGTTTTTTTGTTAATGTGAAATAACTATTACTTTTTTCCTCTGCCAGGAGCTTACAGTGGTAATCCAAACTCTATGTTTAGTCTTTTTATCTGTGAGAATAGAGATTATCTCTTATTAAAGAAGAGTTTGATTTGGTATTTCGGTTCCGTTTTTAGTTTGTTTCCCCCTAAACACAGTTTTGCCGGTGGCTGATTTGACCACTAAGCTTTTCTGGCTTTTAAGAGTTAGAGTGCATTTTCTGTGCTCTTCCTTTCTGGACCTCAGTTTATGTTGTTTGCAGGGTGAAAATCGTGTGAAGAATCATAATCTCATCCTGCACCCTAAAAACAGGCAGATTAAAAAATGCAGGCAGTAGGCCTCCATAATAATTTCTGAGTAAATATTTTACTGCTTTTTCCATCTGTTACACTAAAATCTGACTTAAACTAAGCATAAATCTAGTCAGAAGAGGTCACTGGAGTATTAATCATCAGCGTTAATCCTCTTAGACATGTGTTTGGTACGAGGCCAGCTATTCAGAAGTTTAACAGCACACATATGTTGCTTATCTGTCTGGCAGCTTGCCAGTGAAGTAAACTTCGAGTCTGTGGTGGGTTTATATCTCTGTAAAGCACACTGCTTGTTTGGTGCAAGCTGATGCAGCTTTTCTGTATATCACACATGGTGCATGGCCTGCTACTGAAGAATGAGTTCCTTTGAGGGCGCTTTCAAAGAGCGGTAGTGTTGGTGTTGTATGGTAAGAAGTGATATCATTCACAGCTGACCTTTTCATGGTGCTTCCCTATGAAGTATGATGAGCCAGATTTAATACTACTAACTCAGAGCAGAGGAAGAGACAATATTTCAAGTAGAGTAATACTGTGGAACCCAAATATAGCTGAATGAAACCTCACCCTGCCTCCACTCCTGCCATTCTGACTTGGAAGAAACATTCATGTACATAAATACAACTCTTTCTTGAGTCAGGTCTGGACTGCACCCAGAATTTCTGTTTCTCACTTCATAGGAATATGCTTCACACTCGACAGAAAAACGATTATATCATATCCTAATTATGGAACTGATTCATCCCCTGGGGCATGGAAAGCAAACAGTAGGAGTGAGTGCATCATTAAAAAATCAGCATATTTTTAGAGAGGAGGTAGAAAATAAAAGTGCAACTCCACTGAAAAGTTTAATGACAAAGAACAAATGACTTGCATTAGAGGAACTTTTTAGAACAATCTGAGATTATGGCCAAAAGAACATATATTTCTTAGTAACCTGTTTGTATTTTCTTGCGAGAAAGTCTTAATTTTCTTCTTGCCTTTCTTTCTCAAGGAAAAGAATGAAAGCTCGTGCTCCCCCTCCACCAAATCAACCTTCTTCAGCAAGTAGAATTCACAGTGAGCACAAGTCACCTGCAGAGACAGCTGCAATTTCTGATCAGAGCCTTGTGAGCATGAAGGAGAACATGATAAACAGACTGGTGGACTTCACAGTCATTTTACCCAGTGGGTTGGAGCAGAAGTGCACAGTGCAAGGAAGGTAAGGCTTTGATTAGCTCCCACTTTTTGAAGCCCTTTGTTCCCTATGGGATGCTTACTGATGCTGTCTGTCTTTCTCAGTTTATGGGGCTTCTCTGTCATGCTTTTCTCTGCATTTTAAGCAGCTGTTGCACCAGAGAGTCCTAAGAGCCGTGTATAAAGGACCCTCTCTTCTGGGGCAGGAAGGATTTAGCAGCTATTGTGTCACTGTTTCCCCATGGATCAGCACATGTACGGATCTATCCCTTTCATGCAGTGTCGCGGGGCTTAGGTTGTATCACATCTCCTAAGCCAGAGGGAGCTCGGTGCAGTGGAAGAAGGTGCTGCTGGCAAACAGTCCTGACAGTATGAGTGCCTGGAGTCATGCCAAGAAGCAGGCTCGGAAGATGGATGATTCATCGCATTCAGAGATCCCGCCTTCACAAATACATTGCAGTTGTGTAGACAGAAAAGCATCTGCTCGTATTTAGGAAGCGTTTTATATATAAAAGTGTATTGTTTTTTTCCCATGGAAAGAGAGAGGGATTCTCCTTGTTACTGACTGGGTACAATCAAGGGCAATTGGAAAGGCAATTTTGAGTCAATTCTCTTCACTATGGGAGCTCTTCTTTATCCTCATTCTTTCTGTGTAAATTGTTTTGAAAGAGGGACACATTGGTTTAGAAAATAATATGGAGAAGTTTCAAAAATATCATCAATACTATGATGAAACTGGAGCAAACAATGTTGTGGTCAGGAGTAGTCAAGAAACTGTAGAACGTGTAACACCACATGCAAGAGGGTATGTAGGTGCCTGTTGATAAATCAGATTCTGTGTTTATTTTGCATTTGGTGTTTTCAGTAGTCAGTCTGCATTCCAGGAGAGCTACTTTCTGGTCTGCTATATTTGTCTGTTTTGACTGTTTCCCTTGTAGCGCATTTTGATGGCCAAGGAGGATGTGTAAAGCAATGTTTGGTGTCTGGGACTTCCTTCTTCCCCCTACTTTTCTCCTAGAAACTAACATTAACTTATCCACTCTTGGGAGTCTAGTGCAACTTGTGTGTGTCCACCCCAAAGCCAGAGTGATGTTGAAGGTTTGAAAGGAAAGCAGTGCTTATCAGAGCTCTCAGATTAGATGCGTAGTGATGAGAGTTTTTATGGGGATTTAATGAGAGAAAGAAGAGAACAGACCTGGTAAGTGGAACAGGACGTGAAACTCACTGGCCATTGGATCCCAGAGAAAGGTGATATTTCATTGGTAAATGCAAGCCACCTGGGAGCTGACAAGAGGTTAATATTCATGCAGCATATTGTACTGAGACATAGATAATTGCCATATGGTTAAAAACTTTTTTTCTCTCAGATAAGTATAGTCCCAAAACAAGTAGTCCAAGAGCACTATAAAAGTGGTCTTTTAATGTGACTTTTTCAAGAATGTAAATGCTACAGGAGCAAAGAACAAGTAGAAAGTCCCTGTACAGTAAATACTTTGTGTCTCACACAGGTGTTTATCACTGTGTATCACATACACTGAGACTGAGTGTTTTGTTTATTAGAGTCTTTGGTCTGTGGACTAAAACCAGCAAGAAATGGCAAAAATTAAATGTCACGTATTTCTGTGGGGTTATTTATATCATCTGCATTGAGCATTCTAAGCAACCAAAATGTTCTCTTTGTTGTCTGTGAAGGTGCTCACTTCTCTTCAGTGCCTGCAGGACAGGTCTAGGCCTCTGATTTAGGTGGCAATTAAGTGTCTGCTTGTGTTGATGTGCTAATCTGCACATCACTGGTGCCTAACCTAGGCAGTGGCTGTTCTCCCTCAATGCTGTCTCAAAGACTTGGAGTAGAGAAGTGATAGCCACACCAACAGCCAGCTGTGGGAAGTGGAAGATGACAGAAACTGAGGAAGGGGAATTAATCATCCTAACAAGCTATGAAATAAGAAAAGGATATTCTGTAATAAGCCCTGTGTTACAGTGGCGTCGGTCTGTGAACAGACCTCATGTGTGCTGCTGGTCTTTCTAATCACTGAAAGATGCAATTTTCTGTACGTTGGCACTGGTTCTGTTTTTAGGTGTGTGGAATAGTAAAAAATAATGATTTCAAGATTATCTGAAATTTTTAGGGATTGAACTGTCCTAAATCTCCAGGTTTGGGTGAAAGCCCAGGCTTTTTCAACTTTTTTCTTTGCTATTGTGAACTAAACAGCTATGAAATGCAATGATACTCAGGGATAAACATTAAATGATGAAAATACTTGATTTAAAAAAATGTAGTGGTTTTTTTGGTTTGTTTTTTTTTTTAAGTTTGAGACACGTATAAGAGCCAGTGCAGGTAATGAACTATTTTCCCTGTTCACTCTTTTTATCTGTGGTGATATCATGGGTGGACACTTCAGAAAAAATCTGCTGTTGCTTATACTGCTATAAATATTCAGTATTTTTTTTGCCATCATTAAAACTGTAGTCTGCAAAATCTCCTTTTGGCTACCCTGGGGAAATAGCTTTTCTGTTTCAAAAAAATTTGCAAATCCTTGCCTTGGGCATTTTCATAATGAAAAATGATTCTGTAATTTCAGGAAAGCAGTTCACAGAACAATGAAGTACACTAGATTATATTTGAAAATATAAATACTGTAGTTAATTAGTATCACTTAAGGTTATTATGAATGAACTAAAAGTAAAAATTATGTCTTTCAATTTGTTCATTATGTGTAAGCAAAGCAACATATTGTTAATTTAACTTTGTTCTCTATGTAAAAAGTTCCTGGAAATACCAGCAAGAGGGCAGAACATTCTCATTAAATTTTCTTGAAAGACAGTTTAAGAAAAAAAGTGTATGCTATTTAAAGATATTTTATTGGAATCTGGAACCTTGAAATTGTTTTATTTATGAAAGTTAACTCAAGCTGACAGTCTCTCTTTAAGAGTTTATTGCCATCTTGTAACACACTATTTGAGATTTTGGAAATATGTAGTGCAGATTTTGGTACATAGCTGAATCCTTAGGGAGCGTGTGCAGCAATAGAACCGCATCAAAAAACAGTTTTAGTTTTGCAATAATTGTTCCCTGGGAACTCTACTGTAAAACATATAGAAGCATTCATGAAAAACTTTCAGCCTATTTCCCTGTGGAAAGGATTACAAAGTATTCCCACAACTATTCTGTGTTTGTACTCGTGTATGAACACTAACTGGTATGCTGAAAGGAGAGGTAAAGTGTTGGCCACGTTTTGTGCATATAGATTTGTAGCACACCCACACAAACTGTTAACAGGTCTGAGAGGGGTGATGGGCAGACATTTAGACAGAAAACAAGTGGAAGAGCTCCCAAGTTATCAGTTTCCTGTTTGTGATTGTCACAGGTAATACTTTAAATTGATAACCTGTAAATAAAGGGACATGCATCTGTCTCTGCTCACACTGAGTGGCACTGAGGAGGCCTTCCTGATTAACACAGATACAGACATTAAGTGTCAGCACTTGAGACCTCAGTAGTATTTGCAATGCATTGCAGAAAAATGGGAGTGTTTGAAGCTAGATGAGGTTTGGTTTGGAGTTGTCAACACATGGATGACCAATATGCAGAAAAGTAAACTGGATAGTCGTTGCTCCTGCTGTTGCCTTACATGTTACACAAATTCTCTCATACGTACGAAGCACAGAGTGCAGGACACTAGAAGAAATAAAAAACTAGCTGAAGCTGTAGTCCCATTCTGCAAATACTGGAGGACAGAGTTCAGTACAGAGTATGCATTATATGGAGCATAAAGCTAATGTCATCACAGAAAGCATGTTCTCACATAATTCTCAGTAATAGACTCTTTATTGTGGGCTTATAGCTCAACATACAGAACGGTGTCTCAGGAAAGACTGAAGGTGTGAAATCAGCCCAGGTTGGTAAAACATTAGAGGTGTTGTTTGATGAAGACAAACAGGGCACGTGGCGAAAGGATTAAAAATTAGTTTAACTCAATACTAAATAAGAGTCAGGTCAAAACTACAATGAAGGCAAGTTCAAGGTAGGCTAAGGGGAAAAAAAAGTTGTACTAGGATAATTTACGTTGGAAGGGGCCACTGGAACATACAGTCTCTAGGCAAGTTTGAATACCTTCAGGGAGGAGGTTCCTAGATTTCTCTGTACCTCTTTTCCAGGGCCGGAACCATCTTTATGGAGACAATATGTTTACTTGTAACTAAATGGAATTTCCTATACAGCACTTGTCTCTTGGCACTTGTCATCCTGCAGTTCACTAGCAAGAAGAGTCTGGCTCTGTAACCCTGTAGTTCATGCTTACAGCCAGTAGCAAGATCTCTCTTCACCTTTCTTGCCCTAAGGCCTCTGCCTCTTCTTGTGTGTCATCTTGATGTTCCTTCTGTGGACTTGCCCAGTTATGGAAAATAAGAGTCAAATGTACGTGAGCAAGCTAAGAAAAGAAACGGAAAACATTTATGAGTGTCTTATTTGTCACACTTCCTGAACTTTTTTGGATACAGCTTGCTTCTTAGTGTATACATTCTTGATTGTGTAGAAAAAGTTGTAATCTTTTCATGAAGTACGTGCTCTACTTTGGAACATGAGAAAATAATGACTCATGCTGTTTTCTGGTTCAAATGAAAATAGTGAAAGAATTAGAGACTTCAGGTCATCTACCCCCTTTACACTATCATGTTTCTTTTCCAGTAGATTCTTAATGCACATTTGACATTGACCTAAATAAAAAAGATTCTTTCTTCTAGTTATGAGAATTTTTAAATTTTTATTTTAGTCATAGAATCACAGAATGGTTTGGGTTGGAAAGGACCTTAAAGACCTTCTAGCTCCAATTCCCCTGCCATGCACCAGGGACTTGCTCAGAGCCCCATCCAACCTGGCCTTGAATGCTTCCAGGGATGGGGCATCCACCGCTTCTCTGGGCCAGTTCCTGTGCTTCACCACCCTCACAGTGAAGAATTTCTTCCTAACATCTAATAAAAGCCTGCTCTCAGCTTGAAGCCATTAGGCCTTGTTCTATTACCACATGCTCTTGTGAAAAGCCCCTCTCCAGCTTTCTTGTAGGCCCCTTTAGGGACTGGAAGGCTTTTGTGGCATGAAAGTAGAAGGTAAATTGGTTTAATTTGATAGAATGCAACTTTACCCTGCACATTTATTTTTAGATGTACGAGGCTGTATTTTAAAATGGATTTCTCTGTGTGATCCAAGGAGATGAAGCCCAGTTACACCCGAAACAACTCAGTTGTTTCATGCTTCCTAAAAACCATAGGCCTTTCCTCCATTTTGCTGGAGAACAACAGGAAACAAGCAGTCTGCTCAAACTTTATCAGATCTTAAGTGTGATAAATATTGCTGTTAAAGTAGTTATTCTTTACTGTCCAGAATTGGCATTATATGTCAAACAGCTTAGTAACAGAATATCAAAACAGAGCCAAAGTACTCTCCTTTGCTAAGAATAGTCGTATGGACCTTTTTGTCTGAGTCTTAAGTTGGATTCGCTCTCTAAATTTGTTTTTGTGCTCTAGTATTTGCTTGTCAGTCATTAACCTTTGGTGTCTGTTATGTAGAGTTTGGTCACTCCACCAAAAATTTCAGCAACATCTTACTAAAATGAAAAAGTAAGGTGTTTCTTAGCTGAGTAATTGGAAAGACAGGAGATATTTAACTTCATTTCAGCTTTAGATTTAAGACCTGCCTGAATTTCAAAACAGAGTATGCTCTGTAGCAGATATCAGAGCAGGTTAAAATGAAGTGCAGATCTGTGTGGAACAAGATGGAAGCAAAGGAAGGATCGAGTCTTTGCATCTTCCAAGAGCCATATTCAGCCCAAGGTTAGAAAGAAAAGTTGGTATAGATTAGTAGATTACCATTCTCTTGCTGTGTTTAGGGACTCTCTTCTGTGTGTAGCATATATGTGGAGTTACTTGAAGTAAAACTCCCATTTAAAATCAAGATGAACTGTTTCGAAGGAAAATTTTTCAAGTTGGTGCCATTGAAATCTGATATAAGAATAACTTCATTGCAAGGATTTCCCAGCTCTCTTACTTCACTTGAAACACAAGGATTTTAATTTTGTTTGTGGAATTCCTAACCTTTCTTCCTTTCCTCCTTTCCTCTCCACTCTCCCCTCTTTTCTATTTTTTCTTTACGCTTCAGAAGTTTTCTGAAAAATGTTCCCCAAATTTACATTTTTTTAAGAGCATACTGTTTGCTTTGAATTTGTTTCAAAAGCTTCAACCATACTTTCAAATGGAACAGATGAAGGCTGGGGATGCCTTTCATGGAACAATTGTGTATTCTGAGCAGCATGGCACAGGCTGGGATGTTGCAGACTTCCTTAAGTGTTGTGTTTAATTCATGCGTGCTCATAATCAGCAATAAGGTGAAACCTCAGATTCGGCTGGATTTTTTAATTGTCCATTGTCCAGACAAATTTGTTCAAGTTGCATTATTGTCTGTAACTTGTTTTCTCAGATGGCAGATGTGGCTTCTGATCTTGTTGTAGTTGTGGTGCTGTTGCTGCTGAATATATTTTATAATTCCAGGGGTATATGTGTGGAGTCATAAACTGTTATTTTATCCCCTTCTATACTATATCCCCTTCTAAAGTCCTTTTTCAAGAGGCAAGATAAGTGTCCAAAGTTGAATGAATTATCTCAGTATTATGCACTACAGAAATGTATTAGTGTTCCACTTTAAATATAAATGTCTAGCACATAGGACACCATGTAGTGTGATTCTGCCAGGTTGTTTACTTTTTTCTGAAACAATAGTAATAAGGCTGAGGGAAAACAAATGCATGCAAATTTTAGTTTAAAAGAAATACTTCTATAAACAGACAAGTTGAGATCTGTATCAGGAGAACTGATAAGCATTTTTAAAAAGTGTTCACTGCTGCACAGTTTAATGAATATTCATATAAATACTGATGTAGGTGGGATTCTCCTATAGTTTGGGCTTAGTAGGTGTAAATGTCTGTTGGTTTGTGGTGTGTAGTGTATGAATTGAACATGATTGTGAAACAGATGTTTTCAGCTTGGGGACAGTGTCAGAATGAGTCATCATCAAATGACCTGATACAGTTTTGATTTGGGTGCTACACATTTGTATTTGTGCTATGTTAGCAGTTGCCACACTGCTCTGTATTTCTGAAGCATCCTATGCATATTAATAATATCTGTTTTCCTTATTTGATCTTCAGCCATCATCTTCTCACTGTGTTCTTCCCTTTTCAGTGAGATCATGTATTTCAAATTTTCCACACTTGCCACTTTTCCAGCTCACACTGTGTAACTCAGTTAAACTTGAAAAACGTTACTGTAAAGAAGGTTCTTCCTCTTCTCTTGCATGGGAAAAGCTGTCACCTGCCTGTTAATAAGGAATTGCTCTTGTTTTCCATTTTTGTTGTCTTTGCCATTAGCTTTCCAGGGTTCTTCACCAATTTCTTGAGCAGTTGTTGGACAACAACATACCTATAGAAAGAAAATGGGTGGCCCTCCACAGAGTAGTTTCCTAGATGCCAACAGCTTGCAGTTTGAAGGGTAATTCTTGAGCTACGGATGTAATGTTGCTGGCTAATAGCCTGTGGAGGATTTTATTTTCTTTGGATTTGCTTGCATTTTGAATCTGTATGCAGTTTTTCCAGTTTAAAAGAGGAAACCACTAGAAGAGGTGCCGGTTCTTTTGGTAAATTTGCTGTCTATGCCTTTGTTTTCACTTCTGCTAGAAGACAAATATCTACTGCATATTACAGGTTTCAGGTACAGCTGGTAATTTTTTTTCAGCTTACATTGTTTTGTTGGTGACAGACACTGGTTTATGAAACCAAAACTTTTTGGAAAAGTGACCATTTTAAATAAACCTATTTTCTCTGATCCTGTGCGGAATTTTGAGGGGAAGGCTGGGAAAATAAAAGAACCCTTCAGTACCGTGGTAGAAGAGGATTTCTGGGGTGTCGGGGAGCACAGTTCATATCTGCTGTATTAGGCAGTATGACGCTCCAGTGAATATTGAGCTCTTGACGCCAAATGGAGTACCTCTGTGAGGAGGCACGAAATGAGAGGGACAGTTGCTGGCTCTTTTGAAACCTCATGGTTTAAGAATCATACTACAGTAAGAGTTACTGATAATGCAGACACTCAAAACCAGATGGTTTTGTACAGGGTTAATATCTTCACCAAAATAAATATGGACAGGATCTCTTGTATTGGAAAGTATTGCTCATGTCAAATGGATTTGGAGAACTCAAAGTTGTAAACGGGGAAAATAAACCCTATCTACCATTTGTTCCAGATTAAAGTGCTCCACTTTGGGTTATGTGATTGTTCAAATCTAGGTAGAGTTTACTGGACTGTGAGTTCATAATTTATTCATGTCGCGTCTCCATGTTAAAGAACAGAATTTGAACTGGAGAGTTTAATGTACGGATTTAGTACATTATGACCCCCAGGTTAGCTCAGTTGGTCAGAGCATGGTGCTGATGACACCAAGGTTGTGGGCTCAGTCCCCACATGGGCCATTCACTTAAGAGTTGGACTTGATCCTTGTGGGTCCAACTCAGAATATTCTGAGATCTGTGGTCTGGAAATAAACAAAATGAACTTTGTCCGCTCTTGACTTACGTTTGTTAATGCTATGATTGGCACTGTTGTCTGCCTCATAGTGAGTGTTAGTTGTGAGCTCATAAACAGACACTGAAGCGTGAATATATTTAATTCCTATCATTTTATCTGATCTGTTTAACATTTCAAAGCACTAGCACTGTTCCATCCCAGAGATGGTTAACTAGTGATGCAATCCACACCTTGTGTTGTCTTTTATCTCCCCATCTTAAAACTGAGGTAAATTTTTTTAGCAACTGTTTTTTCTCATGCTAATCGTGACTGTCTTCTTCCTTGTAGTAAAGCTGTGATGGATGTATTGGTTGATTTATGCAGCCAGTATCGCTTAAATCCATCCCAACATAGTCTTGAACTAAAGTCTTCGGGAAGTCAACAAGTTCTGAGTTACAAGCCAAACACTTTGATAGGAGCGCTGGATGTACAGACAGTACTTCTGAAAGAGAAGATTCCCGAAGAGAAGGCAAAGCGACCTCTGCCAAGGGTCCCTGAGGTCAGTACCCTTCAGGGCTAAAATGGTGCCATGAAACATCATTTCATTCCTATGATTTCAGTTCTTGCAATCTTTTCATCTTTAAAGCAGGTGGGAGTGACTTGGGATTGACAATAACCTGCTTTATTAGCTTAACTGTTTTGCAAGTAGATTGACAGATGCTAGTCTAGACATTTAGACAAAATGTTATGTTGCATGTGTTTGGATAGACAGAAATCTGAAGATTGGGGTGATTGAAAATTGCAGTAATGGCTGAAATAAGTGTTGTGGGGTTGTGTGGAGATAGTGTTTTGGTGTATTTTGTGTACCATCTTCACTGAAGATATGGGAGAAGACTGATCATTAATGAATATATTTCACAGTAAAGCGATGATTGAGAAGTAGTCATTTTCCAAATGTTTGCTGAAATTTTTTATTATTCTTAGTAACTATATATCTATTTATACGTTCCCATCTTTCAGAAGGGGGCTTGTTAACATTTACATTACATCTGCCTCTGATTCCTTTTCCTTCTTCGCTTGTTCTTGTGAATGTCTCCTTAGTGGAACGGGAGGTCTGAGATTTTAGTTTTTGAAATTGTATTTTCTGCAATGTGGGGTAAGTTTGCCTAGGAATAGTCAAGACAATATGGAAATCCCCAGTGCCTTTTTCATTGCAAGAGGGCCTATCCATCCCAGACGGGAGACTGAGAGTTTGTGCTTGTTTCTGCAGAAATCTGTGAGGCTGGTAGTGAACTACCTGAAGACACAGAAGGCTGTGGTTCGAGTTAGTCCGGAGGTGCCTCTCCACAGCATCATCCCAGCTATTTGTGAGAAGTGTGAAGTCAGTCAAGAGCACATCGTTCTTCTGCGAGATGGCATAACTGGGGAAGAGCTGGAGCTTACCAAGTCCTTGGAGGAGCTAGGGATAAAGGAGCTGTATGCCTGGGACAGAAAAAAAGGTGAGCCAAGACTGAGAGCAGTCACTGCAGGGTTGTATGATGTGACAACAACATTACGGGCAACTTAAAAGCATTTTTGCTGCCGTTCTGTTGGGGTCCAGCTGAAACAGCAGAGTGAGATCTCGGTCCGGAGAGCAGCACGGGTTTGTTCAGTGAGCTGTGCCCAGAGCAGCAGCCAGGTCAGCAACGTGCCCAGCTGTCCTTGGTTGCTCTTGGGCCTTGCGCCAGGCTGGGCTGGACTCTGGCAGGGTGCAGGCTGGCCTGGGGCAGGGCAAAAGGAGGAGCTTTGCTATGTCCCAGAGCTGCTGTCAGTAGAGGTGTGCGTAATACAAGGGGCCTCTTCCGGACGGAGTCTGTCACCTACCTGTGCTGTGGGTTGGAGAGAAGGAAAGAAGAGACATGCCATAGTCATGGCAGCTGTGAAAGCTGAGAGGCAGAGGCGACAGACCAGGGCTTATGAGAAACAGACTGGGTAGGATCAGAGACGGATCCTCCAAAGAGCGAAGTTATTGACTGTTTAGTGAAGAAGAGCTAAGAGGTATTTGTATTTAAAATTTTGTTCTCATGTTTGCCTATCCTCACTTTCTGTTCTCATAGACAGAATTGTAGTAGCAGCTTCTCGGAGTTGAGTTTTATCAGCCTGATTATGTATTCAAATAACATAATTCTGTGATGTGCTTTAAAATATACCTGCATTAAAAATACACATTGACAAGCACTACTTCCTTTGAGGTCAGAAAGTGATACTCATTAAAATTGTCTCCTGCAGTTTGTCTCAATCGCTACCACTTCTAGCACAGTAAATGTCCTTATTTATTGTTTAGATAACGTCATTCTTGTAGGTGCTGAGCTGTAGGCTTATTTTTTATTTATAAAATTATTTATTTATGTTGACATTCTGTCTCTTCTTTCCAAGTCTTTGGTAAGTGACAGTTCTACCTCTGTGCGAGTCAAATTTCAGTGAGTTTAGACTTCTAAGTAAACTAAATATCTCCTTTTCTTTTGAATTGGTAGGATGTTCCAAAAAGAGGCTGACAACATGTCATAACTGAGTTGCATGTTTGTTTTTTTCAAGACATGTTTACTGTAATTAAGCTAACCATTTTGGAGCAACATATTGAACGTGGAGTGTATTCAACAGGATTCATTCAACATGCTTCAGGGACAGCTTATAGAGTAATTATAAGCCTTCATCAAAGTCTGTCCTTTCAAATGAAAGTGGTGGTGTGTATGCTGGTGCAGTGTTGGTCCTCGAGTTTGGTTGTAGCCTATACAGTCAAAACCAAGACTTTCCTGCAGGGCTGGGATTAGAGCAGCAAATTATCACAGCATCACAGAATATGCTGAGCTGGAAGGGACCCACAAAGATCTACATGTCATAGTGTGCTGCTCTCTACATCAGCTTTTTTTTTTTCTTGTATTCTGTTCTTTTTTGACCTTTCAGTATTCCTTTCTTGTCATTATGATAAAATCCCCCTGATCCTGAGTATAATTCAATTTTTTATGCTTTCCTCTTACTCTGCACCATGGTGTCTGAGAAAACCGGTAAATGCACAGTGAATGTAAATTTACAATAAATTTTCCTTTGTTTCAGGAAATTTCTTCTTCAATGTTCTCATTTTTAATCTCCAGGAGGAATAAACCCACTGGTTTCAGTAGCAGTTGGTCTGTGACTTGTGTATTGAATGGGTATCTAGCCTGTTTAGTTAAAATAGATTTTTTAAACACAAGTAAGGCATCAGAGATGCTGAAAGCCATAGGCTGTGCTTGTAAGAGCAGATTCTAGAAAAACTCCTCACTCTTTCCTTGCCTGAAACAGAAAACACCAAGAGCGGAAGGATTACTAAAAGGGAAGCTCTGCTGCCACCTGCTTACTTAATTTGATTTAGCAGTTGAAGCAGCTTCATGAGTGAATCAGGAATTAATACGAATGCAGCTAAACTGCTTCAGTAGCAGCTCCGCATCTCTGTTGTTGGTCAACATTTTTTTCTGTAATGCTTAGGGAAAAAGGTGCTAGGACTAATTAATGACTATTGTGCCTTACAAGGCTGTATTAGAACTTTAATGTGTTTTCTCTTATCCTTTCATTGCCTGCCTTTTCCAGTTCCTCCATCAAAAACTCAGTCTGAACCTTCTCTGAACTATAGAGGTACTGTACAATGCTGCTGAGGGAAAACTTAGCTCTGTGTTTAACTCTTTTCACTTCACTCTATGTTTAATGTGGGTTTGGTAGATAGATCTTAAAGAATGTCGAGTAAAATGCTGTAGAGAAACAAGCTATTTTTGATCTGTGTTGTCTTTCCAAAGTGTTGCTTACGGGTCTTGTGCTTCTGCTAAGAACAAACACATTCTGTGCGTACTGTCTCTTCAGTAATAGCCATTAAAATGCCAGCAAGTAACAAATTCTGCCATTTAACTCTTTTGTGGCGTGGTATGTCTCTATACAGATCCTAAGCCTCTTCAGTTTACCTGAATCATGATTAGTTAAATTTCACAGTTACTAACATTTTAGAGGTCTCTTGAGATCAAAATTTATTTCGTAGCAAAGGCAGAATATTTTAATGTCTGTGAGATCTTCCACTGATTTCAATTTACATGCAGCAAAGCATTTTAATATCAAATGTATACATTCACATTGGGTAACTGAAAAGATGCTGACTTCTGAATTGTTACAGTAGTTGGGCTTGGATTAGATTATATTGATGCTTCTGCTTCCAGTCAAATAGAAGATGTGTGTATTTAATATATCCTTTCCCTATTGAGTCTGTTTTAATACATTGCTTTAATTAATTATCCTCAAGAAAGGTATGGTTGATTTCTAACCAGGTTCAATTCTTTGCATTACTGGTAGACACAACATAACTGAAGTAAAACTGGATAACTTATTTAAATTTTTATGACAGAAGCCCACCCCCAGTAGGTGACAGCCATTGAGCAAATCTTAGTTCATGGCCTCTTGGCTTCACTAATGCCAGCACTATTCCCCCTAATCCTCTGTCAGTACTTGCTGTGGCTTCCTCTTACATGGCAATCAATAGTAGATGGAATATCTATTGTATTTATTTAAGAAAAAGCTCTATGTCTTAATAACGACCCATTATTTTGATATTATGTGCTTTACTTAATTCCCAGTTTATTGGTATTACACAATGTTCAATGGCAGTGCTGATGAGCAGCTGCTGTGTTAGCCTTTCCACAGCATTGTTTATGGTTGGAGACTGTGCAAGTAAAGGGATCACGATCCACATCTAGTCACAGCCCAGCCCCAAGTGAGAAACCAGCATAC
This sequence comes from Ifrita kowaldi, assembly GCA_013398055.1. Lineage (NCBI taxonomy): Eukaryota > Metazoa > Chordata > Aves > Passeriformes > Cinclosomatidae > Ifrita > Ifrita kowaldi. Next base: position 119,484 of record VZRS01010561.1, on the reverse strand, counting down.
AAGCATAGGTAGTGCTTAGTGTTTAAGAAAAGCATTAGTTCATTACGGTGTTTGTTTGCAGTGCAGCTGCAGCCTTTCTTAAGGATAGCTTCTCCCTGTTTTCCTCTTTGTTCATTGTGTGTGTTTAACACCTTCTGACACGTGAGGTTGTTTATATGCAAAAGTGATGTATGTGAAAATCACTTCGTATGTTATGCAAATAAGTTCACAAGAGTTTTGGGATGAGATTTTTTTTTTGGTGAAGTAAACCTTCATTTTGTGTGAACAAGCATGTCATTTTGAATTCGAGTTTTAATTGTTATTAAATAAATATTTACAAGAGAAAGTTGGGGTTTTTTCCTGTGAATTAAACTTTCTGATTGCTAGTGGAATGCTCTGATGTGCTTGGAATCAGGAGGAAATATTTATAGCATTATGCAGAGTCCATATAAAAAAGTGAGAGCGCTTTATTGTCCATATATTAAATGGGTAGTGTTGTTTCCTGTAATGCACAAGTGTGTCATTTTGCTCATCCAGCTTGTGGATGAGAAACTGAAGGGGGAAGTTGAAGGGCTACTAAATGGTATGAGAACTCATACAATTTCTTAAGCAGGTTCAAGGAAGACCCATTTGAGCTCTTAAAGCCTGAAATACCTGTAAACTCCCCTCTTTTCCCACCTGAAGTAAAAGCACCAAGATAAGAAAGGTGACCACAACCAGCTAGTTTAAGTTCCAAGGAGAGCCCTATTTCCAAGGGTCTTTTTTCCTCTTTACAGAGCTTTATCCAAATTACACATTGAGAATCTGTCGTTTAACTTCACAGTATTAAGTCACACCTGTGAATTGTTAAAGATACTCACCATTATATCTTTTATTAGGTATTTGGGGTTTTAGCATTACAGTACTCTGAGATTTAAGTGATACATCTAACAGCATATGTGAAGTCATAAGCAATTTGCTCATGTTCTGCCTTTAATAAGAGTTACTGAATTGTGTTTGAAAACTTGTGCAGTTTGTTAAATTGTTGCATTTGTCTCCATTAGATTTTGGAGCATACTCAGAACAAATGAAAGTTTGATGACAAAGTAAGTGCAGGATCTGGCAGTTACTGAGATAATCCGGTCTATAGCATCTCCAGCTCATAAAAATCCAGAATTAAACCAGGATGTTTTAAAATACTCATGTTCTGAATCTTTATTTCAAAAACGTAACAACTGTTCCATTAAAATTGTTTCAGAACCAAATCGAAAGGCTTCAGTAAGCAGTGATGCAATAGAGAAAGAAAAGACAAGACTTTTGGGATTGTTTAATGCTGATAGAAGAAACAGCAAGGTAAGTGTTCAGCAGTGTACTGCTTACTAAAGAGAATTTATTTCTTTCCAGATCTGTTATGTCTGTGGGTGGCAGCATTTGTTTGGCCAGCCTTCCTTTTCCTTACAGAAAGTAATCTGTTAACAGGTGCATAAGCTCTGTGTGATCAGTGCAGTGTGATGGAGATATCACCTGCTTATTGAAGGAGTCAAGCACATCGACCATTTACTTTTTTCTTTATTTTTTTTAAATGCTGTGAGTTCAGTAGGTGTTACAAAAGGGCAGTAGTTTCAAGGAACCTGTGTCTGCTTATTAGTAGTGCTCATATTGTAAAATGCATTTATGAAAGGACTGATGTAGTATAGAACAATTTAATTATCAAGTAGATGTGTCTTATGACCTCTTCTGTGCATGGGTGATAATCTCTTTTAAAGCATTTATACCTCTTGGAAGCTCTGTGCAGTCACGCTATTGCCATCTCCACATCTGTAAAGCCAATCAATCAGGTGTAGAGGAAAAAACTTGCAATACTGAACTGAAGGATCAGTGTCTGCTGGGGTACATGTTAGCCATTTTTAACTTTGTTTGTATTCTTGAACTGGAAAATTTAGGAAAGAAATATTGTATAAAATAATTCTGTTGAGATATATTTATGACAAATACTTCATTTATCACAGGAATAAAATACAGAAGAACTTTCTGACTCAAGAACATACGGAAAATAGTGGGCTTTTAACTTCATACTTTTTTTCATCCTTTGCTTAAAATATTAGTGTTAATTTATTTTGGTTGTAAAGTATTTAATACTCTAGGATGTCAGAGGAAAAACAGAATTTTCTTTTATCTAGTTTAAAGAACCCTCCAAGGCTTTTGGAGTGGAATTATAAAACGTATATCTGATTAACTGGCGGTAAGAAACATTTGCTTGTTAATGGGCAGGTGTTTTACTTACCCAGTCTTCTCAGTCACATTCTCAAAACTGTGAAAGCTGTTCAAAAATCTCTCATAGTTCTCTGCCTTTTTGTTCATGATCAAATCTGTTGTGCTTTTGCTAGGGAATAGATTCCTTTACGGACATTGTGAATTACTGTGTTGGAAAACCTTATTTTTGTCATAGATACTGATCTATTCTTAATATCTCACAAGGGACACACAGAAACTGTATTTTATGAGGTAAGAACCCTAAACACACTTTCAGAGTGTTTTTGCCCTGCAAGAAAATACTTCTATTTAGAAGGGAACAAAGTATAACTGGGGTGATAGTGCTGCGTCTGCTCAGAAGAATCAAGGAAACAGGGGAGCTCAGCCTGAGCCTCTAGAGCACGCTGTGAGGCTGTAATTCCTCTGGAAGAACCAAACACATTACAGCATGCAGTTTATACATCATACTTGGTCCTCTCATTCCATTTTACTGAACTTGGGTGTGAAGTCTGTGTTCTTGCAGTTCTAACTCCTGAAGCAGATCAGCTTTAACTTTTAAAGTATTAATGCTTACAACCTTAGAAAAAGTTGCTATGAAGCATCCTAATGCAGGGGTTACTGCAGTGAGTTTCTCACAGCAGAGTTGCAAATGTGTTCAAAGATTGCAAGCTCCTCTATTTTTTTCTGTTCTCTTTCTCTTGGTTGTTAATCAAAGCAAAGGAGGTGATACTGTGAGGTTTTTAAAATACAAATTTTAGTAGATGCTGAGGATATTGAGGATGAATTAAATTCAAAATAGTATTTGACCTGGGAAAAAGTAGGAACTGTACAAACAAGTATGAGAAATGGCTTCTAAATCTGAGAGAAAGGTCTTTCTTACCTCTAGTTCTGACAAGTTAATTGATTTTTATTGGTCATTTCTTTATTGGACACTTACTTTCAAATGGCAGTTACTCTGTAGGAAAAGAAACTAAATCAGTCACTTTGTTTAGTCGAGCAAGGAATTCACTGTTGCCTTTTTAATACAAAACTCTGGGAATTTGGAACATAATAGATGGAAGAATTACTGAAAACTGAGGAGCAGCACAGCACACAGGAGCAGGCAGGTGTTAACAAGGCATAATATATCTGACTTGCTATTGTGAAAGATTTCTAACCAAAACAGCAGTGAAACTGCTGAACAGACTTAGCAGGATGAGGGCACATTAATAAAGGTCTTTTAATAAAGGATGTGGTAGGTTTATGAAGGGATTAGATGATGGGATGCCTTGTGATTTCAGGGAACTGGAATCAAAACCCCAGGGTGCCTAAACTCTTCTCTTTATGGCTATTTTTATATTTTTACTCCCCCACAAGGCTTATGGGGGAGCAAATACCAAAAATACCCCACGGTTCCGCATGTTTATTTATTCTTGTTTGTTTGTTTGCATTATGATTTGCAGTGGTGAGGAGTGTGTATGTGGTCATGCATAGTCTCTACTTTTGAACTATTTGATAGGAAGGATTGTTCAAAGTCCTGCACAGTAGTAGGACTGCAGACTTGCAGGCATTTGCAAGGGGAAGGCAATTTCTTTTGCAAGGGAAGAAGAGTGTTAGCCTGGGTTGCAAACTGTCCTGTATCAGGTGTCACTGCACACTACAGGCCTACGCTCAGATTTCCATGCCCACGTACATGCTTATTTTCTCAGCAGGCTCACTGAGAGCAGTAATTGTGCTATGACAATACACCAGATCTAACTTTTCTAAAAAAAAACTTTCCGTTATATTGAAAACACTGTGACACAGAATGAAAGCAAAGTCCTGTTCTCGTGGCTGGCACAAATTTGTTAAAAGTATTTCTTTGGTTAACTTTGTACTGGCAGGCTTAATTCCAGATCAGGTATCATCTTGTTCTCTCCATTCTAATTTTATGCTGGATCAGTTACCCTCTGTTCTCCTGCAGCTGGCATGAAAAACATAAAGGTGGCATGAACTCCACTTCTTTTTGATGTTTAGTGTAGTCGTTTGCCTGAGGCTAAATCCAGATCCAATTGGCACTGCTAAGTAATCCAGTGGAGCAGAGGTGCTGTGCAGACAATCATGGGATCTAGGCTTAAGTAAGGTATGTGCTAGTGCACAGAAACAATTCCTTTGTGGAGAAACAGCAAGGAAGGAGCTCCCTGCTTGTTCCCTTGTGTCTGTGGGTACAGCAGAGACTAGCAATCTGGTCCCTGATATTACAGGAACTAGTTACTCCCTGTTTTTGTCCTTGCCTAAGAATTTTTTCTTTGTATTCTTGTTTTTAAATCTTTCTGCTGATGGCTTTCTTAGCTACTTGCCTACCTCAGAGAATTTTGCAGACTACTTCAGAGTTTCTCAGCAGTCAGATCTAGCACTACTGAGACAGTTTGTCTTGGTTCTGTGACGGGGTTTGGTATCTTGCTCAGGCATGTTTTTGCAGTTTTGTTTCCTTTGCTGCTGCTGTGTAGGACACTTGTTTGTGTTGCAGACAGAAGAATACTTGAGGATGAACAGAGATTGTGGTGAGGAGGATGTTTTTAGTTCTGCATCAACAAGTGAAGGCAGCTTGGATGTAAGTACTAACACAGCTTGTAGATGCTATTGCATTTTTATTAGATCCTGCAGTTTGAATCAACCAGAAACCACTGCTGTTCATGATGCTTAGCCAAGTAGAAGTAGAAATAGCTTGTGCTTTAGCAGGCTTCATTATGTGAGTGCACAGTTCGCAAATCTTCATGCAGTTAAAATGTAATGCGTTGTCTTCGAATAAAACTTACTAGCTTCACTGTAAATAAAGTTTCTTTCAGTATTAGATTCTAAGCAGTTGTGAGAAAGAAGAACATAGATGTTGTGTCATGCAGTGACAGTACTGCATGATGCAAGAGAATGTTTGCATTACCAGCAGTATTTAAAGGGGGCTTTTCTTATAAAACCACACCTTTCCTTTTCATCCCTTTATCTGACTTCTGCAGCATGGCAGCATTCTATTTGTTTCATAAGGAGCTTGGGGGTGAAGAGTAAACACTGGAAAAAACAGATAGGATTTTTGTGAAATACCTCAGTAGCATTTGGGGTACTAAAATCCTGTGAATCACATTTAGAATAATTTTTAAGTGACTGACAGCCTACCAATTTATGAGGGTCTAAATAAGAAGGTATCAAATCAGGAAGTGTGAATCCTAAATATTTTATAAGATGGTTCTGGTGGTATAGTAATCATAATAAATGGCATGTCATTTTATTAGTTTTTAAAATTACTTGGCTTTTTATCATATTTTCAAAACCTGGAGAAGACTCTGATGGTGTGATAGAAGTCTGAAATGTGAGGTTCAGCTCTGAATCCCCCTTTCATAAACAGATCTTTGGAAAAGGAGTGCAGATATGCAAAATATAGTACTCAGTAGCCACAGAGAACGGTGACAGGAAATTATGGAAAAAAATGGAGGAGTAAGAGAAAAAATCCCAGATGAACAGTCATATAAAAGGAGTCCAAGAGGAGAAAGAGATAGAAAATTTATTGGCTGTGAAGTGTAAAAACACCATACTCTGCAAATCCGTGAAGATTTCATACTGAAAGATTACTGAAATGGGAAAGCTGCTTATGATACTAAAAATTTGGACAACCCTATAAAGATTAATAGATTAATAGATCTCTCCTACTAAAAGAAAGTCCTAGAAGAGGGTGACTGTGTAATTGAAATAGACTAAGTAAAAGTATAGAAAAAGCATCACAAGCTCTGCCAAAATAAAATAATTCTGTGTTTTGTATTCACTGCCATTGTAAATTAATCTCAATATCTTGATACCCAAGTACTAAAAAAGAAGGACGAGGAAGAGTAGGAATTACAAGCGACATTATGATGATAAAGTAAGTGGTGCTTTCCCCAGAAGACAGACATCACCTTATTTTTCTAGGGAATATTATAGGGTAAATTTTTTTTTTCCTCTGACATTGATGAAAAAAGTTTTCAAAACTGTTTTGAACATTTAACTCTCTTCTAAAGGTGCAGGCTGTAGGGAGGAAAAGGCTCTTGAAGAGGTAAAAATGTTTTCTTTTTAACAGTTAAATGAGCATGTCAGGGATTTAACTTTTTCCCATTTTCTTCTTTAGAGGAATTAGTCTTGAAGAACAACATAGCCCTTGTTCAGTGTTTATGTCTTTCAGTTCTGGTTTGACACCTATATTTGTATGAACACCAATCCTGCTAAGGCACGAGCACATAGTTAAATGAATGTGTTAACCTTTTGGATTGAATTTGGTAGTATTCTGTTCAAGCTTGTAGAAGATGTATTAAATAAGTCTAACAGATTCCCTCAGCAGCACAGAAGGTCCATCCTTTCAAGATGCTAGATGGGCTTCAAGAAAAAGTTCAACAATTGTGATGTCTTAGGTGTAAAATTCTAAAATGTTCCCCACTTGCTATAGATAGTTGGCACAGATAGCTTGTATTAAGATAAAATTCAAATGGAAACACCAGCAAAGGCACATCATAATTTTGAAAGTTCAGCTTAGCAGTTCCTTGTGGACTAGATTTGAGACCCTCAATCATTAAGAGTAATTTGTTATTCTGCTTGTTCAAAAGATATGTTGTTTACTTCATAAATATCCTTATTCCAACTAAGTGGTATCTTACGTGACCAAATATGTGAAATATGTACTTAGAGATCATTATATAGAAGTTTCATTGCTGAGATAGGATTGTTGGCAAAATGTCATCCATAGAGGCTTCCTCTTTTGCAGTTACCTCAGATCTGCTTTCTAGTACTTTTTTGGGTGATTTGAAAGTATTTTGCTTTTACTGTATGGGAACCAAAGGCAGTTTCACCCTTATTTCTGAAAGAAAAGTATCTTGCCATTGCTTTTGGTACAGTACCAGGAGTTACACTGACTGGATCAAGACAACTTTTCTTACCTATAAAGTCATAGTTAACTTTTGAAGTACTACCAATGATGCCTTGGAGGGGCTACCTGACAACAGAAGCTAGACAAGATTAAGAGTATAAAAGTGGGTATTTATTGAAGGGCCTTCAATAAAGGTACACTACAGGTACAGAGCCCTAGGGCTACACCCAAGATGGACCCTGGGTCACGGGTTTTTCACACTTTCATAAGTTTGGTTCGTTTGCATATCAGGGTTAATTCTCCAATTACAGTTTCAAGTAATGATGTCATTACCCCAAGAGTTTGCTCCCCCTGTCCAGAGGCTTAGTTTACATATTTCAGGGCCTGGGACAGCACAGTGTCCTTAAGTTCAGGCCCAGAGAGGGTTTGTTATGTCTAACCAGAATGTGAGAACCGTAGCTAACAGGCTGTATGAAGTCTCAGAGTTACATACTAGGCCATACAGGATCTGAAACATATAGCAGCTAAAACCAAGGTAAAGGCATGAACTTTCATATGCTTAGTTTAAATCCTTTTCTCACTATTACATGGTGGTGATGTGCACTGAATTGTAGGGGGAAAAAAGTAATGATTCTATTCTGGGTATTGATTTGGAGTTGGTTTGTTTCTTTGTTTAAACTCAGCAATATGAAGTAATGGAATAAAAGTGTAAGAAATAAGAGACCCTTAAGTGTTTATTCAAGCACGAGTTATATTCACTTTTTAACCACCAAACCATTCTCTGTGCCATATTTATCTAATTATTATTGGAATTATTAATGCCTCTAAAAATACTTTGAGTTGTTGATGAAGAAGCAGATTTTCAAAGTCAAGATGGCAAAGTCAACACTTATGCTTGAGGTGAAAGGACATTTTTTCACAGTATCACCAAAAATAAAGGTGAAAAGAATTTGTTAACAGCTTAGAGAGAGGGTGTAGAAATGCAAGAAAAGACTTATCTCCATGAAAATCCTCGAAGTGCAGCAGCTCATTACACCACACACCAGTAAAGGACACAAAATCCAACCGTGTACTGTAAATGAAGCAGAAATACTTTCTCTTAATCTGGGAAGAGAAAAAAATCAATTTTGTGCTAAGAAGATGAGTTTTAAGTCCAAGTTAACTTTTCACAAATCAAATGCTATTGCAATACACAACATACAGATAAAGCAGTTGGAAGTTGCAGCGCTGTTAGCTTCTATTCAGCTTTTTCCGTGCCTAAGGCAGACTGTCAGAGCTGGAGTTCAGAACAGCTGGGAAAAAAAGGGAACTTGAGTCCTCTCTGCCGCTTGGTGTCACTGTCCTCATATAAACTGTTGATCAAGATAAAACACAGTGTTTGGAACACAGTACTAAAATTAGCTGGTTTTATTTTTGGGACCTTTGTGTTTTCATAAATCAAGAGTGAAAAAACACATCCCAAGTGCTGAACGATGTGTAGCTCTGATGTGGACATTGTTTATGTAATATATCAGCTTGGGAAAAAATATTTAGAAGTACAGCCAGGAACTCTTATCGGAGGTTTTGAAACTTCAGCACAAAGTCTTATCACACAAGGTTTCTCTAGTTCAAACGGGACTTCAGCAGTGCGATGTTGGAGGATTTTCATCAGCGCTTCATCAGCACCATTCTTAAAATGCTTAGTCTTCAGTGTATGTCAGAATGTAGGTTTGGCCCATAAGAGAATCAAGTCATTAAATGAAGCACATAGTCCAGTAGTTCTCTGCTTGATGAGTCTGTCATGCTATGATTATATATGTTCATATGAAAAACAACAAGAGGAAAAGAAACATGTCATTTAGAATACCAAACAGTTATCAGATATATTTAGGATGTAGCCGGTGGGGGGGGGGATTTTGTTTTTATTTTTATTTCATAGTACCTGTATAATTGCAAGATTGTGCTCCAGAAGAAAAGTACTGTGCTAATATTTGATAAAAGTCATCAAGAATTTTGGTCCATTAGTAATCTTGGCAATCACTTCTTAGGTGATGGCGACAACTCTTTTTTTCCATGTAAAGACTTTTAAAACATATGTGATTTACCTTTTCAGAGCCTTGTACTCTAACTGTAACTACTATGCCCCTGTTGATGGCAGGAGTTACACCATTCATGGTGCACTTTCTCAGTTCAGAATGGTTGGAAAGAAGGATCAGTACAGTTAGATGAATGTTATTTCTCTTCAACCATGTCAGGTCCCAGGTGATCAGGGAATATCCTTTCCTGTCAAGGACTTCTTGTCACACAGGCAGGTCCTGTTTAGGGTAATAGGAATGAGAATACTGCCCATGTCATCTAAATGGGAGTTAACAGTCATCCACTTTTAATATTTCCTTGTGTTTGACAACCACATTTGCTTTGAATTCCTGGTCTCATGTTCTCCGTTCTTGGTCTCCTGGCAATGCTTAGGATGTGTGTATTTGTTATTTGCAGGGACAAATCCTGGCATTTTGTAGAGTTAGAGCTGTGTGCACTGTCCAAGATGCAGGTTGTGATCTGGCCTTGAAACAATTCCGCTTAGTGTGATTTTGTTTGCAAAATACTAAACTCAGCAAACTGAGTATGGAAAGTTGTCTAAATACTGCAGCAGACAGGTCTGTTCCACCCAGTCTTTCATTAAAGGGTGCTTGTAAGCCAGTAGTTAGATGCCAGAGGATGACATTAGGGAAGATGTAGTTATAAATATTTTCATTTGTGCATCTGTTCACATGATCAGAAGAAAAAGAGATCTAATAAATACCATATTTCTCAGCATAAGGTTCACCATCACAGTAGAGTTAGTTTTGTTTTGATAACCTGCAATACACCATGGAAAAAAAAAATCATTACTGTTAACTTGCCTTGGTAAAATGAAAGGTTTGCCCAAGGCTTAAGCTGGCACTGAGAGAATTTCAGTAGGTAGTAATGATGCCAATGATCAACTTTATTTGTCCTGGTTTAGTGAAGGCAGGACAGGAAGCACTGTGCTTTACATATAGCAATAGAAATTTAACTTGGATACGAGAGGGAGAAAAATTTGACTGCATGGGACTTTCACAGGGGAGGGTGCTATTAAAATGACTGTGAAATCCTTATCATCACCTAATCTGCAAAGCCTCCAAAAATATGTAGAGGATGAGCTACACGTACTTATTCTGTCTCAGAGCAGAGTTATAGATTAGGCAGACCATGGAGGTGCCTTTCAGCCGGACTATGGCTGCTGGAGAGATGCAACTGTACCCACCTCCTTTTGTGGTGTGCACTTACAGGATATTATCTGTCTTTGCTCATGTGAATCATTCATGGTTTTGCATATTATAGTATCTTTAGATTTATCCTACAGGATGTGATAGCAGACGGCAAGAGCTTGAAATAGTGGCTGCCTGCCACCATCAGACTTCAAGTTTTTGCTCCAAAATGTGGTGTTACTAGACCTCTTCAAAGAAAAGGTCCTTGGAGTTACTGCAAATAAAAATCATCTTAGAACCAGCTGAACTACTCTGGCTAAAAAAACCAAAAAAAAAAAATAGCCTGAAGCAGACACCTGGAATGGAAAGTCTCAGCATCCATGGTTAAAGCATGGTGAAGTTACAAGCTATTAAAAACAGTATCTGGTGAAGAGACATGTCGGCTGACCCCTGTTCTGTCTGTGCTGCTTAGCTTGTACTTGCCAACTCTATGCATTCAAAAATCACTTGTCAGCTCTTGCCCTCACCACACAAAAGTGGCTTAAGATCATGAGATTTGGAAAGAAATCAGTAAGGGTGGACTTCCCTCCATTTGACTTCTGAGTGTTAGGTTTGTAGAAGTCACATTTAAGCTTCTGTTTTGTGACCATAAATAAAGGTTTTATTTAAAAAAAAAATATTATCAGCTAGTCAGTGGTTACCAGAACCTGTATCTTTATTTAGATTTGTGTGGTTCAGAGTGAAATCATCACAACTCATGGTATTCAAGTTGTTGCTTTTGAAAGAAAACTTGTAATCTTCAGTTCCTGCAGTGGTTTTAGCAGGACATTTTGAGGGAAATATTGTCAAGAAACTTTCTGAGATGAACACAGAGAAATGAATTAAGTCAAATCAAAAGGGCTTGAGTAGGGTCATATCTACAAAAGGAATTAGGTACAACTATGCCTGGCAGTGCCTGTTTTAAATACCTGACAGTGTGGGCGTCTGGACTCTGGATCTAAGCAACCGAGAGTCAGATTTCCCAAGTTTTGAATCCGCTGAAATCTTCACAGCAGGAGTTGCTTGTTGAACTCTGCCCATCTGTGTCTGTTACCTGCCTCTGCTCAAGATCCAAAATATAAGTGAACTAAGTTCTCTTTTTTGCCTTTAGAGATATCAGCATCAGAGAATTATTTCCTCCTTTGCAAAAAAACCCCTAAATACTTACTGGGCTGGAGACTGCCTGGAACAAAGCTGTGAGGTATTCTTGATGTGGGAAGCACCCTTTTGTAAAAATACCCAAATATTCAGTGACTCAGAGAGCAAGAGCAAGCTTAACTATTCAGACCAGTAATGAAATAACTTAAGTGCGGTGGCAGCTCTGGGTTCCAGTGCCAGCCCCAGAGATGTTTTTCTGTGTTTTATGCTAAGCAGATGTTACATCCAGCAAGTAAGTAGTCACTAAAGCTAGAACTGGTGGAGCCAAATGGCTTCCTGCCCAGATGAATGCCCTAATCTCCGTCTCTTTTTAGCTAAACTCATGTTCATGTCCTTGAACTGAGAATAGTCTTGCTCTCCTCACAAGAGGGGAGAGTTTGTTTCTTCTCAACTAGACAACAGTTTTGGACCTGGATTTATCGTACTTTTACTGAATCCCCGAACCTGGGGCAGGGGTTTGGACAGGACAAAGGGGTAAATGCCATATCTGCCTTTTCAGGCAGTTGCATTTTTGTGAAGCCCAGTTGCTTAGTTGTGCTTTAAACACACCTATTGGATCAGGCCCCTTGGCTGACAAAGAAGGAGATTTGCACATTTTATGGATCCTGTTGGAATTTAGGCAGGAGGTCAGAAGCATAGATTCTCCACAGTTTTTAAGCTCAGCATGCCCAGAAGCAGAATTCGGGCACCAAAATGGAAGTAAGCGCATCAGAGGGATATGTGTCAGGCTTGTTGATGGGAAAGCACAAACTTTTAGGGATTTAGGGAGGTATAACCTAACAGGAGCATGCTAAGTTAGGCTTGCGTGTGGCAATTGCAGACATGGGCTGTATGGCATCATTCTCTACATGGTGATGTACCCAGTCAGTCTGGTGTAAATTGGCTCAGATATCTCCCTCGGATGTTTAATTAAGGCCTGGTGACACACCCTTAACCACCCAAATCCTTTTATGTCTGATTCATCTTTTGTAACTGATTTCACTGAAAAGTTCTGAAGTTAACTCACTGAAAAAAAAAAAAAAGAATAAAGCAGCAGCTAATAAGACCAATGGCTTTTAATTTGCATTAATAAAAGCACATTAAAAAATACCCAAAGACAAACTCAAATTCCATTTGAGATTTTTCTAGTGACATGTCAACCGCTCTGGCTTTGCTTTCTTGGTAATTAATATTACCAGAACCCCTTAATAGTCTATAATAGTCTTGTAATTCACATTTGGTCATAACACATTCAGCACATTGTTCTTACGGCAAACATGCAGTGGTGTGGAAAATACCACCTTTAAACAAAAGTTTATACCAGGATCAGGCTTTTCACAATTGGATAAGCAGAGATGCAGTTCCTTAAAAAAATCTCTCACGTATTTCTGTGTAGATAAAATACTTTTTTGTTTAAGTTTGAGATGGTGTGGGAATTAGTTAGGGAATTATGTACTCCACTGAAAAGTACATTTCTTTTTGATTTCATGATAGATATCCAAAATATTTCTTGCCAGGCTTTCCAGTGGTAACTACTGTAGTGAAAGGATTAGAGTGTATTTATGCCAGTGCCCTTTACTAGATGAAATCAGAAATGGCTAATAGCATGTCATTGATTCCATATTTCTAATATACGATGGAAGTTTTTCTAGAGAGTTAAACCTGTTTTTGTAGTGGCATAATCTGAATCCCATGTAACTGTAGATTCATTGTATTAGTCTAAAATATCCTATTAGCATATGTAGATTTTAGATACAGAAAAAATTTTCAGCACCAGTTAACGTATAATTTCTTTTCTTTTGCAAACAATTTCTGAGGCATTAGCGCTAATAGGATTTGGTTTCTTCCCAGCCTCTTCTGTGGACAATGAAGACTCGATTTCATTAAAAGTAGTGGCATACAATAACATTTCTTTTAATTAGATGATCTCATGATTTCCACACGTATTTGTTCTGTACATTGTTGTTCGTTGGCAAAACTGAGCTGCTTGGTAGCGTGTGAAACCGTATGTCTCAATAACATCTTATGGCAGGTGAGGGAGGATTTGCAAAACACTTGCTGACAGCACACAATGCATTTTACTTTGATGCGGAAGTTTTCCTAAGTGAACTTTATGGCTCAGTTTTCTCATGCAAAGTCAAACCTACAGGAGGCTTAGTGGCCCTTGCAGGTCTTCCTTTAACTCAAAGAGTTGACTCTATGAAGCAAAGACTGTACAGCACCGAGTGTGCTTCTCAGTGTGTACTTCTCAGTTGTTCATCATTACAAAAAGAGACCTTCTAAAGCCTGTAGTCTGTGTAGATGTTTCATATTCTTTCTTCCTTTTTCTAATAGACAACTGTTGAATTAGGTTTTATAAGTCTTTTACGTGCAGCTGCAATACTGATCTTCCCCTCTGAGCTTAGCAGAAAGGACTACAAATAATTTCAGCCATTGCTTTTGCTCTTACTCTGTTTAAAGTAATTTATACTGTTTAATACTTTGTTTAAATTCTAAGAAACATTTTGGGATGCAGACTGAAGCAGGGAAAGAGTGTGACAAGTAGCAGTCAGTCTTTTTAAAGGCTTTTACAACAGTATGAAGTAGTAATACCATCAGTCGGTTAGACTTTCTTGAATTGTTTTTTTCAGTGCCATTTGCATCTTTAAGCAGATCTCAAAACATTTGGGCAAACTAAGGGAAATATTTCTGGTTTTGTAAGTGGTCAGCTGGAAGGGCAGAAGAGAAAGCAGATCAAGGGAAATGGCAAGCATGTAGCCATACAGAGCTCTTAAATGTGAGTAGCTGTAGGCATTGGCCCCACTGACGTGTTCAGTGTCATACCAAGCACCTGTTTAGGTGTTTTGCTGGTTCAGCCCCTCGGTGACCTGGCGTGAGCCAGGTGTGACCGGTGTGTAGGTCATGAGCTGTGTAGGCAGTCTCTGAAGTACACTGACATAGGGAGATGGAGAGATTACCAGTAGATTTATGTTGTTAGTGTTAGGTTCCCCACACCCCTCTTCTCTGATTGTAACGTTTTCTTCTTTCCATCCCAGCAAATGCTCAAGTATGCATCTTGATTTCAGTCTCTCCAAGTTTCAGCACAGAGATGGTGTGATTTCATTGACTCTAAATGGAGCTTGTTCTGATTTACAGTTGTTTGCACAGGACAAGAGTCAGGCCAGTAAAGTGCACTGTGGAGGTTTGCCTTGTAAAAACCTAATGGCAATGGAAGAAGAAACATTTAAGACTATTTATTAATCAAGAACTCCAGCAGGGAGGCTTTTCTTGCCTTGATTCTGGCAAATGTACAGATGAGAGATACTGTGCAGAGACTGTTTCTGCACAAACAGAGAAAGCCCTTCAGATGTAAACATTTGAGCAGCTGGCATGGGAGATTAGTGCAGCAGCAGTGGGAGGGGGGAATAGTGGATAGTGGTGCTGTCTAAATTTAACAAATGTTAAACAAGGTCCTTGTTCTAGTTTAAGGGTTACAGGTCAGAAAGACAATATCAACTAAAAATACTGGCAATTGTACAAGTCAGACAAAGTTATTAACTAGTATTTAATTAAAAGCAACTTGCCTATCCCAAGTTCTGACACTTTCTTACCCCCTTGCCCAAAAAGGGGGGAAAAAAAGGGAGCTAGGAAAATGTATTCTATGTAACCTGTTTGAGTTAGGGAAAAAAGATAAATTGTCCTCCATCTATGGAAGGTCAACTCTTTGGGATTTCGTAATGTTTTTGGTTTTGATTGTGAACTTAATATATTGTTCTACTTTTAATATCCTGTGGCTGCATATTACATCAAAAGAAAGCATCATGCTAAGGATGACAGTAGTGTAGGGTCTGTTAGCTTTGTAGACATCTTCATATCCTGTTTAACATCATGTGTTTTGGCTTTTTAAACCCTTGCCGATTAGTTACACAACTAGTCTATATATCAGTGTAGGGTGTCTGATCATGCATTGGGTTCTTTGGATTTTGGTTTTTAATCTGTTTTGATCATGCTTTTAAAACGTCTCCTTGCCTATTTGTTGGGGTCCAGTTCACACGTGTTTTGTTAGAGGTCCTTTACTTTCTTCATTTCTTTAACAGAAGAGATTAAAGTATGGATATCTGGAACCAAATTTTATGTTTAAAAAATCAGAGCTATGCTTTCTCGGCTGTCATTGTTACGATTTTCACTGAACTTGAAAGTATACGGAAGGAAAGATTTTCTGTGGAAATGACAGTGGCAGCATAGTTTAGAGTGTTATTGTTTTTTGGCATCATACAGTTAGATTGACCATTGGAGACTTGATGCAGAACTCACTAGAGCCAGTGGAAAAATTCCTGCTGGTTTTAACTGGCTTTGGACTGTGTCCTTTATGAGTTGCCAGCCATTACCTACACCAGTCCATTTTAAAATGATTCCTTCTTGTGCTACTTCAGGTTCTCAAAAATCTTCTTGCACTTTCACTGTCATCTCTAAAGACCTTCATTCCTTTTTGATGGACAGTTGACACAGATAAACCCCTTGAAGTTGCTTCATTTATAGAGTGTTTTCTCACTGGGGAAGGAGAAAACCCCAAAGCAAACATGTTAAGTCTTGTTGAAGATGAATTGCAAACAGTGGCAAAGTAAGGGAGTGGCTTTCACCAACCAATAATTTGTTGCAAAAGCAGGTTTTTCTTTGTTATCTGAAGCAGTGCATACCCACAAGCGAGCAGAATTCCCAGCACTGGTTGCCCTATTTAAGCTGTAATTGTGCCAGTTGAAGTCCAAGTGTAGGTATATGTTGTATCTGTTTCCACAGGTTTTTGCCTTCTGTGTCAGTTAAATTTGGGACTGTGCTTGAAAAGTTTCTGCCAAAACTGAGCAGTGGGGAGTTCACTCCAGTGAACTGGAGTACACCAGTCTGTGGAACTAAATAGATTGGAGAGATGTGATGTCTTAGTATTTCACACTAAATTCACAAAGAAAGTAAAGCTATATACAATAGGAAAATTCATTTCTTGGGAATAATAAACATTCACAAGTCAAGCTCTGGTTTCCCAAGGGTATACCACTTATTTTTTTGACTTGGAGAAACTTTGTAGGCTACAGTATACTGCAAAGGAAGATAAAATTATGCATCTATATATATCTGTATACAAAGTGGGAAAAGGCTGAAGTAGCCTGGTCTCCAGCACAGCTGTGCTTCCAGCCCCATTGCGGTATCCTGTATTATCACCTCATGTTTATTTAAAAGATGGAGTGGTCAAGACAAAGTTAGAGTTGAAAGAATAGCGATGAATGCTCACACTAGGAAAATGATTAAAGGCCAAGGTTACTAGAATAGTGTTCAAGCATTACTTCGAAGAAAATTCAAAGGCAGGGTCTGCTTCTTAGCCTGTTCCTGTGAACCCAATTAATGAACTTGTGTGATTTTTGCCAGCATGATCAGGCTATTGATTATTCTCCAAAGAGGATAGTCTTTGGAGCATCCTTCAGGATGGAGAGGAAGCTTGGATTTGAATTTCATTGTCTTGGAAGATTCAGATCCTGAAATCAATTCACTTGACTTCTTCAAAGTATAAGCATATGTATTTTTCTATCCAAACTGATCAACTCCTTTAATAAGACAAGCTTAATTTGTACAGGTATCGATCTGTAGGTATTATGAAACAGAAGGTGGCTGTGTACCACACCTGGATGTGCTCTATCCATTGTCCAGCAGGAAAGTGTTGTCTTTAAACCTTCTCTTCACCCCTGTACTCTCACATGATGTCCTCCTGACTCCTTCTCTTCACTCCTGACCACTGATGCTGGCCTGGGGCTAAATGTTCAGCTTTTAGAATTCAAAGTGGTTTGTTGGCATCAATACTCGAACGTCAAGCTGTAAGCACGATGTGAGTTTGTCTTTTGCTTTTATCTTCTGCAGAAAGCTGTCGTATCTCGTTAAAGGGTTGGTCTGCTCCAGTGCAGTAGTTTGCAGTCAGAAGTTCTCATGAAACTCCCGAAACTCCTGGAAGAGTGAAAGACACGGAGACTTAGGGAGCTTGCTTAGTCCAGCCCTTAGGACTTCAGACACAGCATATTGTACTCGGTGTGTAGAAGGTATGTGTGCATTCAGGCACAAACATGCATGCAGGTATCAGGAAGAGCTAACTGAAGTGATGAGCTCTGTGTGTACATCCCTGTGTTTGTATGTAGATGCATCTGTGTATGCACAGAGGTTATGTACATGCACACCTGCACATCCAGACATCTGAAAGAGCTAATTGAAACAGTAAAATTCCTGGCTGCAGACTCCTGATTCATGTTGCTAGAATCCTCTTAGTGACTCAGTAATTAGGATTTGCTTTAAGATTTGCACTAATTTCAGAGTTCAAAAGCTGATTTGTTCTTCTAATTTAAGTTTTAAAGTCTTCAGAGGTTATATTGTTTTTCAGTAATATCTTTGGCAGTGTTTTATCATTACAAAGTGTAAAGCTTCCTTTTTGGAAATTCAGTTTGACAGTTGGATGATTGTATTTGTCTCCCTCTAGCTAACTACCTGTAGTCACCACATACTTCAAAGGGAAAAGTTGTTGCAGGACTGCATTCTAAGTTAATAAAGTATTTGTGTCAGAAGGATTATAAGGACTGGAGCTAGAAGACAGATCCCTGAGCTTGAGCAAATCAGAGCAACTCCTTTAACTTCAGAGAAGTTCTGCAGATCTTGGTGGAAATTTGCCTTTGAATCTCAGTAGATTTTCTTCATTCATCAACAGCTAAATAAGTAGAGATTTTCAGAGACCAATAGTCGTGTCACAATTTCAGCAGACACTGAAAGTTTTTGAGGATTGATCATTCATGTTTCTTGTCTCTGGAAAACTTGCGTAAGGACAACACCTTCATTAAAATGTGAAGAAAACACTTTTTAATTCAACTGGAATAAAAATACTTTCAGTACAACCCAGAAATCATTTCTCCAAAACCAAACAAATACACACCCAAAAATCTCATGCCAGGAACTATTCCATTCATAATTCTGGTTGCCATAAAAATTGGCTATGCAGACATTAAAGCAGATATTTTTAAAATTGTATGTTTTATGTAAAGTTTCCATCTCCTCCTCCAGTATAAACTGGCATATCTACAATGAAAATATATTGAAGATGATCAACTCTAGTGGTTTAATAGTTTCTATATGTTAAAAGAATTTGCTGAGAAGAACGTTTCTGCAATAGTTTTTAAAATATTTTGAATTTCAGAAGGACATATATTGCAGATGTAGCAACTCCTATCTTCCATGAACCAAAAACACTGATTGATTTAAAAGAATTAGTAATTCTAGAGAAATAAATTCATATTGCAATGATAAATTAATTTTGCTCAAGTCTTCTGATCCTTTTTGTGGTTATTTATGATTGATGAATGCTTAACACCAGTGGAAAAATGTATTTTTTTTTCTATTGTCAGTATTTGACCTTTTGAACTCCCTGTTTCCTGAAGTCTGTTGCCAGACCATTAGTAAAGACAGATTTTGATTTTTGGCTTCGTTGTTCAATACTATTAGCTTGAGCTAATCTATTTTCATGTAGTGCAAAAGTATAAGTGAAAGGAGAAACCAACTTTTTCAAGCTTACAAAAATGTGCCTTTTTCCATCCTCAGTCTTCCAAGATTGCTCTCACTATATCTACTAATGGCCTTCCAAGACAAAGTGTAAATAGCGTCTTTTCTAATGTTCTTTCCTTGTTTTCCTTCCGGCTTAATATTTTTCTGTCTTCTTTCTATACTGGGATTGAATTGAATTTTGGAGTCCATGTGAATTTTCCTCTGTAATGCTTTCTTCAGGTTCCTTCAAAATGTGTTTTTCCATTGGGGTCTGTCATTGGCCTTTGGACCTCTCTTGGTAGGTTTTAAAATGTTTCTTTTGTTATTTTCTTCCATTCTCTCTCATTCCATGTCTTAGCATCCATTAAATCCCTACCACAGAAATATTTATTACACTTTTACAAATCTATATATATCGATCCCCTTTTCTTTCAGTGCTAAATCTTTCCTGGTTTGAGTTCTGTTCATGTGACTTTTCCTCCACTGCCTTCATGGCAAGTGAACGTGAACATCACCATATTTCTGTACAGTCAGTCACGGAGTGTTCTTACAAAGTACGATTTCTGTCCTGCACAGTCTCCTTAGTTCATTGTTCCTTCCCCAGGATATAAGGCAGTACTCTTATTGTCACATTCACTGAACTCTTCTGCTTTTTGCTATGCTCCTCTCCTTTTCCAGACTTTCATCTTTGAATTTCTTCAAGGACTTACTTTCTGGTCAAATCTCGTGAACATGTTCTCTTTGTTTTTTGCCACAGTTACTGTGTTTTTGTTTCCATCCTCACTTCGTGTGTTCTTTCCTACTTCTTTCACGTCTGCTTTTGTTCCACTTGGACAAATACCCAAAAAGAGACTTGTAATGTTTTCCATGTTTTTTTCGTATTTCCTTTTATGATTCACCAATTCTTTTATGATTCCCTGCACATCTCTCATTACAAGCACGTAGCTATCAAAAAAAGAAAAAAGTTATGTGAGTAGCTGAATCTGCTGACTCTCTGTCTTTTGTTAGATATTCCTTTCTGGGAATCTTTTGAAATTAATATTTCTTCCCGTAGTGGCTTTACATAGTGGTATTTTTGACAGTTATAAAAAATATATTTTCAAAATACGGTGTTTTTTTATAGGCTGACATATTTTGACAGTGCATTGTGACAGAAAGTGTTGGACTTGTGGAAGATAAATTTTGAGCAGTCTAGCCAGAAAGATGTAAATCAGCCCCGAGAGTGTGCATTTTAGATGTAAATTGATTCTAGTATTTTCCCAATACGATATTAAAAGAAAGAAGGAAAAGAAAAAAAGAGAACACTCTATCAAATGGGACACAAAGTTGTCCACACACTTCTCAAAGTCAAGATAAATCATTTTACACTTGTATGGAAGGCAAACAAACCTTACCCTAAGCATCTGGCGGCATCCCAGACTGTCACCCGCAGTTCAGCTTGATTTCGGAATTCACTTCGGATTGTGCCTGCAGCCTGCACTCCCTACCTCCCACCTGAGTGATGGGTAGCAATGTTTCCTTTAAACTGCCAAGGAGCACTGGAACATTTGATCCCAAAATGTTTCCTATGCTATGTTAATGATGGTTTTTTCTCACTAGGGTTTACATATACAAAAGAAAAGCAAAAGTATTTGCATTTTAGGGGTATTTAAAATGCATCTCACATCCAGAAAATTAAAAAAGAGCCCACATGCTTTGTGTGCTGTCACTCAGCTTGATGGTCTCAGCTGCATAGCACAATAAGGGCGCAAAGGAAGTTGGCATGTTTTGGAAGCATATATGTCCATGTTTTCTCTATGACGTGTCTGGCACTATAAAGTGGCATTTTAAGGGACTGGACATGCATGTCTCTTTTTCTAAAAATGTGCTGGGTTTTGTATATCTTCTTACAAAGATACCTGTAATGGACACATGCTGAAGCCTGTGGCTGTTTCATGGATGTCATTGGATTTATACCAATGCTGAAGTATCTCCCATTAATTTTGTGTCTCATCGTCTTTAGCTGCATTTTTGTAAATTGAGAATCTGGAGAAATGTGGAATATTAAGTGTAAAATACGTCGGTTTGTGTGGTTCGAGCTGAGGTTTGCTTTTTTGAATGTACCCTTCCTTGCTTTGCTGATCACATTTGTTCAGAAAAGATTGTTTAGCAACCAAAGTTTCTTTCATTTGTGGCTAAATACCTTTAGATTTTAGCAGAACAACTTTTTATTTCTTCACAGAACACATAGTGACAGAAATTAAATCAATTATGCATTAGAAAGGTTTGTAGCGAGTGTATTTTCACTGCATTGAGTTGAGAGTGACTTGTCAATGCTAACAGCTCTGAATCAAAGAAATTATGTTTCTCTTCTTTTTAACAAGTTCCTCGGCTGTGATTCACAAGGCCCACAGGATATGAGCTTGCTGGTTACTGCAATGAGTTCAGTGTCCAGACTGAGAGGAGAGGACAGAAATGATTTATATGTGTGTGCCTTCCAAACACCCATTTATACACTTGGGTCTTCCCATTAGTACCAGGCAGCATTCCGCCTGCTCCCACCTTCTGGGTTATTGAAACATGGCGACCCTCCTCTGTCAAAAAAGGTTATTTTTTGCTAAATCTGTTCGGATGCTACTTTTTTTAAAAATATGAATTCATTTGAAACACACTGTCACTTACAGAAAAGGTGATACAAAGACACTAATGTAAATCAAGTTAGCTCATCTTCCCTTTTCTGCATTTATTGCTGCAACGGAAAAAAGTTATTGCATCCATTTCTCTTGATACTGATTGACTTCTTCAGATTGACATGAAGGAATTTGAGTAGCAGTAATAGACAAAGGTTTTATAAAGCATGAAGGGTATTCTGACTTGAGAAAATCTGAAGAGTGAAACAGGAAATGGGAGAATCTATCTGAAGGAAGTACATTGTATTTTAAATCACAAGAAGTGATTTAAAAGCTTCAATTCTCAAAGCATTGGTCTGTCATAAAAACTTGAAAAAATATAACTGATTTGACAATCTCTGAGTTGCTTGATTAATCCACATTGTTGAATTCCTAGGCTTGTATCCCACTGCTTTATATGTGCCGTGGTACTTTCTTCAGTCTGGGAGAACTCAGATTAAATTTGTGATCTCAGACTGGCAGAAGACTGAGGGAGGTCGTAGTAGTGGGTGATACTGATAATAGCTACGGTTGGTCTTACTGCATCTGTTTCTTTATATTTGCAAGAGTTTACAGGCATGTTTATGTTTAGCTGGAATTCATGTATTCCCAACCCATGTTTTCTAACCTCCTAATGATTTGAGTAAAATGCTTATATTCCTAAACTTCAAAATAAAATATTTGACAGTCCACAAAAAAAGTAAGCAGCTTACTTATGTTTTTTGCCGTACTCATTCAGTATCCATGTGATTTTTCAAACGGAAAATGAGTTTTGAGTATTGCTTCACTTCTTTTATATGTACTATGTGCAAGAAGTATAACAAGAACTGAAGAAGGTTCTTGGAAGCTCTCTGTGGTTGAGCAACCTTGTTGTCCTCAATGTTGTGCAAGGGGCCAGAGTTAATACCCACAGTCGTTCCCTACTGAGAAATTCACAGTGAATCTAAGCCTCTTGGTGTGTTTTGGAAAACCTTTCTCCTGGAGGCTTCCATTTTTCTAGATCCCTTCCTTGGATGGTTGTTCTTTCAGCTTTTCTACTGGAAAAGAAGTTGCACGCCGTAGGAGTTGCAAAGTGAACATAAATCAGTTGGAGCTGGAAACCAAGGCTGTACTCTTAGCTGTGAAGACACTTTCCATCACATGAACTTACCTAAGTAAAGGCAAGAAGGAATCAGATAAGCTTCTAAGAAGGGAAATTATAGTTAAGGTATAAGGAAGAAAAAACAATGATAAAGATAGTTAAGAAGACAAACAGCATAACTGCAGATGGTGTGGACCTGTGTCATAGGAAAATTTCAGTAACCTCTGCCGTGACAGATTGGTCACTAGCATTGGGAGATAAAATGGATTATTTTCTATGGGAGGTGACCGCCTTGCACCTGGCACTGCTAGGATTTCTGATCGAAAAACTCTACTAAAACAAGAGGAATGTGGTCAGCCACACTGAGAGAGAACTGGCAGAGGCACAGGAGACAGAATGTTCTCGGACATTTCTGGTTCTGGCTGTGTAAGTTCTGGTGTCTACCAAATGGCCCTGACCACAAGATCTGGAGCTGCTATCTAGGTGCTCTGATAGACTCATACATGTGTAAGGTAGCACAAGTTGTACAGACTTCAAATTATAACTCAAGCCTTTTACAGTAGGAACTTGAGAGGCTACTTGCCAGGCATATAAAATCAACACAGTGTAAACAGCTTGTGTAAATAGCTGTTGTGGGAATGAAATAGTTGCTTTGCTTTTATTATTGTAATGTGTGACCAGATAATTGCCTATCAGTAGCAAAATGCAATGAGATAATAAAGCAGCATAAAGTAAATTGCATTAAAATGCTTTTTTTTTTTTTCAGTTCAGAACAGGAAAAGGTTAACATTTTTTTTCCTTCTGACTGCAGACTGTCAGCACAAGTGCTTCAGGGAGTACAAAAAAACAAACTGTATTCAGTGTGGCTGGTTAGAAAGGAAAATCTGAGTAGTCACAGTTTTTTTGCTTTGTTTTGTTGGGTTTTTTAACTGTCTCTCCCAGCAATCTCATGACTGCAGTATAATGCTTCAGTTTTGAAGCAGGCGCTTGGATTAATTCAGTTTCAGTGTTGTCAATTTTAGTGCTAGTATAAGTAATACAGTATCATGTCAGGGAAAGCAGCCTCTAAGTTCAGTTTGTGCAGTAGGTCTGACATAACCTGTCTGGCATTTTATATGGCCAGTTGTAATCACTCGTGGTGTCATTCAGCTAATCAATGAAAGTTTGCATTAATGGAGTTTAAATGTCCAACAGGCAAAAATATTCTTGCTGTCACTGAGTAGACAGATTTTTGCCTGCTCTAAATCTTACCTTCTGTATTTACCCATGGTACACTTTCAAAAAAAAAAAAATATATCCTTTATGATACTTTTAATTACTGTCTGTATTTTGGAAAAAAATAAAACCCTTACTTTTTGCTGATACATCTGGTACTTTGAGTGCTTCAAAACAGCTCAATTGATTACTTCTGATTTAGAAACTTCTGAGAAGGAAGTTACATAACAAGACTGGGAGCTCAAATATGTGAGTTTTGGCAAAGAGCTGCGGAAGAAAGGCTTGTCTGCAGCAACCTCGCAAGAAAAGAACTTGACATTTTGAAAAATTTTTATTGACCGGTGTGAACAGGGAACGGGAAGTCAAATCACTCTCACAGGCAATCTGCAGTCTTTTCCTTGCTGACCTTTAAATGCCACTTAGTGTCATCAGAAAGTCAAGGAAATGCTAATAACAGGGCTTTGGGTAAGAAAGTTATATATAAGGGACATCTTCTAAAAACAATCATAAGCTGATTTCCATTTCTATACACATTGGTTTTTGAAAAATGGAATTCTCACAGCAGTACAGTTTTATTTTTAATAGATTAATCTTACTTTTATTTAAATATGACTTTAAAATTTTCAAAGTATCCAAAAGATACCACGACTTCTGTTTATTATTGAAAAGGAGGTAGTTTGGAAAAGATATTTTGCAATTGCATTCTAGGTTGATGACCTTGGAACAGAGACTGGCCTCAGTTCTAGGCTCTTAATCTATCCTGTGTTGAGTTCAGCAGGCTATGGGGCTGTAGAAGTCTTGAAGAAAGCTGACTGCTCAGTGTCTTTTGAAAATGGGAGTGGTATGCCTACCTCACCAGGTTACTCTTAGCCTTTATACTTCTGTGTTTTTAGCAGTCCCTATTTGCCCTTCAAAAACACCTTTTTCTGAAATTTCAATTAGAAGAACTGGTAGGAAAAAAAATCTTAAAACTAAATTGCTGAACCCAAAAGAAAACACCTGGTACATTAGGGGAAAAAAAGGAAGTTCCTTGAATTTCAGAAGTTTAATGAGAGGGAGAAAAACTAGCTGGCAAGTTTAACATGAAACAATGATGGAACCTGGTGGCACCATAGGTAGGTGTGGCAGTTGTTTCTTGCCTCCTTCCAATATCTACTTCATGGAATTGAAGTTGACTCTAATCCATGGTTGTGCTTCAGTACATATTCCAAACCCTTGCTCAGCTAGTGTCTAACCTGACTGCTGACCTACACTGGTCTATCTGGTTTTGTGTTGGGTTTGCTTTAATTCAGGGGGGAAAAACCACCCCAAACCAAACTGTTTCTTTTTCTTGCTAGTTTGCATTAATTGCTGTTTGAACTGGTAGCAGAGTGCTTGAACACCAGTGGTTTAACAAAGACTGTGATTTTACAAGTTGGGAGACATTTTTGAAAGCTCTTTATATAATTAGTTTCCATGAATTTTCTTTTTATTAATTGATTTTTCTTTTTTTTTTCTTTTTTCCTTTTTTTGTTTGCTTTTCTTATGAAACACAGGGATTCTGTGAACTGATTTGGATTCTGAGCAGAGTATTCATGCTAACCTGTTTGTCAAATGAAACAGAGGATAAGGGCTGACTTTTTTAAGCCAGCAACATTGGCTGCAATTCCTGAGCTTGGCTTTCCTCACTTACACTGCTGTAATTTGAGTAATTCAATCGGTTCTTTGATAACAAATTAGAAAAACAAGAAATGAGAGATGGTTGGAGTATTTGGCACGTACATATCATGTCCCTGCAATTTTGCTTGATTAATGTTGTATGCTCTTAATAGTTGCCTTGCTAAACTGCCTGAAAAGCAATCCTCCAAAATCCTGTGATTTGGAAAGAAACTGCATTGCATCTAACCCAACGTAAAATTTAAAAGCTGGGTTAGGTGTTGTCTCTCTGTATTAGTTTTACGACAAAAGACAAATCATGCCACAACCACTTGTCAGTGTTTTGTGTCCAGGGTTGTATTTTTTTTCCTCTTAAAGCTAATGAAAATGACTACACACGTGGGAGAGTTTGAAGGTCTGCCTCCAGTTAGGCAAAGCTCTTGTTGCTGCATGAGAGGGCTTTCAAAACTAGTTTGAAATTGTCCTCATTCCATTGCCCTGGAAGCTGTGGCAAGTTTTTATTTTAGGGCAAGTGTCTTTACATAAGCATTCTTGAAATTCTCAGTAAGGTAATAATGGGCTTGATATAAAGGTTGGACTTGGAAAAGAAAATGTAGATGAATTGGCAAGGTTGGGTTTTTTTGTTTCTATCATGAAAGTCTTTTTATTATAAACTACTTATAGTATCACGGAAGTATTGCCCTTCCCCCCGCCCCCACCCGTATCTTCTGTTAGGAAATCCAAGCTTAAAAACAGAACAAACCAGCTTTAAACTGTTTAGTTGTTCATCACTGTATTCCTTCACAATGACCTGTATCTTGGAAAAGGATAGCTCTTCAGCCACAAGATCTTGTGATAGAATTGAATATTCATTTAAAACTGGTTATGGCCTATAGTCTTACCAGCATCCTGTATTTGTAGTGCTAGGAGGGAAGTCTAGGGCTTTTTCATTATTTTTATACATCTTTGTCTAAAATTTATCAACCCCTATACCCAGAAGGCTAAAGAATTAATACAGTCACTAAAGCATATCTGCAGAATCCACTTTGAAATTGTTTTGTGCAGTTGTTTTATAAATGTGTGAAAAGAGGAAACAACTTTGTATTTCACTCTGTGAACCCTGTCATTTCTGTAGGAGTAAACAAACTTTATTTGATAGGACCTTGTACAATATGCACTGATAATTACTTAAAACTTGTAGCTTACAGATGAGTTTAATATTTTTTCCACTGCCCAAGATAACAGGGCCAAGACAAGACTATTTCTTTATAAGATTGTACCTAATCTTTTAAACACCACATGCTACTTCAAACTTTTTTCTTTATTTGCTAGAAGGGTAAAGATGCTATTGATGCCGTTCAATTCAGAGAAATTGGTGATGAAAAAGGTGTGGCAAACACTGCTTTCAGTCAGAAAAGACTGGTCTCATGCTCCACTTGTGCTAAATACATCATTCCAAGATGAAGTGTGCGGTGCAGTGTGCAACATAAAGGTCAACAAAAGCATCTAAGTCAGTAATTGGTATCACATGCACAGTAAATGCAGGACAAGGCATGAATTTGTTTGCATTTCAGTTGCTTTCGTGGGAATCTACAGAACATGGAACTTTACTAGGCAGTAAAGGAGCCTGTATTATATATATTTCTGCATTGCTCTATTTTTTAGCTCCTTATGCTTTATCAGTGCTTCCTCAATGGTCCTAAAATTAAATGAATTGTGTTTTTAAGCCTGCTGCCCCGTGTTTTTAATTTTTACCTAAGCTTGCACTTTGCACTTCTGGAAAGAAATTGCCTTTTTTTTTTTTTTTTTTTAAAGTAATGGCATTTGGGGTGGCCTTTAGTTTCCTGCCAGTATGTATTCTGTGGTTTTGGACAAAATTCCACCAGAGAGCTTTATGTCCTTGATGGGAGAGTTTTGTAAGTGTGGTAGCATGTTCTGTTGTGATAAGAACAGCACTATCAACCAAGCTCATCAGCCTATGTTTCCAGAACTGCTATTCAGCTTCAGGTCATGGTGAAGTGGTATCAGTGGTGATTCCACAGGAGATATTTCTGGGAAGAAGTTACAGTCAAATAACTTAATTAAAAAGTAAAATCTTCAATTTAATGTGGAAGGTTCTCTTAATTAAAAAAAGGAGAAGGTGACTCAGATCTTGAGGGAAAAGTTTTTGCAAGATTTTTATTAGCAGAATAAAAAAAATGTATTGAACTTAGGAGTAAAAACTAAAGTTAAAATGGACATTCTCAAGCGATCCTACTTCTAATCTTTCATATTTGTAGATTTGCTACTATCTAACTGGATATGTTTCTATTTGTATATTGATATAAAAATGTGTTAAGATTCTGAAATCCATTAAACTTTTTCCATTGATTTTAATAAGTTTTCAGTGAGAACTAAATTAATTTTTAACAGTAAGGAATTACTGAAATAGTTTTCTGTTTCTCCTTTCATCTGGGTCTGTTAGAATCCAGAGTGGTGCCTGTCAGTAGGACTTCTTTTCACCAAGTTAAATGGTTGTTTTCAGTAGGTTGTAAGTGATTATGCTTGATTGTGCATGCAAATTGGGAATAGTTTAATGGTAGCAGAACTTCTCTTATGTAAATCTGCAGAGAAGACTCAGGTAAATCAGGCAGATTGATAATAAAATAGACAAGCCTGAGACACTGACAGCATTTTATTAATACAGTGTTCTCATTTAAAAGTAAATCTTGCTTCCAGAAATGTGTAACACTTGTAATTTAAACACGACTGCAAATGCATTTGGATAACTGTAATTATGTGTCTTGATGTGAACTTTATATTTTAAATAGCAAGCAGCAGCAGTGTTCCCATCAATACTACTGTTAAACCGCAGTAGGTGCTTATCATGCCTCCTGCCTTATTAATACTGCCTGTAAGCTTTGTTCCAGCTGACCTTTGGAAGTTTCCAAAAGTTAGAGTTTGCAATTCAGCAGGTTTGGCAGAGGAACATACATGATTATTCATATCATTGTTTAAACGGTAACCAGATGTGTCTTGTTTTTCTTCTTTCTTTCCCATTGTTTTTAAAGAGTGATGTTAATCCAAGATGTTAATCCATTTACAGGGTTTTTCCACGGCACCAAATTCCCCTTCGGTGAATTCTCGTTCCAGTAGCCTGGGTTCATCGCTGTCCCTTGGTAACATCTCTGGAATGACAGCAAACCCAGAAGTGAAAAAGCGCAGAGCACCTCCTCCACCAGTTGCGACACCGGTATTGCCGAACGTGGAGGTGAGGAAGGGACAAGAAAGGACAGCAGCACAGGTAACAGCAACACCACTGAATGGGCTCCTTTGTCTAGTGTGCTGGGCACCATCAGTTCCTTCAGCAGTCCTAAAGCCATTCACAGGTATTTTGGTTAGCCATCAGCTACAGCTGACCAAAACTCCATCTAGCAAGACAAAATTATCAGAAGTCTCAGTGTTTTGTACACATTTACTGAGCTCTCTTGAGACTGCCCCGAGCTTTCTCCCCTGTCAACAATCATTCTAAATCAGAAAAGTTTTGTAAGGCATTATGCTCAGAGAAGGAGGGTAAAGAAAGCCAGAAAAGCTGGAAATTATATAAGGTGACTAGGTATCCTTACTGGCCAGGGCAGTCCTGGAGAACAGCGGAAAGTTCTAATGAGAGATGAAAACCTTCAGTGTATCATTTTGTCCAGATGCTTGTCTAGCTATCACCTGTATCCCTGTTTCCGGTGCTGCCATGGGATACCAGAATATCTGCTCTGTTTTCTGAGTTGTGCCATGTGACCTTTTAAAGCAGTGCTCTGGTTTTGCTTTTATGAAAGGTCATTGTTCCGCAGTACATTACCGAGAATTAAACAGAAATGGGGGGAAACCTTCCTGAGGACCTAAGCCTTTCAAAAGAATAGAGCTAAGGGAAGAGGAAATTGCTCTTGTTTTTATAGTGACACTCAGGTCTGTGTTACTAAACCTGCACAAACACATGAAGTCTTCTGGTTCCACCAGCAGCTAATAGTAATTCTGTCTAAATGTAAACTGTAGAAATCAGCATGTAAAGCTAAATATGGATGCCAAAGAAGAATGCGAGGAACCAATATCATCAAAGCTGTGTAATGTGGACTGACTCTTCTCTGCTTAGGGCTTGTCACCTCTACAGCAGACTGATCTTTGGACAGCAAGCTATGCTAGTGCAAAATGGAGTCAGAAAGGAATCTTTGAGTTCACTATAGAGGAAGAGGAAGAGCAGCCTGATGCTCAGTCTCACTCCCTGTCACCCTCTTATTTATCTGCATTAAGACATACATTAAATGCCTGCTGAAGTGAAGTATTGTGTAAGAGAAGTTGACGCCCACTCTTGGTAAAGGATTGTGGGGTTTTATTTTCCCATTCTTAGGATATCTAAGTGTGATTGCTGGAATATAGCAGTGTTTAATCTTTCAAAATTGGAATATATGCCTTTGAAATAGCACTCATTTATAGACACAGCTGAAGAGAAATAATAAGAGTGTTTTTCTTGCAACATTTGTACACTTTTTTTCTTAAAATTCCCTATTGAAATTCCTATGTAAATATTTTTATCAGGTTTCTTGCATCCCCCAGAGTTAAAGATTTAATGTGGTTAAGATAAATAGATCTTCTCAGACAAAATTAGTATGGTGTTATATCTCCTAAGTTTATACAAGTGTAGTAATCAAAGACTACATTATTCTGCCATTCTCTTTAGCTGATCTCCCTGCAGTATGACATGGAGATTTTAAATTCTGATGCACAGTAACACTTCAAATCTAAACTCTCTTTAAACATATTAACATTTCTATTTTCAGCATTGTTGCAAATAGGTTTAAGTGTTGGTTTTCTGAAGCCATTGGGAGAAAAGTATGTATTTTATTTATCACAAGTAGTATACAGTACAGTATCAACTTCGAATTTTCTTAGTCTGAAGGAAAAGCTACACTGAAGAAGGGAAACAGATAAAGGTTGTGTCAGAGGATTTTCCATAACAAAGTTCATTTTGGGCAAAAGAAATGTCCTGTGTAGCTGACAAAATCAGTGAAGACCACAGTAGAGGTGCTGGAGTATATTTGGCTTCGTTTGTTGAGTAAAGGACATCTTCCTGGAAATGATGGCATAGGTCAAAATGTTAGAGAGTTATGGTGTGTTTCTGAAGCTCCCAGGCTGAAAGTTGTTCAAAGGCTGCCATGTAGTTTTAGCAGGAATGGGGTAGAATTGAAATAAAGCACATATTCCATGAAACAATCAAAAACTGAGGGAAGAAATTAATTATTTAGTACTATGGGGCAAGGTAGCAACAGAGATATTGTTTATAAGAAAACCCAAATAGTTCCATTTTATCTACGTGCAGACAAGCCAGTTTGCTGTGAAAATAGAGTAAAAAATCTCAGGGTGTAAGTTTATTTCTTTAGTTTATGGGAAAGAATTAGCACTGATCTTTTTTTTCAGGGAAGGACGTCAATTCCTTATTAATGGACTTCCTTCCATAAAAAGATAAGATGTTTGTTTAGAAAACTTTATTTATGTGCAACTGTTACTAACAGGAAGATCCTGCAAAAGGGGAACATTTTTATTTCCAGTGAAGCTAGCACACTAATAGAAAATCAAAAAGGTGGTATTCAGAAGGTTTTTTCTTTTTTAGCTCTCTAGTTCCATAAAATTGTGTAGGAAATAAAATACTGTAGCTGTTATGAACACCTGTAACTTTCCAACCCAATAAGCCTGTTATTTTTAACCCATTCTTGTGCTCCAGGCATAGATGATTCTTCAGGGTTATATATATCTCGTCTCCCTGCCTAGTGGTTCCAAACAGAAATTTCCATGTGTATGAAGACTGGGGTGTTGTAGTTTATGCTGTACATTTAGATTTTCTCCACTCACTTTTCTGGAGAGGTGACTTATTGCAATATAATTTTACCATCTTTCAGCTTTTGTTCCAGTAAGGCTTAGAATAATTTATCTCCTTGTGGATAAGGCCTCAGCAGTAACTTTATTTACTTTTTAGTACAGCAGCATAAGTTTTCCATGTCTATTTAAAGGTAGTGTTCCCCCTGCAACTGTTTTAAATCTCCCCTAGAAAATACTGATGTCTGTTCAGAGTGTGCTGAACATGCACTGAGTAGTTTGCAATGGAATGCAGAGTCAAAGGAGTCTACAGATTTCTTCCCTGGAGAATTTACCCCTGTTTTTTGTTTTGTTTTAAACATCTTCCAAATGATGCTATTGTAGAATGAGAAGTCACTTGAAATAATAATCTTCAAAAGGTCAGGGTATATAACAATTTCAGAACAAAATCCAGTAGGTTTGATGCTTACAAAGCAAGGAGGTCCTCTGCTTTTCTAAGTTGCAGCACGGAGCCCACACTATCCAAAGAGCGGAGCAGAACAAGGTAGGGATGAGTTAAAATTGAACACCCTGTGCAGTCTTTGTTGTCTGTCACAGCACTCCAGAAGGTGCGTTAGCAGAATTTGGGGCCACCATCAGGTACACATAGGGTAAACTGATTCCTCCCGCCCCCCCCCCCCGGCCCCCCAAAAAGCATGCACCACCAAACAAAATATAAGAGAAGATCTGTATGAGTATGACATCATAGACAGAGTACACAGAGAAAAGCCACACGTGAAATCTGACAGAATTACAGGCATCTCCTTCGAGGCTTATTCAGTGATCTCTCTTTAAAAGAAATATGTAAAAGAAGTGTGTTTTTCTTGGAAAAAATACCCATTTGGAAGAACCTGAAAGAACTGTGAAATTGAGTATTTCACTCTTTAGGAAGTCAACACTATTGTGCACTGGCAAATTAGTTTACGGGAATAATTACTTTTTTTGGTTTTTCACATGTATGGGGCAATACAGAAGTTGGAGTGAGGGAGATAACGAAGTTGGCCTCGGGCTTTTCTTCAAGAGCTTTGTCTATGAAATGCAGTGGTTTATTCAGAAAAACTTAATGGGTTTTTTTAGAGACCACATTGAGTTAGATGAGGACTCTTCAGTGCCTTCATGAGTATGAAAGCTCTGATAACTTTGAAAGTCAGAAATGCGACTTGTAGACTGTGATAAAGGAGCTATGTGTTACTTCAGCTGCTATCATTTTCAGAACAGAAGCACTGTAATATAATAGGTAAATGTAACAGGAGGCATCAGGGATGTTTTACTAGCCAGTCAAATTCCTGTACTAATAGAAGAATAGAACAGTATATCAGATAGAGTAGTCTAACATTTGTTTCATAGACTTTAATTTTGGTTGTTATCTGGCAAGACAGTGGGCTTAAATAAAAAATGTATTGATGTTTTTAGTGCAGGTGAAGAACTGGAATCACACTTTTAGAAGGTTGCATTATAAACCAACACAACTTTCAGATTTATTTCCGTTTTTATGTAGTCTCCTGTATGTTGCTATAGACAAACTAAGGTATATAGCATACTCTGTGGGGTTTTGCCCTGCTTCTTACATTCCTCTCTTCTCCATTTAGATCTCAAATTTGGGTTGCTGAGGACAGTTGTTGACTGAGTTATTGGTCAAGGCCATATTTTAGAGCAGAATACTTGCACCCAGTGTTTGATCAGGGCTGATATTTTCTCACCAGTTATAACTTACTCATTGAAGAGTCTTACTCACCTGAATAAAAAAGCAAGAGAGCCAAAAAAGAGCCACAGGCTTGCTCTGATCTTTGCTGGCAGTTTTCTTTCCCACTGTCCACAGTTAAAATAAAACAATTTTATACCTAAATAAGAAGTTTGGCTTTAAGAGAATCAGCATAATGTGAGCAAATGCAAACGAGACTTTCATATATTTTCTGCAGAAAATAAGATACACTAAAAATCTGCCAAATGTCTTGCTTATATAAAAGGTATTTTCAGTAATTGCTATGCTTTTGTCGTCTTAGGGGATGATCTCTTATACTGACCACCACGTAGGGTGGTCCTCCCCTCCTCTCCTCTACCCTCCCCTCTTTTCCCTTCCCCTCCCCTCTCCTCTCCATTTGAGTACTCCTGTTGGACATAGCAGCCTCCTGCAAAGTATGCACCCCAGTTCCAGTGCATGTTGCACTTGAAAGAGTCATGATTCTGCTGGCAATCATTGATAGGAGTGCTGCAGAGCTGGCAGGACCCTGGGTTAGGCATCCTATTCATTTAGTAGCATTTTCATGCTGTTGATAGGGTTGCCTTTCTCACAGCAGCATTTACTGTCCTTTTATATGTAAACCAATACAAAGACAATACACCAGGGATTGAAACCTTAGGTTCCCCCTGTTTGGTTGAGCATATTAGAGAGTGTGTCAAAATGAGGAAAAATACTCCAGTGAAATGTCCTTTCTGGAAGCCATTGAGTTTGTACCCATCTGCAGGCAACCCAGAAATACTTGAAATGACACTGCAAATGAGCGCAGCATATAGTGAAAATATACCTGGAATTCATTCTGCCAGCAAGAGCCACAGAATAATCTTCAAGCAGTAAAAATAAAGGAGAGGCAGTAAAGGAAATGTATGATTAATTGAATATTGAAATCATAATTAACATACTAATTTTTTTCAAAGTGTTATTAAACTGTAGACTCATCCAAATTTTTAGAATCAGTCCCTGAATTTGCAGTTCTTAAATTTCCCATGTGTATGTGTGTATGCTACAGGCATGGACTTGGAACCTACTTGGAACTGTGACTCATTATCTTCTTTAGAAGTAAGATGTATTTTAAAACAGTGGCCAAGATTTTTAGAAATTGTTAGCTCAGCTGTCCATAATTAGGAAGCTGATTTTGGAGCTTGATGTTTTCTGAACTTTTAAGATGTCAGAAGCTACGTCTGGTTGCTCAGCAACTCAGTATCTGGCCACTCTGATTTTAATATATTATTTTTCAGTGTGCCACCTTCTGTCACCAAAGGAGTTTAAATTGAGGTTGTTAATACAAAAATCTGAGCAAAGCAAGCATTTCTTCCACTAATGTCCCCCCAGCACAGCAGGGTTTTTTGCACAGTTATCTTTCATGCATGTTTGCACAAAGTGATACCACCTTACTTCTTTATAATCTAATGCCACAGATTTCTGGTTAGCTGGCTGCAAGGATAATCCTGATTGATATGAAATCACACTGTTACTGTTGTTCTCCTCAGGTTTCCAAAATGACATATTTCCCTGTGGCTGCAAATTAAGCCCTAAAGCCATGAACACACGTCCTGTAGAACAGTGTAGAGTAAGTTCTTGCTGTGTACATCTCTGTCAGTATGGATGCCACCAGCAGAGCTCTCTGTCTGTGTGCCCTGGGAGTCTTGAATCTGCTTTGTCCCTATTTCTAATAAATCTGATATTTCAAATAATAATAATCCTGCAGTTGGCTTTCCCTCTGAGAAGCAGCCGAGTCTTTAGGAAGAACCTGCATTTGTGTGGATGACAGCCTTTTTTCCTCACAAATTTTCTCGGGCTATGAGAATCATCATTTTATAAGAGAAGCATGGTACCAGCAGGCACTGCAGTTGTGGGAAGTGAGGGACAGAAGAATCACAGCTGAATGAGAGCACTTACCATGGCTTCTTACGGAACTGAGATTTATTGTAGGCAGCTGTCTAAAACCCACTTAATTAGCATCACCTCTAGGAGCACAGTACTCTTACCAGCTTATTTTCTTTTACTTCTTCCTTTGTGCTTCTTCTGTAATTTATTGTTGTCTAAATTTTACTCCGATCAGAGTGAAATTTCCTGTATCCCAAGAGGAAAAGTTTCAAATTAGTTTCAATTTACGTGGTTGGTTGAGCCTACTCTTTGTTGAAATTATTGCAGTCATACTTGAAGGAGGGGTTTGGTTTTTGTGCTGCAACAGGATACATTTATGCTGTAGATATTTTATTCCCTTCTACCTTGTACTTTATTTCACTACTTCTGTGTAAGGTGCAAGGTAATGAGCAGTTCATGGGGGACATGTGACAGATGTATTCTATTTTAATAAGAAGCCCAGAATTCAGCAAAAGGGTGGATGGATTCAGATTACTTATCTCCCTTTCATAGGTTACACCTAAACCAGAAATGTCTACTAGAAGTCAACAAGATATGAATGCATGCTTTTTTTATCATCTTTTAGAGAGGAAGGGAGGTTTCGCTTGACTCAAAGGTCTTCTGGGTGAGGTCTTCTCAACCTTTTTCTTATGACACATTTCCTTTCTCCCTTAAGTGTTCTGTGAATGTATTTTCATTTTGCTTTGTGTTTTTTTTCTATGGAGCATCCAGAAGTCTCCTTTGAGAATAACAGATACATTTTTTCACATTCTGAGGAAGGATGCAATGAATCAGTTTTTGCTGTAGGAAAAAGCTGTTTTTCAAAATGTGTCTTTTATTTCTACAACCTACTGCATCTTCTAGGTCACTTCTCAGGTTTTTATAAGTTCCCTGAGGATATGAAAGCAGGATTAATTCAGAAGGAGGAGGGAGGACACTTGACTAACTTTTAAATTTGTTTAAAATGTTGATTTAAAGTTAATTAATGACTGGGTTTATACGCCTTTTTAATTGTTCTGATTTAGATTTTCTTTTTGCGCACAGAGGCCTGAAATGTGAATGCTGCATGTTATTTTTAGAAGTGTCTTTGCCTTTGTTCATTAACTGAGGATGTCATGAGTGTTAGCTGTGATTTTCTCCATTCTTTGTAGCAGACTTGTTAGAATTCTCAGGCAATATGTGATATCTCTCAACAGCATTTTTGTGAGGAGGGCAGGGATATTGAATCTTTATTGTAGAAGCTCTTTGTCTGGAACACTGTTCAAATGCCCAAGTTATGTAAGCCTAAAAGAAGTAAGCTAGTTTTTTGTGTTAGAGTTTGGATATTGGGTGCTGGAGTGCACATTTTACTGCTCTAGGATGCCAAATTAGGAGGCTAAGGACTTCTTAGACAATTGGTGAGGGGCAGTATTTTGATAAGGTCAAAGAGTAGCTGTATCTCTCTCTCTCTGTTGATACAGATAAACAGCTAATTATTGATAAGCCAATTAGGAATGGAGATTATATTTGTTTTATTTGTTTCTGTGTTTCACATCAAATTCATGTAGCAATTGCGTATTTAGGATGTACCAGGCTGTAAATACTGCATGGTAATTACAAAATATTTCCATTAGGCTTTTAATACCTATCTTTTTTTGTGCTTTTTTTCCAGTCATTTTATGTGACATTTTATTTAGAAGCTAATTTGTTTCATTTATGCATTACTGTAGATGTTGAGTTTATGGGTATCATGGGGTCTTTTTCCTTTGTTCATAGAAACATATAGAAATAATTTATTTTGTCTTACTCTTTGGCCAGAGAGTTGCCTGTTATTCTGGGTTGGTAAGCAGTTAAACTTGGCGTAGCATTTTTCACAGGTTAAGGTTACTGGCACAGACAGATAATGAACATCAAGCTTGTCCAGTAACAGAGATAAGGAGTGCACTTCAGTTCTTTGTCTAAGGAGCACGCTGTAGTTCCTTTGTCTGAGCAGCAGCTGTGGGAAGTATTCTCAAGATGGTGTATCAGAGACTGCAGTGCTATCTGAAATAGGAAAGATTGTATAAAATAACTGTGTCTGTGTTAAGTCTCTTTCTACTATGTGGAGCAAAGAAATAGAGAAAAAAATTAGTGAATAATACTGTTAAATACTGTTAAATACTGCCAATGCCACATTCTAGGTTGTCGTGAAGAAATTCAGAGAAGATAGGTGAAAGATAGAGTTGGTGTTTGGAAAGCATAAGAGATATAAAAAAACCCCCAAGCCTCTTTATCTGACTTATATACTGGAAAAATTACTGGAAATATAATAGAGAATTTAACCAGTTGGCGTCCTTGTGAAGATAATGAATAGGGTAAATGTAGCTTTAGTAAAAAAGAAACTCTGCTTTACAACTCTTTTACAGTGCTGTTGGATTCAGCAAACAGATGGATGTGATCTGGTT
Source organism: Ifrita kowaldi (assembly GCA_013398055.1). Classification (NCBI taxonomy): domain Eukaryota; kingdom Metazoa; phylum Chordata; class Aves; order Passeriformes; family Cinclosomatidae; genus Ifrita; species Ifrita kowaldi. The sequence goes on along the minus strand of VZRS01010561.1, from coordinate 82,020 downwards.
GATACAGTCTGTCTGGGTTTCCACAAAGCTTCCAAGTTCCCTCATCAGGAATTTCATAAGGAAACCAAGTCTCAGTTCCATAATAAGGAAGATCATCTTACTCTTAAATAACAGTCAGTAAAGAAAAGAAAAGAGAAGTTGCAGGTTAGGACTAAATGATCTGCTCATCTAGTGGTGAAATGTTGCAGCAGCCTTGGAGTATTTGAGCCTCCATGTTGATCATATTAAGAAGTGACCTGAAAAAGAAGCAGTAAAGTGAGAAAGTTTGTTGCTCCTACTTGAGTTATCTGGATAGCAAGGACCACGGCTGAGTATGACACTAAAAGTTTACATGGGCCTAAGAGGAGATTGAACAAGTGCTGCTAGGATGACGAATCCATTATGAATTTTGAAAGATAAATCACACCAGGAAGTCCCTGAAATGAAGATGGCTGGTGGCTGCAAAAGTATTTGGGAGAAGGTAGTACATGTACCTTTCCTCTTCTGCTACTGTCCTGTAGGTGCCTGCTACAGTCTAATAAAGAAGCCTGAGCAGAGCCTTGATCTGGCATGTATCTGTTTTTGGAGAATACTGAAGAGAGTCGTACCCAAATAATTGTCTAATATGATCTGATATCACTCCAGAAAAGTCACTGGCAGCATTCACAATGACTTCACTAGGTCTTCTTATCAGTGGTAACTTGATGACCAGAAAAACATGTTTCTCATTAAAAACAGAAAGAGCTGCCTTTGATTACTATTCCCAGTCATCAATCTCTTTGTTTTGTACTCCTAAGTGCAAAACTGCGTTTGCAGAATGAAGCTGGAAGTTTTGCCAGTAAATCAATCATAGGACCAGTAAGAATTTTGCACCATGAACCCTAAAGCAACTTGCCTGGTATACATTTTACAGCTTGATAGTGTAACTGCAGTATCAAAGAGCCCCACAGAACTCTGAGGGTCATATTTGCAGGCCCCTTGGGCTGCCTTTCAAAATACTGAGATGTACTTATGCAGCTCATACTACAGGTGGCTGGGAGCTGTCTGGGTGATGTTCAGTGTGCTCTACACGACACGTGCCTTTCACTGACAACATAAAAAGCAGCATGGGAGATGTGATCCCATTGCACTTGAAATCAGTATCAGATCCAGGTGCATGCCAGATACATTCTCTAGGTTGCAGGTCCTCTGAGAAAGGAACTGTTGGGACACTTCAGTCTTGTGCGGTGATGGGGCTATTGTTTTACTTAGAAAATGGTGATATTTCTGCCTTTCAGGAGATAGAAAGTCAATCTTTTTGGGTGCTTCCTCCATCTATCCACTTTTGCTTGAAGGACCAGACAGTATTTTTTTAAGAGTGTATAAGGGTGGAGCTTTTCTTAATGACTTTCATTTAATTGCTTTGTTGAAAAAGCCATGTACAAACTGTTGCCCTTCACAGACATAAAATTCTGTGATGACATACATTAAGTTTTATAGAAACAATAGTCTCTGTAACCAGTCATAAACTTGGAAATTTTTATGTGTTTCATATTTCCACTGGAGCTGAACCTGGCTAGTGCTGTCCTATTGTAGAGACCATTATCAAGGTGTACCAGAACCAATTATAAGAAACAAGAGTGAGAAGTAAAAGAAATCTCTGGTCTTTAAAATGCCCTATACTGTGGTAAATGACTAAGAAATTAAAACTCAACAATTAATTCCAATTTGAAGGTGGTCTGCTCATTTTTTAAAGAGCTTTTAAAGAGCTTTTAAACGTGGCATTCAGTTATCTGAATGAGAAATATCCAGACTCGTTCATGTCTTACAAAACAATAATGAGATGGCAAACATGAAGCCAGCTGACAGCACATCAGATAATGTTTGCTGTGCAGTTTGGATGCTTAATTTAACTAACAGCTGCACTTTGGTTTGGATAAATGATGCAGGCCCAAATTAAAAGAAAAGAGTAAAGTGCAATGATGGCTGAAGGCTTATCTTGCTGTCATGTAAAGCATGAAATTTAGGAAGGCTAAAAAAAGCTGCTAGAGAAAGGGAGTAATTTGTGCTTCTTTTTATGATAGAAACAGCTCCAAAAATTAATTCTGGTGTATGCACACTTAAACACATTAATTCTTTTAAAGTAGTTATTAAAAACTACAGCTGAATGATACATGCAGTGTAGTGACTACTTTCTCAACATCTCCAAAGAGTATCAGTTAAGGGTATGTTATATTTTAGTACTGTGTTACAGAATTTTCCTCTCTATACCTCTAAAGAAATCCTGTTGTTTCAGTCCAAATTGCCACCCATCCTCCTTTATTGCTCCTAATGCTCAGCTTCATTTTGCTGCACATTTATTTACTAACAACATGTGTCTCATTAAAAAAAAAAAAAGGCAGAAAACCTTTTAATGACTTCAGGCAACACGTTTTTTAAGCACCCAACTTATTTTCCAGCAGCTTTTTTGTCCCTCCTTATCTTCCAACTCTTTTTTCCTGTAATTTTAAACAGAGTAAGGTGTCGCAGTGTGATGAATTATTTAAAAGCTATCTAAGCTTTCTCAGTCAAGAAGCGATTAACTACAATTGGTTATATTTTTTCCTGAAGTTTGGCCAGTATGAACTAGGATGTTAGTTCAGATTTTCAGTGGAGGTTTTCATGTTAGCAAGAAGGTACAACCTCTCAGAAGTGCAGTTGAAGATAAGACTCATTTTGGAGCTTCCCTTTGAGAATCTGTCTTTACTCAGATAATGTTCACAGTCAATTAATAGGTTTTGCACCAGAAGAATTTAAAATTTTGAGGTCTGCTGTAAAACTATGTCTTTTTACAATGTAAGAGGAATCCATTGTGTGGCCTTTTTGCAGTTTTAGAAATACGGTTTCTGAACCTTTGTCCAGGAAATAGTAGCAATGTCAGTTCAGTGGTGGTTTAAATTGCTTACCTGCTTTAACTGAAGGCTGGAATTTGTGAAATGCTGTGTATTTCACAGTTTGACTTGGATAGGCTGTTACCTTAGAGGGGTGGAGAATGTAATTATGAAATTTTGTAAGGTTCCTCCATGGTCTGCTTTCCTGTTGTTTTCTGAAAAGTAGTCCAGTCCTTCACTCTAACCTCTGAATTGACATCAAAGTTGGAGTGACCTGGTGATGGTTAATATACATGCAAGAACAGAAGCAAGGTGAACTTACAGTGTCTTTATATTACAATTTAACATACACAACATAATAACCATGCAAAAATGCAGGATTTGTTTGGCAGGAGGACTTCTATTTTTTTGCAAGAAAACATATGTCTTCAGAGTTGAATCCTTGAATTATGTGCAAGAAAAATTCTTGGAACAGTCTTTTCGCCAGCATCAATAGCGTTCTTGATCTTTTGCAATAATCCAGTTGCTTCTGGCTGTGAGTTCATGGTTCACCTGCCAACTGTTTCTGAACAGACTATACTACCTGCCTTGGGAATGATACCACAACTTACCATCTGGTGAGATCATGACAGTATCACTTGACCTCCACATGTGGTCTCTGTCAAGCACTTCATTGAAAACTGGCAAGACATTAGGGCCGGAACATACTGTTCTATGCAGCCTGAATTTTGGCAGGGTTGCAACGCTCAGTAAGTAAACTTCATCTGGCTTGTGAGTCTCAGACAAATAGAACAGGCTGATGTCATCGTAAGCTTTAACTCTCATTAAAGAAGAAAGTATGTGTCAAGTAATTATGAGGCTTTGTTGGGCGCAGTATTTAGGGGAAGTTAATAGACAAAGATCATTTTGAGCAGCAAGACTTCTGAAGAGCTGGCATTCAGTGAGCAATGAAAAATGACCCTAACACTGTGCTTAATTTAGAAACTGGGTTTGCATCACTTTTCAGACTTTGCTTCTAACTCCACCTTACATAGATCCTAAATTAAAAAGGTAAAAAATTACAGAATAGAAAAATTAACAAAGTAAATATGTGCTGTGTAAATCAGGTTTCATTTTATGGCTTAATAGCATAGTCATTGTTTAGCCAAATAAAAAAACAAGGGAAAACATCACAAGTATAATTAAAAAAAAATTGTTTTCTGCTACTTCATTGTTAGGGTTGGAAGGGACCTCTGGAGATCATGCAGTCGAACCCACCTGCAAAGGCAGGGTCACCTAGAGCAAGTTACACAGGGACACATCCAGGTGGGTTTTGTCCCAGACAGGGAGACTCCATGACCTCCCTGGGCAGCCTGTTCTCAATGAAAAGAAATTCTTCCTCATGTTGAGGTGCAACTTGTTGTGTTTTAGTTTATGGCCATTGCTCCTCATCCTGTCGCTGGGCACAACAGGAAAGAGTCTGGCACCATCCCCTTTAAAGCTGGCATAGGTCACTTAGAGAAACAGACACCTCATTTTGTTTTCAGTGTGCCTGTCTTAATGAGAATATAATTTTTCAACTCCAGAGACCTAGTAGGCAACCCCTGAGTTCTGCTGAGCTCTATGTTGCTGACACTTCCAGGTGTGGATAACAAGCAGTGTGCCATGATGGGTTCCTCAAACAAGTCTTCATAGCAGAGTCTATTTGTAATTTTGGATAATAGAATCTTACACTTGTGGAGGGTAGCTTGATGTAGAACCATGTTATGCTAGAGTCCTAGTAATGTATCTAATTGACACCGTGGCACCACTCTGCTATTCTCCTCTCTTCTTGCTTTCAGAAGAGAGTGGAAATACAGGGGCTTTGGCTGGCATTCATAAGTGCTGGCAAGAGCTAGACTTGAGTGGGAATTTGAAGGGGGCAGTGGGAAGGTGTGGCACAAACTAGGTGATCGTTAAGGGTCCCTTCTAACCCAAACTGTTTTATGGTCCTATCAAATTGGAAAGGAAGCAGAATCTATCACTTGACTTGCTGCCTAAACCGTGTTTCCCAGGCATTCTGTGTGCCTGCAGAAGGAGAAAGCTGATCGAAGTGGGTAGAACACTGGAAGTAATCAGATACGATTTTCTCTAAATTGAAAAGACTGCCAAGGTGATTGCGTAGGACTTAGTGCTAAGCACTAGAAACGCTACTTGGCTATCTCTACAGAAGAAAATTTTAAGTCTAGAGGGAAACCTAAGCTCCAGGGAAGTATGTTGCTTACCAGAAGTAGAAAGGATAGTGTTCTCCTTGTTCCTTGTTGTATGGTTGCGTGAATTCCCTTCCACTTTTTAGCCCTAACAGATTTTAGGCTACAGCCCATCCTTTTGGCAGAAAATTGGACAAAGATGCAAAATAACTTTTGCAAATCTTCGTGATATCTCTGAGATTTTTAAGGACAGACAAGCAGCCAATCATCCAGCCTATAATCCAGGATGTGAGGCTGTGAAACAAAAGATAGTGTATAAAATCCTCAGTCTAGTGCCTTTCCAAAAGGCAGTCACTTAAGAGGATGACATTGATCATATCAAATTCATTGACAAAGTTGTCAGAATAAATATGAACTGCACTGCTACTGTGCATCTTACACTCTTATTAATGTTAATTTGTTCTATTAATTGTATATTTCTAACTAAAAAGATGAGCACAAATATGAGATTAAAATCTGGAGGTTGACTTTGCCTTTTTTGTTTAACTTCTCTAGAGGAGAAATGAATCTTGGTAGCAAATTAATTTGTGGTGGCTTCAATATGTGATTTTTAAGTGTTTGAGGGGTT
>VZRS01010561.1:8311-76373 GCA_013398055.1 Ifrita kowaldi | reverse complement strand
TGTGCCCCCCCCCCCCCCCCCAAAATGAAGACATAAATAAGGAGGATTACATTGTATTCAGAGAAACAGAGGAAATTCAATTCTTTGCCAAAGCAAACATCCGTAGACTTGTGTAGTCTACATGTTTCAATGCATGTGAAAATATTTGGTGTTGTAGAGTGATTTCCTTGAGTGGAAATAATACTGCAGCTAGAAATGAGATTTTGTAAAGAAGGAAATCACAGCTATCTTAGTAATTTAACATCTCAGATTTGTTTATGGATAGTTTCCTGTCTGACACATTTAACTGAACAAGTTAAAGTGTTTAAAGATTAGAATGACATTAATTTTTAACTGCCCTTGCCTGTGACATTTCACAAAGGGTGTGTTCTATAAAAACAGATGGAAAAATGAGCTTGCCCCTTCACCTTGTACTGGCTTTCTTGTGTTAACTGATTTAGCTCTCTGTCGCCAATCAGCCAAGTATTCAAGGACATACTTGGCTTTTGTCTTCTTCATTTTATGAATAAAATAGCACAAGAACATAGAAATTTCTGTAAAATCCAGTAATGCTAAGCTTATATCTGTTATTGAGACCAAGATGTTTTTGCAGTCAGAACTTGATTTTTGATACCCAATACAAAATTTTGTTTAAAAATTCTGTTTAACACCAATAAAATAAGAAAAAAATTATTCTGAAATTAAGCATCATAGGCAAAATGATGCAAAATATTGGGATATCTGATTAAAATACTAATGGCAGGGGTATTTTAAGAAGATGGATGCAGTTTGCACTCTAGTTGTAAGCCCGATTTCCCACAGTGCCTGAGCGCTTCCAGCCGCAAAGCAGCTGGGAAGCTGAGGCAGGGAGTACAGCTGATGGTGCAGGAGTACAGCTGGGATGCAGCCATCAGGAGGAAGTCCCCTAACAGAGAGTGGTGTTGTCTGGACTGAAACATGGTTATCCTGTTCCAAGAGCTGCTTTCTATTATTGTGGACTTAGGCTGGTAGTAGCTTGGGAGTCTCCCATCTAAATCTGATCCTCAGGAGAGCGATGTGTCCAGAGTTACACAAACTATCATGTCTGGTGGGTCCAAATATCAGCCTTACTACCCCAGCATACTTACTCATATGGCTTACTTAAAACTAAGCCTGTTAGTATTCATTTTATTGTCAGGCTTGTGACATCCAAGACTGAAAAATCAACTTGTACAGGAGTAAAATGATCAATGCAGAGAAACTGCTCCCTAATTTCTAAAGTGTAGTTATTTTTATGCATTTTATCGAAATGACAAGTTTTCCAAATAATACCCTCTTTAAAAGTGTTTCCTTGTGCTAGACTTTTTAGTATCTCTGTTTCTTTTCTTTTTGTAATATGTTGTTGTATTGCATGGGATCCTATTTTTTATTTTAAATAACTCACACAAATGCATTCTGCACTGTAAGAACATGTTTCTGGGAGACATCAGGCTGCTGCTTTTGAACTCAGATTCTAATATACTTGTGTCTTAGTGCATTTGCGTACTTATGGATGAAACATTCATTTTTTTGGTCAAATGAAACAGGATACCACCCCGTAAAGAAAGAAGGTAGAGAAGTTCAGTGCTGAATAGACAATTTTATTCATGTAGCTTACAGTAGCCAGCCTCATGAGTTGTACATACACACGGTTTTAAGTGTTCACTGAATTTTCCTTTGTCAGTATTTGCCAGTGACAAGACTAATAATATATGACCTGTCCAGGGAATATTAGACATATGAGTAAATGTTGTTTAAGACACATTAATGGTCAGTTGGGACTTCTTGTGGTTTCTAGTGCTAGACATGTTGGAGCATCTGTTGGCCTGTGAAAATGCAGAATCAGCTGGGCTGAATAGCTTTTATATCATCAAGTTTAGTTGACAGATTTATGTCTCCATTCGTAGCTGAAAGATTTATCTCTCTGATTTTCCTAGAACGACTCCTCTTGGATCAAAATATTTACTTCTCAACTGCTTTAAGTTATGTCCTAGGAAAATATCTTTAAATCTAAACCCATAAATCTTACTTACATACCAATCTACCACTTGTCTTTCAAAGAATATTATAAAGGATTAATGCAGTTATGATTATATCAAGAGTTTAAAGCCTGTTAATGTGTCTTTTTTTCTTTTAGAACGTCTTGTAAAATGGCTCTTAATTATTTCAAGATTTCTTAAAATTCTTTGTGAGGGGAAGAGATTTGGCATGGTCCCACACATAGTTTGGGATGATACTGTTGTTTGCTCAGTTACAGGTCAGCTCTGGGTTTTTTTTTTTCCTTTGGATTGCATTTGAACATTTTTGTAATTCAGTAGGCTTTCTGACCCCACACTTTATCATCACCAGCAGGTGTATCAGAATCTGGCTCGCTTAAATCAGAGTGTGTGTCTAGTCAGTGTGGGATGATGGAACAAGTCTGTAATGAGGGCATGCCGGTGCTTGAATCCATGTGTCCTTTTTCCAATCCTTTTTCTTTAATTCTAAAAGTAATTCCTGCAGTCATTCACTGTTTCCACGAGTAAGACAAATTAGCCAATTCCTCCTTAAAACAATTAAGGGTCCTGATGCATTGCATAAAAACGAGAAAGAAGCGAGTGAGTGTACGGGCTTTCTTCACACATTTTATATCATATGCTATACAATTTTTTATTTGCATATGCTCAACAGTCATGTGGCATCCCTTAAAAGCTATCTTTATTCCAGACATGATTCTATTGCTGATACATCTGTATCATCTGTAGCTATGTTGTTTGAGCAGGAAGAAAATTGCTTTAAGGAGAATTTTGTTAAATATCGAGACTAGAAAATTCTTGGGTTTTCAAGATTTTTCCTTTTCTATGGCAAAATGATAGAAGTAAAAGGAAAAATCTGTTGCCATAAGACAAATGTTTCTTGTAATGTTTATAAAAATACTGGAAAGACTGATTTGGATTTTGAAACACAAACTATGCAAATTAGTGGTACAGTTTCTGCTACGGAAGGAGGCTCAGTTTTGGGAGCCATAAACCTGCAGTGAATTTGGGCCTAGCTGGGTCTGTGGATGAAAGAAAGTTGGCATTTGCCAAATGACTTAGTACTTTTACAGATAAATATTTCTGTTAGAAAATTTAAAAGGGAAGGGCTGACAAATACAAAACCAGTGTCTGGCCTGTAAGTAGAGGACAGGCAAGGCAAAGGAGTGGAGCTCACACTGGAAATTTATCTGAGAACCTCCTTGTCTCTGAATGCTTGATGAATTTTCGGTAGTGATGACTTGTTTCCTTGGCCCTCCTTTAATATTTTTCATTACTTCATATTCAGTGCAGCCTGACCCAAAGAAAATACTAGACTTTTACACATGAGGAAACTTAAACTCAATTTACACATCCACTCTTACAGTATCGACAGATTGTTTGCAAGTAAGGTGACTGTGAAATGCTGCTGATTGAAAATTTCAAGCATTGGCCTTGTAGGATCTTTTTCCACACAATTTTGACAAATGACCTCCCCATAATGTTGTTGTTACGCTCTAAATATATTCTAAAATCTTATCTAGAGCCTTCAAATTTTGATAAGTATGTTGAGCTTTCACAGAAGGAAAACACATTCAGCACATTGCTCAGATATTTTGTCTGCAATATTGGAAGTATTTTTCAAAGAGCATGTGAGCCCTGAATGGAAAGGGTTTTTTTCTTTTTTTAATTGTGTGTGGTCTTATCAATATGGGAAGAGAAATTACACTGTTTTTCAGGCTTAGATCCTTTTGACCTTTTTTATTCATCTCTAGCTCAGTTCATTGGATTAATTATAGTCAGAGAACACTTAATGAACATGAACATCTTTTAAAATTTTGTATTTGTCGTAACAGGAGCTGATTTAATAATTTCTTGTTTATAAATATAGGTGAAGCAGAAGTGCTAAGACTAGGAAATACTTTGTTGGACTCAAAGAGGGGCTCTTGTAACAAAGTTTCGATGGGAAATTACTCTAAATAGTGTTGTTAAGGCTTGATTTCTTTATAAAAGAAGCAGCCAGCCATAAAAAATTATTTTCAAGTTCTATTGGTTTTGTATATACAATTGGAAGAAAGAAACAGAATGTTCTTTGTGCTTTTTCCATTTATGTTTAGCCTCATAGGTTTACCGAAATTGGGATAAAAGAAAAGCTACTTCTTGCAATTTTTATGACCTATTCTTGAACTAGGCACTTCTTATATACATTGTAGCATGACTGGCTTTAAACAAGCTTTTCATCTCCTTTATGGTGTTTGTGAAGAATACTGCACTTAGCTGACAGTGTAATAAAAGCATTTTTGTGTGTGTATTTCACCAAGATTGCATTATTGCAGTTGTGCACTAGCTATTTCCTAGCCTGTTCTTTAACTGTAGCAGTGTGTTCATCCATACATCTGTCTAATGTTCCTCAGGAGATTCGACCTAAGTAAAAATACATAGAGCTGACTTCTAACGAGGATCCTTTCTTCATAGGAAAGCAGTTATGTGTCTTTGAAGAATTTGACTACCCCAAGCTAACATCCTTCACTCATCTGATGCTTGGGGAAGGGGGATTAGTGATCTCTATCATTTTAAGTGGGAAGACTTTCCCTTACTTTCTGCCTTCATTCTCAAGATTTCCTAGCTTTATCTTTTAAATCACCAGTCCAGCCATTTTTTGTCCTAAAATAAAATGACCTTTCTGTCTGGAGAGGGAGGAGTGAACATGGAAGCTGCAAAATGCCATTAAACAACTGCAGAAGTCAAGCTTGTGCTTGTGAAGTGTTGGGAAAGTTCGGATGCTGCCTGTCTCCCAGATGATTCAGGTTCTCCATAGCTACTGAATTTTGCAGTCTCTATAGTAATCAAAATCCCCACTGTGATAATTTTCTTTTTTTTTTTGTGTAAGGTGGTATCCTGAAGAATCAAGACACAGTATTAAGCGCCTACATGTTTTTAGTTATTTAAAATGCAGTGCAGAAGAATGGGATTTTTTTTTTTTCAAAGGTGTATTTGCCAATTTCTTCAATAGAGAAGAATGAGGCATTCATAGAGAAGAATGTGGTGTTCTTTTCTGGGTGTAAGTCCAATATTTTTTAAATTCTGTGAAATTTGGTGACCAAAATTTAAGTTTACAAAATCTTAGCATTATTGCCCTTTTACTGTGCCTGACTTTGTCTAGATTGGCCTCACTGGCTTTAGTCATGCACTGTATCTGGTGGAAATTTAATATAAAGTGCTGAAATAATCCGTAATAGTAGGAAGTAGGACCAGGACACCTTTCTTTTCCACTCTTGTTAGGTGCAAGGCTGCAGCTCGTCCTGGTTGCTGTGCTCTATGTCCAGTGCAGTTACTGCCAAGTTTCTCCCATGCAGGATGCAGGTTCACCAAGGGGTGGAGAGTGTCCAATTGCCATGTGGCATGGTTGTTAAAGCGTCGTCCTGAAAGGTGGGAGCAAATGGGTTCTTTTTTATAATGTAAGACGCTCCTGAGTGCTTTAAAAAGGAAGGCTAAGTGTAGGAGACTCTATTCATATCCTAATCTTAGTAAAATTCATTTTTTCTCAGATTTTTTACTCAACGTAGGAAAGGAAACCTGTAAATGAGTGCCTTTCCTCTGAACTCTGATGGTAGATTTAAGCAGTGTGAAGCTACTATTTGTTCAATGAAATCTCCCACAACAATTGTCTTTTAGGGGTCCATTAATCCTCTGGATTAAAGGAAATATTATGAATATGGTTGTTGTTATTTTTATTTTTATTAGTTAGGCCTTTGAGATAGTAGAAAACCACCCAGCGGTTTTGTGTATTAGATACAGGAGTATTGGGACAGACAGAGCAGTTAGGTCAAAGAAGTGGAGGCTTCTTTGGAGGAATGCCAGCAACATGTTGTATGTGGTGTTAATATGCCACCATTACTCTCTTCCTTAGCAAAGCCTGGTACTGACTGCTGTTGTCAGTACCTTTCAAATATAAAAATTCCACAGACTTTCCTACATGGTTTTATTATTATTATTTTTCCGGAAAAAGGAAATAGAGCTAAGTTCCAACAAGCTACAGAAAATATTATGCAGCCCAGTGAAACCCAAGTCATTTGTAATAACATTTTTCATATTTTTAGAAGTGGCACAAACAGTAATGAAGTCTTGGCACATCAACCAGCATGTTGCAATTATTGGAAGCCAAGGTGTTACAGATCTTCAAATGTCTGTGAAGTCTAGTAGGCATGAATAGAGTACAGTATGATCTCATATCTTCATGCAAGCAAACTGTCAATTCTGATTCTTCTCTCAGAAGTCCCCAGACAAGAATTTGAGAGGAAAATAAAAGAAATGAGAAAGAGTTTATGCACTACACATGCCAATTGGACTATTTAAGCATAATTTAAGGTTTGAAGAAACCAATGGAAAAAGAAGATCATGTTATGGCTCAAGCTTAACGACACACGTAGTGTGTAGTGTCATACTCTGCTTTGCTGAGTGTTGGGCTCCCTAGTTCACTTTTTCCAAAACCATCAAATGCCTACCAGACTGGTATTTCTGCTGTGACACTCATCTGCAGTTCTTGTCTCTTTCCTTTTCTGAGTGCAATATTACTGTACTTCTTTAATCTCCTGTTGTCACTATAAATGCTCATTATAAATATACTGTGCTGAGAAGTTAGGTCATATGGAAAACACTTTTTTTTGCTGGTTGACAATTTACAACATCAACAAAATATATCCTTTATTTTGCTTTTTTTTTAACTTTGCTAGCTATCACAAGGAGCATCCCTAAATGATTTAAGGAAAAAGAAGAGGCGTGCCCCTCTTCCACCAGCTGCATCTGCTCCACCCACTCCTGCCATGCCAAACAGGACAGAGGACAGGGAAGACAAGAGGAAGAGCACAATGGGTGAGAGGCGTTTTCTCCTGAATAATCCTATTCATGTGCTTTCACTGCTCGCTGTTTGAAGTTGCCTTAATTCTGTTATGCTGTGAGTTTGGAAACTTTTGTAACTTGAGGAAAAAAACTACATTTCTCTGCAGAATGAAAGTCTGGAAATAAGTGTTTGTATCTTACCTCTTTTTTTTTTTTTTTTTTTTAATGGCACCATACAGAGTACCACAGGGTAGTAAAATGTAGATAACACTCATCAGATCGTTCGAATATTTGGCACCAGCTTTATATACAGAAGCACTAGCCCTGGGCCTATTCTGCACCTTGAAGGTCAGGATTGGTTTCCTAGTAAATGGAAATACAGAAATAGTAGATGGAAATGCTAATAAATGGAGATCAGCCAGGCAAAACTGAATGCATCTGAAGCCATGAAGTTCTGCTAGAACCAAAGTACAGTCAGGTTGGTTCAGTGTCTCCTCATGTTTCCAAAACCTGAAGGCATTTGCTTTTCATATAGTCCTCCAACAGTTTATCAACTGCCCATATAGAGTAAAGCTGGTGTTTTTTTAATTTCATCCTCACTTTCATTATAAATCAATATCTGCTGAGTCTTTAGCTAATCAGTAGAAGAAAAGAACTGATGCTGTCAAAGGAATGCCATACATACCTAGGGACAACAAAAAGAAACTCTAGCTTCAGCTGCATGTGGCACCACGTTTACCCATACAGGAAAACTGAAAAACATTCTCCCAGACTTCTCTTGTTATCTGCCTGGTAGCTTGTTCAGATTGGTGAGAGCTTTGCCTGAGTGAGGACACCAGGATTATGCTTCTAGCAAGCAAAATGATTTTATAATGGGTAAAGATATGAGATAATGACCCCGCATATTGGAACTCATTTTTCAGTACATTAAGAGAATCATTCTTCAAGTGCCATAATGCACTCAGTGCACTTCAGTTCATGCCTTTGACCTCATGTTTCATCAAAATGCCTAAGACATACAGATATGACATTCTGTCATACATAATTGCTTACATTACAAATGCCTTACAGTTTAGAAAGAAACCTCTTGGCTTTGTTCCAACATTTATTTTCAGTAAATGCTTCACATTTAATGCCTCAGCATTTATGTAGCAGCAGGAGTCCATTATCATGTGACATATTCGGCTCCATTGACATCTCTTATTTAAACTCTCTAAGGGCAATGTCATTGCTGGGCCATGTAACACAGAAGTTTTCAGCAGATTGGCTTACTTTTAACCACTACAGATGTCACGCTCTACGGCTTCTCATGCCTTGCCCTACTGCTGGTCACTTTTTGATGACATTTGTTGCTTTAACTTTTTATAAGTGTTCTTTTTTTTGTATTGGTGCTCAAACGTTACAGATGAGATATAGCAGAGGTACTTCTAGTCTGTTCAATGCTGTGTACATAAGTGCCTGCTGGCCAGGCTCTGCTCACGTGGGATTCTGTAGTATCGTTTGCTTTAATGGAGCCTTATTATTTTACACTGACAAAGAACTCATCCCACAGTAGCCCTGTCTTCAGTGCTTTCCGTTTTCTGCTACTTTCTTGAATGAATGTGTTCATTAAAAAGAAAAAATGTTACAGCCAGAGAGGATTGGTAAAACAGCCTCTCTTCGGGGCCCTTGCAAGAAAACAATGAGAAAGCACAGATGGCTCTGAAAGCATGAGAGAAAAGCTGTGAAAAAAGCAAGACTCTAGTGAGGGGAAAAACGTGCTGCAAGAAGTTGTCAGCCACATGATGGAAAAAGTACTGAAGGTACCCTATGTAGCTCTCAAGTTAGCCATGTGAATCTCAGCAGAAGATCCTATCAAAAATATTCTCAAACTGGCAAATTCACTGTTGTATTCAATACTGAATCATTTATTGTGATACCAAAGTATTGTGCCAAATTTCCTCAAAGCAGTAAAAAAAGGGCTTGCATGTTTGCCAGCATTAAAATGTGTCTCTGGAAGATACTCCTCTGGAAGCTAGTGACTCCTAAGTAGAAAATCTTAATGGTTTAATCTTTTTTCTTCGCCCTTGGTGCTGCTTCTCTTCTCAGCATCCCCAAAGCACAAGCCTGAGAGTGTAGGAATGGACTGGGCCAAAGATCTGTCTCTGCCAGCACCCATCTTCAGCAATGACCACATGCTTGAGGCAGGGTATGAGAGCAGAACGAGCAGGTAGTCGAGGTTCCTCAGTGCACTTTCAGCCTCTAAGGACTTTCCAAATAGCAGTAGCTCAAGTTCTGTACCCTACAAACTGGCAGCAGCTTTTTAACTTTGCAAGTGGTTCACAGAGTACAGTGCAAAGACGTGTGTATTTGTTTAGTTATTGCACATAATGTTGAAATAATCCCCCAGACAAAGTTATGGGCATTTCCTTTGATAGCTTCAAACACTGTTCTGCAAAAAATAACTTAATCATCTGCTTCTCTACAATGTCAAAATAATAAAAACCAACTCAAAAAAAAAAAAAAAAAAAAAAAAAAAAGAACAGAAAAACCTGTAAAATACCTACTTCAAAATACTGACCTAAGGCATCTTCCTCTTTCTCTCAGGAAGAGTCAGGAAAATAGTCATGTAAAGCATCCAAGAGGTCAGCAAATTCAGGCAGTTTGACACTTCAGAAGATAAAAATCAAACATATTTTTCACATTTTCTTACACTGCTTTTTTTCAATTTTTTTATTTCACTCAGCTACTTTTCTCCGTCCTTATGTCTGCCAAAACCAGTGATTTTAACTGTTAGTTGTAATGTATGTGTATGTGCTGGGCTCAATTCTGGTCCCACTGCTGTTGGTTTAGGACCCACCTTTTCCTTCTGCCTTAATTATTTGGATGTAAATAAGAGCAGAAGTAGATCCAGAGAGACTTTGGATGTGGGTAAGGGAAAATCAATGTGTATTTTTTAAAAAATAACAACAAACAGAGCGATCATTATCTTGCAATGAAGTAACAAGTTAATTGATCCTCCTGTAGGTGATGGACGGCAGGTGCCACAAAAGCCTCCTAGGGGCACCACTCGTGGTCCCCCCCAGTTAGAGATCCCCCCACCCCCACCTTACCCTCCTCCTGGCAGTGGCATTGTGGATCCAACAGTGTGTTACAGAGAAGCAGATGTTACAGCACCAACAGAGCTGGTACCTAAACGTATGTTTGAAAATATATGTATTTGCAATTCCGTTCTTCTGATGATTACTCTCAGGGGTAGCTTTTCCAGACTTTCCTCTCTGCTCTCTAGACATCCGTGTCTGTTTTTCCCCCTTTTTCCAGCCTGTTGTCCTTCAAAATGTCCAATGCAGTGTAACTAACTAGTATCAAGTAAACAAAACACTTGTTTGGAGAGAGTTTTGCACGTGATACCTGGTCATTGTACAGAAGCATTTAAAAGTAACCATCAAGCTTTTTTGCTTTGTTCAACTGAAAAAAAAAATCTGTTGTCTTGTATTAATTCCCCAAGTTTGTTTTTTTGAACTAACAATTTTTTGTCTCCAGAGACAAGTTCCATTGAGAGTCAATGGGTCTATCAGTCTAGGTTGAAAACTACAGTGTCTTCCTTAGGAAAATTAAACCATTTACAGGAGCTGTATATTGTTAAAGGCCGTCCTGTTCTGTTGGGTACGTCTTTCTTGGCGTCTCTGGGTAGTCCTTTGTGTGCTCTTCACCCTGGGGCACAACAGTTATCAGACAAAGAAGTACAATATTTTCCACATCCCCGTGTACTTGTGAAAAGCATGTTTTCATGCTACGTTTTTGTGCTTATTCATTGACTGCCTTTAAATCTTTGTACGCAGTCCAAGTCTTTGATCATGTATTATGTTCCCTGTGGGATTGCCCTGCACACCCATGTGGAGCCGATAAAAGCAGCAAAGCTCTGCACGTTATGACATCTCATGGATGCACTTCCTTTGAAGACTAGGAGGGTGTCTCCTAACCATGGGATAGAGAAATGTCTCCATTAGCTGCTAATCTGACAGAAGGTCTCTTTTCAGGACCTTATGTTTACCAAAAGTACTCTGCAGGTTGCAGCTACTCTGATACATTATTGTGGGTGTGTTTGCTGTTGATTACCAGCTAAATCCAAAGCAATATTTTTAAAATCTGTGCTGAGGAAATATAATTGATACATTTTATTTGAGCTAGTGATGGAAATTAAGGAGATCATACTAACAGAAAACCTGAATCTTATTGAGGATTAACCCTAAGACATCTTTACCAGCTTATGCACAGAAATCATATCATACTTAGAAACTTTTTGTTTTAGATACCATCAGCTTGCCTACAATGTTTTCTTTATTAAAAATCCATTGTGGCCTTCTTTGCATTAATATTTCTGCTTTATTTGAGTTTCTATCACTGTTATTTTGCAATGCTTTCCTGATCTACCTTGCTGATCAAATACACTTTAATCAATGCAGCCCTGATTTAATCAGTGTGATCATTTGCTCTTAAACAAACACAGTATCTCAGCCAAAAGGATTTGATTAAGCTTGTACATAGAAACAAAACATGAGTTTTTATTATCCTCAATTTACTGAGAGCAAGAGCTTAGTGGGTACTTATTTTAGACTTAAAGCATCAGTGTTGGAGAGGGACAAGTTTTAGCTCTGTAATCATGCTGTGTCCTAGCTAGATAAAGATAAGGGTGTAGATTTACACAAGAGAAGTGTGTATAGATGTGTCCATGAGAGACAGCAGCATGTAGCACAGATGCTAATTACATTGCCTAATGCCACTGTGAAAGGTGCTTAGATACCGTAGCGATTGAGCTGTGTAAGAACAAGGTTTTGCAACTATGTCTTTTATTGCCTGAGAATGCCTCAAGCAGTGCAAATAAGATTTGGGTGGTAGATTCAAAGAACAACAAAATTTTTAATCTTCCCAACTCTAACCTCAGTAAATGTGTTTTCTCATAGAACAAGGTGGGGAGGAGAATGTTCTGAAATCATTCTCAAAACAGCTTTCTTTAATGAGGGTTGTGGTCTTCCTTTGCTGGGTGGGTGACTGTCACCAGCAGTATGTCTTCCACGAGAAAAAATTCCCATTTAGAAATTCTGTGATCATGTGGAGTTTAAATTCTCACTCCTTATGAAATGCCACTGTCTGTGAAGGACTGTCCTTCCTTCCTTCCTTCCTTCCTTCCTTCCTTCCCTCCTTCCTTCCTTCCTTCCTTCCTTCCTTCCTTCCTCACAGTTGTCTCCTTGTGCTCTGGGAAACACACATTGAGGGATTTTCATTTCATGGAGTGGTGGCAATCACTCTTCACTGAGTTTTCCAAACTTATGTGGAGTGTAAGTAATTCATGAGTATGAGTAAGATACTTCAGCTTTTCTGTATCAAATGGTAAGAATCTCTTCCATAAACGAGAGTACAAAAGTTCCTCACAGTTTTTGCTCTTAAATCTTTTTGTTCTAATTACATGACCTTTTCTCTAACTTTTGGTCCAGTAGAACCTTACCTGCATGTTGTGTGCAGGTTGATGTGTTTATGGGATCCTTTCTCCTTCCTTACCTTACTAATCAGATTGTTCACAGCCTGATTCTAAGATTGAGTGTACTTTGGGAATGCAGAGATGGAGATTGTTGCATGGTATTTGGTTATGTCACATTGCCTGTGGAGTTCCCAGTATGTGAGTTGATGGCAAGCTCTGTGCTGCTTAGCTGAGGTAAAGAATGCACATAGTGAAAGGCTGCTGCACCTAGACAAGCAAGTGAAACATGCTGCCTTGAAATGTCAACCAGCTCGTTAGAGTAAATTCAGTATTCCTGTGAAACTCCACGATTAGCTCTTTATTTGGCTAGTTATGAGCTATCACTGGTATGCAGTAAGAAATTAAAAGCTCTATGAAAAAGAATATACAATTCACCTCTCTGTGGAGTGAGATCCTGAAGTTAAAATTTTCACTCTGGCACTGGATAAAGTGCTAGTGCTCTCAGGGTTCACACTGGGTAAGGGCTTGACAGCTGATTGATTTGTAAATTTCAGAAAGTGCTCTGTCTTTGAAGAAACGAAATCTTGATTTGAACCTGTCCTTGTTTATAACTGTATATCAAAATAGTCAATCATCACTTAATTGGAAGGTTTTTAAGGGATGAAGGAGTGGGTACAAGCATTTTGTTTTCTGTAAATGACATGCATACTACCAGTTGAATAAAACCAGGTTAATTTTAAGGAACCAGGAGAACAGAAAAGAGCCTTATCCCTGTATCTAATTTTTAATTTTTTTTCATTGTATCACTGATAAATGAACAGGTAATACAAGCCAATTGGCAAAGGCAATGACAGTTTCACGGGCAGTTCAGTCGTATTTCTTCAGTCACTTTAGATATATATCTAGTCTTTCACAGGGCTAGATTCTGAGACTTGGGTTCTGTTAGCTTGAACCAAAAATGGGTAGAAGCACAGAGGAAACTTCACTCTCTTACATGTGACTCTAAATCAGTTGAGAACTGAGGGCTGCTGTGCAGGGATTTTTGCTGGCTTGTCATGGTGCACTGCTTCGTAAGGCACATGTCAAGTGACCCAGCCTTTTCTTCCTTAGAGGTGGTCTCTAAAGCAAGAACACCTGCAGGTGTGGCTTAGGAGGCTTTTACTGCCCTCACTAGTCTTACTCATTCAGGCAATCTGAGGCTGAATAATGAAGTTGAATCTCCAATCTCATCTGTCTTGCACCTTCTGGAGAATTAAAATTCAGGCCAGGTAAAGCAGAATTCGTAGGCATACTGCGTATCAGTAGGTCTTGTGCTGTTAGGATTGAGTTAGCTTATACATGAAGCCAGGGAGTTAGTCTCAGAGCATCTGTGGGATTCCAAATTTTAACACACATGCCCTGCACCTACACCTCCTTTGAGGGTCTGATTTGTTGATGTTACTGAGTATGCTAGCCATTCTGCTGACTGACCTACACAACAC
The DNA here is from genome assembly GCA_013398055.1 of Ifrita kowaldi. Classification (NCBI taxonomy): domain Eukaryota; kingdom Metazoa; phylum Chordata; class Aves; order Passeriformes; family Cinclosomatidae; genus Ifrita; species Ifrita kowaldi. The sequence continues at coordinate 62,604 of VZRS01010561.1, read as the reverse complement.
TTATAATTTTATTGTTTTATTCTTTTCCCCCGACAGTTTACTGTTGTGCATCATTCCCTTCATACTCCAAGCGTGTCTGACAGACCTTGCCTCTCTTCCTATGACCTTCATACTTCTGAACCTCCTGTTGCCTCTGCTACCCTGATTCTTCTGTTGCCTTTCTTCCTCCCCTGCTGGAAAAAAAAACCATTTTTTCTGACTGAGATTTTGGCTTCTTTTCTTTTTAAACTCGCACATTCTCTTTTAATTACTATTGATTATTTTTGGCTGTGGTTCATACTCATTTGTGAGATGTATGCTCCAGAACTGAATGGTGTGTTATATAAATCTATATACCAGCCTCAGAAAGATTATCTGTCATTCTTTTCCAAAAGATTCTCTTTATTTTGAGCCCTGGTTGGGTTGGATTTGATTTGATGTTGCAAAAGAGTGCGGATTTGGGACAGGGTGTCTTACTTTTCTTATTGTTTAAAGTTTTAATGAAAAGTTTCTAAAAACATTTCTTTGGTTTTTTCTTTCTGTTACTCTAGGTATAGAATTTTGTATTCTCTATTGTTCTATCTTCCCCTTACTGCATCTGTTTTGTTCCTTTGGAACAAAACTAGAACTGGGCATGGCCTAGTCAAGTTGAAGTGCAAGATTCTTTCTATATCTTGGCTATCAATCAATCTGTCAAGAAAAAAAGAAACAGGAAGATCTGTTGCATCTATAAGGGGCTTAAAAGGAATACCAAGAACCAATACCAAATGCACTGATTCATATTCTTTACTTCTGCTTTCATCCTGATGCTTAATACGAGTAATTTTATCTTGATGCTTGGAGACATCCTGTGGAAATCAAGGTGTGTGTTCTGTTACAAAGATGCAAACACTGTTTGCTCAAGATAAATCTTGTTCCACAAGTCCCCTTTTTGCACTTGTACTAGGAACAGTCAGAGAGTTTTAATTAAAATATCATGTATAAGTTTGTACTTAGCAAAAACTTCTTTGTTCTGAAGGAAGTTCTTCATGAGAACAGCCCATAAGACATATATTTTTAATAATCCTGAGCTACAAACATAGGCTTTATGAGTTGTAATGTAATGGTGCACACACCCAGAACTATTCTGACCTCGCATGTACTGTGCTTTAAGACATTCATGTTATTTAAATGAGTGACTTGCAATACATAACTCTAATTTAAATGATGAAAAATTATTGTTTTACCCTCAAGCAAATAATCATGTTAATCTTGAATCCTTTCCAGGTAGGCAAAATGGAGAATAAGAAAGCAAAGCATTACTACAGATAATATGAAATACGACTAAAATGGGGTTTGACAGTTTTTAATACAAATATGACATGTAGTTAATAAGTTTTAAGTGATTCTTTAGAAAGTATACTTAGTACCCTAAGGATCTTCTAATAAAAGTGGAGTAGATTTGAACTCTCCGAGCTGCCAGGTGCTTTGTAATACCTTCTTAAGACAGGACAATGGTTTAATTGTAAGTCTTCTCTCAAAAAAAAAAAAACCAACAAGTAGGTGTTCACAATGTGAAGATTAAGAACCTAATTTACCCATTCTCATTACTCTATTTACATCCTATTTGTAACTCTACAGAGTTACATGGCCCATGGAGTTCAGACTAGGGCAAAAGTGATGAAGTGGTGAAACAAAGTGTTTTATATTGAGTACAACGTACTGTGTGTTGTCAAAGCAGTTCTTTCCACTGACACCATTTTCGCTGAAAGGTGGCACAAGTTTTCAACAAAATCACATTTTTAAAGGAAAAATTTTCTTGCTTTGAAAGGACACAGCTATGGCTCCTCTCCACATAGCTGGCATGTTTCCTATGAAAAGCAGTCTCTTCAGGTAGCCTCCTCAAGCTCTTAAAAGCTGTAGGTGAAAACTCAAGAAGTTCATTATTTACACTTAATTTACCTTTTCCTTTATTAAAATGCAAAATTTACCTCTAAAATATGTTTGTGGGAATTAGCACTTTTTGTGAAATCCTAGGTAAAATATTTTAAAGACCAGCTTAAGCTAGCCAGCTCTGCCTTTCAGGATTTTAAAAAAATCATTGCTTATGTTCACTCATATCCTTTGTTTATTATGATTTCATAAGTTACAGGTATGTATATACTATTAAACAGAACTTTAAAAAAAAATAGAAGAAAAATTTTTGCATCTTTACAAGAAATCATCCTAGTTGTAAGAAATTGTACTGTGACATTAGCATAGTTTGAAACCTCCAGTACTGTACATGGTGTCAGAAAAAACTTTCAGTGACGCTCATGAAATCCAAGTCCGTGGAGTGGAATTGCACAGATAACTCTGTCTCAGAACTGTTAATTCATAGTTGCATGTGTGCCAGGAGGTAAAGGGGTTAAGCAAAGCGTGATTGCAGGACTGGGAACTCACTGGGAGTTTGTTCATGAGCACCAGCTCAGCCCTGAGGTACAGCTGGGGAATTCCTGTTTGTTCCAAGCTTCAGCTCAGGATTTGTAAGGGCTTCTCGACTTGACTTCTGAAAGAGAATGAGTTTTTCTGTCATTTGCAATAACAGGAAGGAGTATCAGTTCAGGTCTGTTTGATGGAGTCTTAGGTTAGCAATCATATGAAAGGACATTGGCTTGGTTTTTCTCCTTTTATTTTAATCTTGGAGACATTGGAAGGGTTGTGAGAATGACATGGAGAAGTTGATAACAAATTGACCACTATAATACAATTTTTCACCAAAATGTTATTACCAGAGTTAGTAAGAAACATATTTAATGTACTCAGGATTTATCTGCATTGCCAAACAGCCTTGTTCAAATTCTGTCCTTCAAGTTAAGATATCTGGGGTGAAAATCAAATAAGCAATCCAAAAAAATGGAAAATATCATTGAGCCATTTCTGGAGGACAAATAAATGCAGAGGTAAGTTATAAATCAAAACGAATTCCTGTCGTACAGCTCCAATGTCAGTGACATTCAGTGCTCTTAGGGAATAAGGACAGATGTATAATTTATGATTAAACCTATTCTGATGAATTTTCTCTGCTCGTACGAAATCCAGTGGACTAGAAACAGATGAAGCTTCGTTGTGCACAAGATTTTACTGAAATCCTTTTGTACATTGGCCACCAGAGGGAGCCGGTGTTGTCCCAGATTCACGGTAGAGAGCAAGCAGGAATAACACTAAAAGTGAATTTTAACCGGATAGATCCTGCACTTACAAAAAGTTTTTCAGTTTTTAGTTTTTTGGAGTATTTTTTTTTTCTGCAACTAAAAAGAAAAAATAAATTTTGTCTCTAATTTTTTTCTTTAAGTCAGTTTCATCACAAATAAGAAAACTAAGATAAAATTATATTTTCAGGTGATGCCACTGTGATGGCATCTTCCAGATGCAAGCTCAAATCTTTAAGCTTTCTCAGAGGATGGTGGCGTATTGGATTGGCTATTATATTGCATAGATATTTCCTCTGTATCTATGGCAGCTGTGTCCAAAGGGTAGTTAGTTCGTGTGGTTGGTATACGTGCTTAAAACGTGCATAAGTGCATAGGAGCAGGTCAGGTTTAGTGCCAGTATAAAAAGGCTGTGTTCTGCCTGGTGGATTTTATCAGCTTGAGTCTTAGAATTTTAAAATCATGACCAGATCAGTGTAGTACCCATCTTCTTTCACAGACAATGTACTTCATTACCAGCAATCCAGTCACTCAGAGACTAAAATGTCTGATTCTCAAAACATTCTTAAATGTCTTTTCTACATGTAATGCTTTCATTTTTTCCTTACAGTTGGAATCTTTGAGGATTGAAATGAATGTTGTCTTTCTCACTGGGCAGATGGATTTTTTTTCCGTTTTCTAATGACGAGGCTGTAGAATAATAGTGAACTTTGAACTCATTCCATTTTTGTCTTCAGAAAATGTGCTAATGGTCCAGCACTTAAAATTATTCTGGGCAGGTAAAATATGGAGAAAAATTTTCTAAATACATGAATGGAAAAAGGAAATATTTCTCTTCTTGATGTTTTTAAACTGGAATTATTTAAAGCTGTCCATGGCATCTAGAGTGCTCCAGTAAGTGCCAAGGGAGAATGATTGGTAGAGAAGTCATCCAGTTCAAATTGTATGATGAATTGCAAAGACTTATGATGCATTCGTTTATTAAACATATGGCCATCCAATCTATAAAATGCTCATCATCTGTCCCTTTATTATGCTTTTTTAAGGTAAACTCTGTGGTCATGATTCTCATACCCTCATCATTTATCTTTACAGCCAGTTTAAGCCCTCTTTGTTGTTCTGTCCCAGTATAAAAGTGCTGGGCTCTGTGTGTGTGTATGTATGACAGAAGTTCTGTCTTCTGAGCTTGGCTTCCAGTCACTACCATGACTCTCAATATATATTTAGTACATGAAGTAGGCACCATTTAACGTTCCATACAAAAATACATGTTATTTTAGAAGACAGAATGGAACTTATTCCATCCCTCGAAAATTACAGCCATGTTGTTGTCTGATGTCATTGCAAAACTATGGACTCCCCCCTCAAGGACAGTGAAACAGAATTGCTGTCTCTGTTTGTACACTTCTTATTCATAAGCTTCTGCTATAGCAGCTCCTTGGGTGGAGAAGTCCACTGTTAAAATTCATAAGAAGTTGACAAAACAAAAAGTGGCATAAGTAATTCTTTGTTTATTCAGAAGAGCTTACAGGTAATAAATGCTGATTTTTGCTGAGGTGGATGAGGGGAAACGTGCTCTTGTATATTTCTCTGCAAGAATCCCCTATTTTGTTCCTTTTTTATTGCATACTCTTCTGTAGTGCTCTGGCTCCAAGTGGTAAATGACTTGTTGAAAACACCAAGCCTAAAGAAAGAATGAATGACTGTGGAAGCTGGTAACATACGGAATAGGTATCAACCACTGAGTCCTTTATATTCCTTGAATGTACCTTGAACATGAAAGTTGGGGGTTTTTTTCTGTTCACTCCTAATAAGAAAATAGTAAATTTAGGTCACCAGATCTGCTTCATTTTGTCATGCCTTTAGAAAGTTCTAAGGAAGGAGTCTGAGTCCTGGGTACAGGAAACACTGGCTGGAAAGTGTGGGGGTATTTTGTATTCCCTTACATTCCCTTACACTAAACTGGCTGCCTGTATTGGAAATAAAAGTTGTGATTTTGCAGACTTTGAGCCAGAGAAGTCAGTCTGACTGTAAGGGAGCACACTCACTTTGAATAATCGAAGAAAATATTTTCTGTTTATGTAAGTATGGGACTGGACCCCAGTAAATCAAATAGTCTTTCTATCGGCATTTCCTGGTGTTTAGATTTTTAACTGGCTATTTACCAGTTAGTATATGTAGTGTGGAATAAACCTGAGCTTCCGTTTTCCCATCCTGACTGAATGTCAAGACATTTCTCCTCTAATTGCCTTTCAGACCAGCTTTGCAATCCACGTGGTCTGTGGATAAACTCTGAATGTTTCTTCCAAGCGAAACGAAATTCCCTGTTTTCTTCTTCCTTAGTCAAAATAAGAGCAGTTTTAACTACCAGAACTGTGATTTTAATAACTGAGTGGCATCTTGGACACACTGAATGGTGGAATGTGAGGAAGTCATCACGCCCATACACACAGAACAACTTACACTCTATCAGCAACAAGCAGGTCTAAACCTCTGTGTTCAACCAAATACGTGCGTGCGGTGCAAGTGTGTGTGTGACAGTGTTTAGCCTGGGTGTGAATTTGAAGTTATGCCAGGTTTACACATAAGGTATGGGCCAAATCAAACTGGAAGGTTGGTATTTGAAGTGGCATTTGTAGTGCCAGATCCTACTGTTTCAAATGCAGGCAATGCTTAGGGAGCTATAGTAGACAAACTGTTGAAAATTTTTCTGCTTTCCAGGTAGGTGATGATTCTCATACCAAAGTGCTTTTCCATCATTAGAGATGCTCATACTCAGCTTTTCCTATTACCACTTCTAAGTCAGTAAACACTGACTAAAATGCCTGCCTACTTTCTTCTAAGAAACTGAGAATTCTGGCCATGCACATTCACTTCTGGGTTTTCGGGCATGAGGGAACAAAAGACTGAGAGCAGAGACAGCGTTTCTTTTGTCAGCTCCTTTTGTGGATTCCATAATTGGTTCCTGGCATGGATAAAATAATTACTTTCTAACCATAAGCAAAGGTGGGATGTAATGGAGGACAAAGACCTAAAACAAAAGAAGATGCAGGAAAGAACGAGAAAGGAGGACTATAACAGACAAATACAATTTTTTCTTCTAAGACTGTTGTGATTGAAAGGTGGAAATAAAGTTGCTAAATATATGGTGCCCTCCCATAAACAGTGAAAGACTGGTAGGGGATTATCTGCTTACTTGTTAGAGCAAACAAAACAACTAATTTTTCCACTTCAAGCATCTAATAAAAATTGTTATTGATTTCTGATTTTTAAAACATACAGGTAAGCATTTTTCTTTTCTCTTCCATGTTTGTTTTTTTTCCTCAATTTTTTCACTTGACAGAAAGTTAAAAACTAAAAGGGAAATATTTTTACAGTTTGTAAAAGCATAAAACTTAATGGAGAAATAGTTTCAACATTTTTCTCTAAACTTCCGGAAACATGCAAGGGCTCTATTTTTAAGGTGTGTCCATGGATGAAACAGTCAAGACCTGAATGAATATACTTCTGAAAAAATAAGAATTATGATGAATTATATAAGAATTATAAAGATTGTATGAAAAAATAATTACCGACTTTAAGCTCAAGATAAGAGCTTTTTCTACTTAACTTTTACTTATAAAAGATGGGGCGTTTTGGAAGGCAAACAAACTTTTACATTACTTTTTCTCCAGAAAACCTCACAGTGGACTGCCAAAGGCTGTCGAAGGGCCACCCTATATAACTTCCTGGTGTTGTTGGAAGTAGATGACACTTTGGGGTCTACTGCATGAATGTATTGGTGTCTTGGTTTTGTTTGAAACCCTTTTTGGGTATTACCAGTCTCAGATGTGTTAAATCAATGCTTAGGAGGGACTTAATTATTTTTTGCCAAGTAAAACTTATGCCACTGTTCTCCCCTAAAATAAGAACGTCTTTTTTTTTTTCCCCAGAAGAGATCTTATCCCAATTAAACATGATGTATGCAAATATTTTATTGATTACTTATGGTTTAAAACTGGTTTTTTTCACTTCTGAAATCCTTCTCTGCTTGCCTTCAGAGAATTAGAGCAACATGCCGATTAACTAAACAGTCAGTTAAAGAAACTTAGAGGTTTAAGTGTCCAAGTTTTCCAAATGAAAACATTCGGGTAAAAAAAAAAAAAAAAGCATGCATATACTGTAATTTGCTTGTTCCACTCCCTTGTGGACATGCCTAGCTTCCTCTGTACCTGGCAGCTTTCCTGTTCTGTATTCATCATGCTAATCAATGGGATTCAGATGTTCCTGAAATAAAATCATTTGTCTTCAGTCTGCCCTAACAAAGGACACGGACTGTACTAAAAAGGCTTTTCTTCACTTTCAGAGTGCATTAAATACATGTTCATAATACAAGGCTTTGGCAATGTATTGATTGCATTCTTTTACACAAAAAAATCCTTGCACAGGGAAACTCCTTGCAGTTTTTTCCACAGACTTAAATTAGTGCCTGTGAGAAAATTAGCAGGCTGAAAGCAATTGAGACAGAAATCTTTAAACTTGCATGCTGTAATGGGAAGAGTAATAGCAAACCACCAGCTTGATTCTGTGCTGGTTTGATAGGGGCCACTCTAAGGTGAGTGGTGAGTTTTATAATACCATGCTGAAATTACAAGCAATCAGGAGAGTTAAGGTAATGTTTGAGCATTACTGTACAAACTGTACTGCACAAAGTAGAACAGTGGCCAGTCACACCTGCTAAAAAATTTTCCAAATGCACTCCCTGTGTAGTGGTTTTAGGAAAAGAAATTAACTGGCTTTTTGGAGTTTAAAAGAGAAGGTGCCTTTTTTCTTTTTAATTGCCATTTTGGCTTTTTAATTGGGGATGAGAACAGGGAAGAGAGAGGGTAATAATGAATAAAAAAAGGAAAAAATAGATGAAGATGAAAATCACAGGAGCTTGAGGTTCTTGCTTTTCAAAACCAAAATGGATGTTAGGATTTGAGAATTTCTCCCTTTTTTCTTTCTTTCTTCTTTGTTTTCTTATTTTCTTCCCCCAGACCCCATCAAGTAATTCCTTAAGCATTTCTTTTGAACTTGTGCATTAATGACTGAGTTCTCTGATATCTAAAACCCACCATGCTTGGAGTTGAAGGTTTGCTATTGTTCATAACATCCTTCCCTCGGTATCCCTGGTAGATTATAGAGAATGAGCTTTTATGTCAACACATGAAGAAAGTCTCTGTGCTCTATCCTACCTCTTTATTAAACTTTTGGAACTGAACGTCAGACTGTTAATCTTCCTGACTCATTCAGGAGAACCCGGTAGCCAGTTCAAAAGTAACTGGAGGATTTCATAGACAAACGTAAAACCTAAAACAGGGTGACCTTGTCAGCCTAAACTGAGGAGGAACTGAGGCTAAAAAGAAAGAAACTCAAAGACATTTCCAAATTTCCCCCTTTTAGGCTGATCCCATTTAAGCCCATTAACTCAGGTGAAAAATTCCCCAAACTAGCTTGCCTGTTTTGAGGGTGTGATCATAGCAAACCTTCAAATTCTAGAAATGGCCCTGCTCCAGCAAAGCACTTAAGCATGCTTAATCAGGTACCCCATTATACAGCATGCACATTATTATTGAATGAACTGTGTAAATGAAAGCCTTAAAATGCTTCACATGAATAAAAATGCAGACAAATTTTCCCTGTGGGGATTCATCCCATGCAGGAGATATCTGCAGCTTTGCATTTTAATCAGTGAACGGTCTGATCCTGCTGCCATTGAAGTCAGGGGCAAAACCTAACTGCTGCAGTGGAAGCAGGATCCGATACTGACAGCACGTAATATGAAAGGGGAAAATTTTTTCTGAGTGGGCGTTCAGATGATGACCCATTTCTTGCATCGGGCTATTGTTCACCAGAGCACCAGAGATGGCACTGCCATTAAGATTTTACTATCCACAAATCAGTACAAAGTGTAACATCCAGTTACCGTTCTTGCATGTTTGCATTTCTTCAAGTTAATAGGGAAAGAGAGCCCCAGGGCAAAGCATGATTGATGAGATAATTGACTTCACAAGAGGACTGTGGAAGAGCAGGCCAAATTCAGCTCTGACTTAAGTATTTCTATCTCTGCTTATGTCTGAAATAATCTGATGTAGTCCATCTGCTGTCAAAGAGGAGTGGTGGCATGAGAGCAGTGCTCTTCTGTGAGCACTTTGTTCTCTACTTGTCCGATATTCCCCTTCTTACAAGGCTCCCAGGGAGAGCTTCAGTGTGCATTGCCAGAAAAGGTAACTTTGTAGATGGAGGGTGGAGTTCATAGAATCAAAGAACCATAAAATGGTTTGGATTGGAAGGGACCTTAAAGATCATCTAACACCCCTGCTGTGGGCAGGGATACGTTCCATTAGACCAGGTTGCTCAAAGCCCCATCCAACCTGATGTTGAATGCTTCCATGATGGGGCATCCATAACTTCTCTGGACAACCTGTTGCAATGTCAATATGAAGAATTTCTTCTTAATGTCTCATCTAAACCCACCCTCTTCGATCTTAAAGTCATTCCCCCTTGTCCTATCACTGCATGCCCTTGTAAAAAGTCCCTCTCCAGCTCTCTTGTAAGGCCCCTTTTCAAGGAGCTGAAAGGTGCTGTGAGATCTCCCCAGAGCCTTCTCTGCTCCAGGCTGAACAAACCCAGCTCTTTCAGCCTGTCTCCACCGGAGAGGTGCTCCAGCCCTCTGATCGTCTTCATGGCCCTCCTCTGGACTCATGATACCCTCCCTGCATTTGATTCTTGCCCCATGCTGGTTGCTTGGCCACGTCTGTGTCACTGAAGAAGAAGTCTGTCTCTCGCTATAATTCCGTAAAACCAATTAACCTTATGGGCCTCTGCAGCATGTGTGTGCCTGTTTCCTGCTAGTGGAGACCCAGGGGTGCCTGGTGGTGTTTTAGGTGGTGGGTGTGATTGGCATGCACTCTCCTGGCCTCACTGCTCTTGGTTTGCCCTCATCCCAGCACGGGAGTCTGGTCTTCAAAGGGCCTCAGAAACACCCTTTAAAAATGGTACAATGCCCTTGCGGAGGGTATCACACAAGAACTCCAGGGAGATACTTTAGGTACTCCAACCCTCAGTTTTCCTCCCTGCAAGAATAATTTTTCTTTACTGGGCAGGCTGTTCAGAAGGCAGACTGTTTTAGTGACAAGAAGTGTTCACGTACTCAAAGTAGTGTCTCACCAGGTATGTACTTTTATTGACATAATTGGATGTCTTACAGCCTTGAGAAATATGATAGCAGAGTAATCCAGTGTGTATGTGCAGTAAAATGTGTAATAACTAAACTCAGAAGAGAAACATGCTCTTCTAGGTTAAAATATTTCTGGAAATATAATTGCCAAAGTAAACCTCCGGCCCAAGTTTATTGAAAAAGCCTCTTGGAGAAGGAAGCAAGTGTTTCACTGATCAGGAGGTCCAAGAGGAGTCGGTTAATGTACATCAAAAAAGATCAGAGTAAAGCTTTGTGTCTTTATACTGTAGAGGTGTATGAAAATGTTTTCGTGTCTAAATCTGGGGCTAGCTGCTGAAAATCTTCTGTGTAGGTATTTACATTATTGGTGGTTTGGCTGAAGTATGTTTTGGCCAATTAAATAGAGTTGTTTTGTGCCATTTTAATTGTGAGTTAGAGAGGTGGTTTGTTCACAAAACAATTTTCTCAGGGCTCTGTCTGACTTCAGATTATACTATAGGTACTATCCTATTAAAAGAGAGAGAGATGTAAGGGAAAATGATGGATGCATTGATGGGGGAACTGGAGGGTTCTGCAAGAGTGATGAAATCCCATTTTGTTAACCATCGCTCCAACCTGTAGTTCGCTATTAGCCTTTGGTATTAAGCAAAACCAGTATTTGTTGCCATTACTTCCTAGTAAGTCTGCATTGATAGGAAGGGTTTTTTCTCATTTGTGCAGCAGTTCTCAGTAGAAGTACTTCTGTGCCCAAAACAAGTATACTTTGTCCTCAAAAATAGAAGGCAGCTGTTCAAAATTTTTTTATTTGTATGTGTGTAATACCTAATGTTTTCAGTAATACGTTATTACAGGCTGACCTGATTCTCTTCCACCCTTCCTAACTTCTAAATCACTTTTAATTAGAAATAAATATACAACTGTGAGTAGAGTGGTGTCTCTGTACTATGGAAAAAGCTCTTGAATCCCACAAGAGTGCCTGTACATATGTGTATGTGTGCTTGGTTTAGGGTTGGGTTTTTGTGTCTCTTCTTTGCGGAGCTTGCTGGCAGACAGTTGCTGGGGAAGGAAAGGATAATTACAATGCAAAAGTGTTTTATGTTTTTCTCCTGTGGATTATGCTATAAATACGAAACTGCAGTAGAGATTTTATGGAATTGTTAACAAACTAAGGAAGAGAATGGATTGATACAGAGTGCACAAGGGGAAAAAGATGGCAAAGTTTAAAAAGAAAAGTTAAGCAAATGGCCTTTTTTCTGTGGTCTTAAAAATCACCTAATAAAACTTCGGTTTATTGCATAGGTGCACTAATCATTTCTGGTTTTAATCATTGCATTGCATATGCTTTTCAAGCAATTTTATAGGGTGTGTTCTCTAAGGTGGCTCATGAAACTCACCTTCACAGTCCATTTGTTTAGATGCTGCAGCATGCTTGAATGGAAGCCGACCACCTCTGAAAAGCATGCGGATTGCCCAAATCTATCACTTAAGACTAATAATTCCCAACCAAACAGGGAGAGTGGGTTATTTCTTCACCAGGCTCATTATATTGGGCAGTCTCTGGTTTTAGATCTAGATTTTCCTGTCCTGCAAACACCCCCAAAGAGCCCTGTTATTTAACACAGCATGTTACACGTGGTGATTTATGAAGTGCAAATTTGAAGCTATCTATAATTGCTCTTAAATATATTTCTGTGTTATCTTCCTCCTCTAACCTACATTGTCTGCTTGTTGGTAGTCTTTTTGGACTGCACCGATTAGGCACCGTGCCCCTCTCCTCACCTGAAGTAAGGAACCATCTAAAGCCCTGAAATCACCTTGTGAATCATTCTAGCTTGCTGTTAACCTCAGATAGTGAACACCAGGAACTGTCGTGAAACTCTCCCCATCATACTGAATTGTGTATAAAAGGAAATGAAAAGCGCACACTACTGATTCATTTTCTAAAATCTGTCCTTCACAAAGCCAAGTGACAATGTTCTCCAGTTAATCAGGGGAAGATCTACTTTGACACATGATCCTTTTTCTATCAAAGAGCATTTTACTCTTTGTGTCACTGTTATGATACCTGATCCCTTTGAATAAGGAAGGCTAGTTACTGGCTACGATGTAGAGTTGTCGGAGAGTCCAAACAAGGCTTTTGTAAAAGCAAGGAGCTAGTGGGTTCAAGAGGGTGCCAAAAAGGAGAGGATGAAAAGCAGTTCAGCAATAGCAGCAGCATTCTAGGTCAAATGGGCTTTGCAGAGATCAGAGAGTCTTTTTCAGTCACTGAAGAAAGGATTGTGGAAAAGAAATAGGAATAATCAAGTCCAATATGTTGATCTTCCCCTGTCTGAAAATCTGTGCTACATTAGCTCAGAAATTTTTCTTTGCTTGTTTGGCAGGTGGTAAAAATAAAGGTCTGAAATGGGAGAGGGTAGCAGACATTTACCTGCAGGGGTAGTTTCCTCTGAGTCTTTCAAGAGCCAGCAGACATTTTAGGTAGTGTTGTTTTGAGAGAGAGACTTTGTAATCGTTTCCAGTATATGTATGAAAGGAAAAGCAAACAATAATGCACAGATCTTCACAAGCTGCTTGTACATGGAAGAAACAATGGAGGGACTGGAACACTCTTCAGTTCTCGTTCCCTGGCTTGATCCTATCTTGTATTGCCTTTGGTGTAGGAAACTCCATTGCCAAAAAAGCTTTTGCGAAAGTTACAATACTCTTCTGTTGTGATATCAACTAACAACAGTCAAGTTTAACCTCAAGGGAATTGCTTAACTACCTCAAATTCATAAGGAAGGTTAAATGAGTCCAGATGGCATTTATTTTTCAACCATAGGAGAATATACCTAGGTAGCTAAGGTAACTGTCATTAGTTTGGGATTGACTATGGAAATGCTGAAGATTCACAGGGTGTAACTAATAACGCTTCATTTGTACCTTTCTGATGATGTGTCTGGTGAGACGTCCTTTGTGAGTCTTTTAATTTTTGTTATTGGCGAGCATGCAAAGGAATGGATTTACTTCTGTTTGCAGAGTTTGCAGTGAGAATAACTTCAATTAAAGAGCCTATTGGAAAACATGAGGATGGGGCATAAGACTAGGAAGGAGGCTGAAAATATAATGTGAGACTGGAAGTCGCATGCAGGGCTGTGTGAGTCAGCAACGTGCCCTTGCAGTGATGAAGCACTAACCACAGGCTGGGTTGCACAGCCAGCAGATCATAGGAAATGATTATTCCCCTTTACTTGGCTGCCATGAAGCCACATGTGAGTCCATTGTCCAGAAGTGAGTCCAGTTTTGAGTTCTGTATAACAAGATACTGACACACCAGAGCAGAGGCAACAGAGTCTGGCAGGGAGCATCGAAGATATGCATGAAGGTGCTGAGGCAACAGGGCTTGTTCAGCCCTCTCCTGCAGAAGGGAAGGATAAGGAGAATTTGAATGCTGTCTTGCATCTAAAGGAAGAGAAAAGACTGAGACAGACTCTTCTCTGAGATTCGCTGCAAAGAGATAAGACTGCAACAGTGACAAGTTGCAGCTAGAAATTTTTTAGTTTGACATTAAAATAATATTCGTAAGTGGGAGAAGCATTAGATGTTGCCCAGGGAGTGATTCATGTTTTTTTCCAGAGGGGCTGTTGGGTCTTCATGCTTGGAGATTTTCAAAGCTAAGCTGTTCAAGGCCCTGAGCTACTTTGTCAAAGCTGGAAGATAGCCTTGCTTTGAGCAGGACATTGAACTAGGTGACCTCCAGAGGTTCTTTCCAAATGAAACTGTTCTGTGATTCTGTGACCTAAATAAACTGAGCCAACATTAAGCTGCTCTACATCCTCATTTTGGAGGAGGGCTGGAGCTGCAGAGCATGGTACCTCAGCTCAGTATTGCCTGACCTCTTTTTCAGTTTCTGCAAGGCAGTTCCAGGAGTTGGGAGAGGAGTGCTTTGGAACTGATCCACTCCCCCACTCCTCTAATACTATTGTTAAAGTATAACAGTGGTCATTTATTTTCTCTTAGTTTCTTTTAATTTTTTTAAAAAAGAAGAAAGGATGCATGTAGGCTCAAATACGCTAGGAAGCATGCTGAATTAAAATAATTTTAATTACGATAGGGAGAAGACCACCCATTCTATCTAGTACTTTATCTGCTCACTGAGTGATCCTTAACAATTATCTCTACCTACAGGTTTTTGATCAATGAGCGAAACGTATTGTACCTATGTGAAAACTCTTAAGCTAATCCTATGTTCTCCATTTTCATAATCTCTGTAAATAATTGCCATAACAAATGTTTTCTTTTCCCATTTCTTCCATCAGCCTTCTTTTCCAAGTGTATGAATAAAAATGCACAGTTTTTTAATACTGGTCTTTTGTGTAACTTGTTACTGCTAGGGCAAATAATTAGAGCTGTGTTTCCTTATCCTGCTAGAAGTTTTAAGTACTGTCAGTGAAAGAATTATGTTCTAATTTGGGGATCGTTATAAGAATTACTATTCTTTAACATCATGATGTTTGTGGTAATTTTTTACAACTTCATTATAATAGACCACTTGAACTACAGCAAAGCAATTTTAGTTCATGAAAAGAAAGTTCTCTGGCAGTGGAACAAATGATGAAAGAAATTGTTAAACAATTACCAACCTCTTAGCAAGAGTTAGATGAGTTAGAGAAACTCTGCATCTCTAAAACAATTGTGAACTTCAGGTTACTCATCATGTAGGGGTTGAATCAACTGTTACATATTCTGTCTGTCCTTATTGAATGTAATAACAAAACATCGTCAGTGCTGTAAAACCAGAAGCTCTCAGCACTTCCTGAACAGTTAGGATTTACACCCTGTGCCCGTTGGACTCAGAAGAAGTGATGACTTGGGCTTTGGTGACTGATTTTGTAAGCCCAGATGGGATAGGCATCTTTTGAACACTTACATCCAATTCTAATCTCATTCAAATTCGATGGTGGTTATTTTCATAGTAGTAATCAAAGTATTTTAGCCATGGAAGTCTTCACATATTGAATTAAATGTTCATTTCTGAAAGTGCTGATTCACATTTAAACCAGGTGAGGTTTATCTGTCTCCCCATCATCGGCATTCTGTGTGAGTAATGTGTACATATATGCGATATCAAACTGCACAAGTGCAGATATGACTCCTCTAAACTCAAGAGTTCAGTGTTTTCCTAATTACTTACAGGCTATTGAGATTAAAGCAACAAGATCTCTTTTGTGTTAAACAAGAAGCTCACATTCTTTACTCATGAGCTACTCTCCTCTTTCCCTCTTGATGATCACGGGCAACATTCTTGCAAGCAGACGCCCCAGTCCATCCCCCTCTGCAAGAAAGCCTTTGTAACTTGTGGTTGACCTAATTGTGCAGCGACAGCACTGCTGCTGCGAATCTGGGGAGATCCCTGGTACGGCACTCATGTGGGCTTAGCAGGATCTGCAGCCTGAAGCAGGATATAGGTAAGCAGCAATGCAAGGCTTTGAAGGACTCTATCCAGTTTCACGTGGGGGTGAGATGTCCCACGGAGATTTTAGAATAGCCGTGACCATGGACCTACTTCTACACACTTTTCAATACCACACCCCACCTGATGCCAGTGAATGGGGTCATGTTACTGAAAAAACGTTCATGGCATTGTTATAAATTGGAAAACTCAAGTCTTCTGAGTAGAAATGTTTCAATAATATGTTATCTGTGGCAGTTGTTATTTGTGTGTTCAATCCTGAAGTACTTGCTGAATACTCTTTTTTAACCTGGGTATGTCTGCATGAGGTCTTGAGGATCAGAGACTGAATTTGTCTTAGTGTTATGACAGAGGAAAGAGAAGGAAATGTTGAGATTTTTCTTTATTCCACCAACAAAAAACCTCAGTAGCGCCATCATTGTGGTCACAGTGTGTTAGTGTGGGGTGATTTTCTGCATGTGCATCCCCTTAGAGACAAAATATGCAAAAATTGCACATCTACTACTAAATGTTACTGTTCTGCATGTAGAATTAGAAAGTTTTATAATGTATTTTCTGACTCCTGAAGACAACACCATGTTGAGATAATGTTGAGGTAGGCTTTTTTCATGTCATGTATCATTACCCAGTAATGCCCATCCCATCTTCAGTTTGCACCAGTGAAGACTTAATCAAGCATGTAGAAGGAAGAATAGTTCTTACTTAATCCATCCAAGAATGGCTCAAATTTGAAACAGGGGTGTTTTAGTGCTGCTCTTAGCTGAAACAAGGTTGTTAACATGACACAGAACCATCACAGTCATGTTTTATATGTGTGCTTTCACATTCAGACAAGTAGTAGTGGCAATCAAAATGGTTTGTCTCAGCCAATAACTCTGTTCAGTGCCATGTGTTAGCTGTGTTAAAAATTCATGAATTGTCTTGGTGAAGATAAAAGATAGGGAAGCTCTTCGTCAAACTGATAGGCTTGAAGAAATGGAGACATTTGGTTTTGCTTGAGCATTGGGAATTTAATCATTGAGTAGAAAGATGTCTATTTGTATTTCCATGCTTCGGGATAAAACTGCTGTTAAATGAGGAGGTTCTTATACTGGACTGGGTGATTCAGCTGCCAAGATCCAGATGTAACAGGGATCAATTCACCCGTGGACTCTGATAATAAGAGATTGGTTTTCATTTTGTTTATCAACATGTGGGCACAGTGGGCTGGGAGTGGGGATCCTGCTGCAGAGCAGGGAGAGACTTGAGTGTTGTTATTACTGCAGTAGGCAAGTAGGTCTCTGTGACCAAAAGGATCTGAATCCCTGAGCAGAAAGATGCAGGAAATAGTTGCAGGCAGGCAAGAAGAGGATGAGGAAATGCGAGAGACAGCGAGGGAGGAAAAGGCTGCCCCCCTTGTGTCAGGATGTGGGAGTAGGTACTTGGTTATAAATTGCTGTGCCAGCTATAGGGTGGAGGTCATTTGTGGCATCCATGTGACAGTAGGTTTGTCATGTATTACACAGAGGTCTCTTTGCATCAAGGTATATATACTGCATTGTGCATCACTTCAAAATCTTCCCGTGTGCTTTCACTCTTCAATTTCCACTCTTTAGATTGATTTCTTTGTTATCCTACTTCGTCCTGGTTTTAACATATTGTAGCTTTTACTAACATTTGTTATTGGGCTTTTTTTGTTCCTCTAAAAGCCAAGAAGGCGTATACTCATACCTGTTTGTTCACTGTCTGTTTTTGTGGGGTTTTATTATTTGATGTTCAGTGTCAAATTATTCATATTTATCCTTCATGTTGGTGTTTTCCTGACTGTAGTTCTGTCATAAGCATACTCAAATCCATTCAGTGGCACATCCTTAGTTCCTGTAATTGCCATTTTAAAATGGAACAATCTCTGAGACTATATTCAGAATCTAGAACTAATGTTACAGAAAATAAGGTCAAAAAAATGAAATAACATTGCTTCCAAAGTTGCAATAGAGTCTTTGGATCATCTTCCATCATTAATATCAATGCTTGACAGCACTTAAAAGTTTAATCATGATTTGTAACCCTCTGAATTTTATTGCCTCTGCTGTCGGAAATCAATTTCAGTACTTAATGGCATCTTGTAACCTCAGTCAAGGAGAATGTTGGCTGGATTTTTATTCTAGTTTTACTCAAAGCTTCACTGCTAAGCTGTATACTGACAAAATTATTTCAGTGACATTATTTGACAAAGTTGTTTTCAGTTCTCTGACTTAAAGAAAATACTTTTGTCTATACAACATAATTCAGAAGTATTTCTCTCTGTTGATCATTTTATTGAGCTATAACTTCATGTATGCTTCAAAAAGTTGTAGATTCTGAGCCTAAAATACAGTGAAGTATATGTTTAATCTTAGTCACACTTGCAGACCTGGGACTTCTCATGCAATTAACATCCACCACAAGTGTCTGGAAGATCAGACCATAAACTGTTGTTTAATCTTCCTTGTTCCTTACTGAGGTTCACGAAGAGAATGGAGCACACTTATAACTCCAAATTAAACATTTAGATTAGTCTTTATTGATTCCTTTTGATCAGGAGAAGTGTGTTTAGACTTGATTCTGTGTTTTGTCACTGAGTAATTTCAGTCATTGAAGTTATTGACCTGGTTGGAAGCTCTCCTTCATGGCATAATTGGCAGGATGAAGTTGAGTACTTAAGGGAGTTTCTTAAGGAAAATTGAAATTGTAATTTTTACCAAAAATCACAAAAGGGGGTAGCTCATAGGAACCAAACTAAAACAGGGTACAAGAAACTGTACTGTGTCTAATCTCCTCTCAAAATTTCCAGCTTTTAATAGAATTAAACATGCAAAGGGCATCTCCCTTGATCTCCTTTATAAATAACTAAACATCGGAAAAGTTTCTGCTTTAAGCATGGTACTGTCTACTTTTCTGTACACTTATTAGCAGACTTTATATGCTTTGAAGAATAGAAAATTTTTATTCTCCCACTTAATGCAAAATCAAAATTGAAGGGTGATAAAGTCAGTGACACCCACTGGGCCAGCAGTAGATCTATTTTACCAGTTAAGTGTCCTGACTGGGAAATGCTGCCTGTTTTTACCTGTACATGGACTTCTTATTGGAAATGTCATCTGTTTGGCAGAACAGAAGAGAAATAAGATTATGTTGCCATATGGAATAACAGGAGTGATTTCGAGAACCACGTCATTTAAACTTGAGTCTAATTCCTCAAAAAACTGTCCCTGGAAAATTGTTTCTTCAGAGAATTAAGGAAACTGATTTGCTATGAAATTTGTAAGACCCAAACTCCACAGGACCGGTATAGCAAACCACTTCTCTAAAAGCAAAGGACATAATTTTTGTCACTTTTCAAATCATCTTTATCTTCTATATGAATACTGAGCGCCCTCCCACCATTTCTAATGTATTTCATGTGGGTTTTTCCAATTACAAAGGGAGAGCTCTCTGATTTATGTACTGATGACTTCCAGCTAACTTTCCTTGTTATATTTCATTTAGAGAGCCTGCTGTCTGCACACGATAATGTTTATGTAGTGGATGACACGGTTCTGGAGCTATCGGAGGTGGAAGAAACGGCGTCAGAAAGCAGCTGTTTTGCATCAGAGGACACCACAGAGGACTCGGGTGTCGTGAGCTCCCCGTCTGACATTGTGTCTCTGGATTCCCAAAATGACAGTATGAAGTTGAGAGACATCAAGCTGGTCAATGGCTACATGGAGCCAGCTGAGGCGGATGCGATGTGTGGCACAGAGGCGTGCCCCGTAGGGAGCGCCTACTGCGACAGCGTGGGACCTGGCAGTGCTCCTCTGAGGTAAGTATTTACTTGCCACCAGCGCTTGGAAAACATCTTGCATGTCCTCCTGGTACGGACTCATTTGAGAAAACCAACTTATACTTTCTTCTGCTCTTTCATAAACCAGTACCAATGCCAAGTGACTCCTCCCAGTGAAAAGCTCACTGCCAAATCCCCTCCAGCGACATACTTGTAGCAACAGGCAAAGGTCACTTTTTGTTTGAACTTGTAGTTACATTTCTTGCAAAATACCACTGCCCTCCAGAGTTGATTTCTTCAAGGAGTCTGAAATAATTTTGTTACAGTTTGGTTTATTTTGTACTTCTGACAGCACCTGAAGTGTTTAAAATACTACCATTTATTGATCCAGAAAAATGACATGCAGGCAATATAATGGAAAATTCAAGTCGTCGAAAGCCAGGTGGAAAAGGACTGTATGCAGTGAACTTTGGAGATTGGTTTGGAAATGTTTTCATGCGTATATATATATATATATACACATATATATCTGTTCACCTAATGCTAACCTCTACTGGTGGTGTACTTTGGGCTGGGGTTTTTTTTGCAGCCTATTTCCTTTTTTTCCCCTGTTTTTTTTTTTAGCATAAACAAACATTTTTCTGCAGTTTTTGCAAGAAAATGCGAGAACCTGGAATTTAACTAGAAACTGCCTTCAAGCACAAATGACTCTGACACTGTTTGTTTGCCAAAACTCACATAGTTGGTGGCAGGGCTGCAAAGGGAACCCAAAATTTATAGGACTTTGCAAATACAAACTGGCCAAATAGGAAGCTGTGCCTCCAGCAAGGAGGGTGGCCTGGTAATACTGACAGGGATCCGTTCTGTGTGATGCTGCAGAGTCATGGGACAGGGGCCAGAAATTCCTCTGAATTCTCAGTTGACACGAAGTCTGTGCTTTCTGGTCTCTCTCCATTCAGCTGCTAATCTGTAGCCCCTTCATAAAAGCGTGTATCATGACCTAGTTATTTCCATCCACACATTTCTGAGTGAGAACTTCATCTTGGATCATGCAGTGGGTGATAACTTAGGGATAAATTAAACCAAAGTCAGTATTTAACCTACTGGAATGATCTTGGGGTTTTTCTTTATCCATCAGTATCAATGGGGAAAAGGTCAAGCCTCCCTTAGATACTTCCTTAACAGCACATTTTTCTCGTGATTTTTCCTTTTGCAGTGTCTTAGGTCCTGATGCAGTTTCTATGGGAAGGATTAGATAGGCTGGTATTGTAACTGCAGTTAACATTCCAGACCTGATCCAAAAAAGCAACCCATTAATTTCAGTAGGCTTAGATTGGTCCTTTTGAGGTAAATAGGCTATCCCAACTTTCCTCAAAATGCGGGATCTAAAGTGGTTTGAAAAACACACATGTACATTTGGTGGGGGAGGAAGAAGTTACCATTTTGTTGACCAAAGACATCAAAGCAAAGCCCTGTAATAACAATACTAATCAGCTGAAATTTGGGGGGAACTTTTTCTGGTTTTTTAATCAAATAAAAGACTGGCCACAGGTCATTGTGATGCACTCCCTCTTGAAAGTCAGTATTCCCTCCATCTTTCACCTCAGCCAAAGATATATATTATGTCCCTGGCATTTAGATTTACCTTTGCCACACACAAAAAATTTTTATTCGTTGGAAAGTGTGCACAGAGAAGAGACAGCAGGATGTTTCATAAACTGTCCAGCAGGACTGCTGTCCAGGGGTCTTGCTGAGCCAAAGGAGTGGAAGCTGGAAGGATAGTGTGATGCACTGCCCACTGCAGTCCGGGAGGTGCTGAGAGGCCGGTGCTGTAGTGTCCTGTCTTGGGCCCCCAGTTCAGGAGAGAGACTGGAAAACTGGAGAGGGTCCAGAGGAGAGCCACTGAGGGGGCTGTGGCACTGGAGCATGCAATCTATGAGGGGGAAGGGAGGCAGCTGGGTTGTTCACCTTGGGAAAGCAGTGCTAGTGAGGAGGTACCTGGTTGCAGTCTTTCCCTAACAAAAGGAGGACTATGAGGCTCCTCAGGCATACACTGTGAAAGGACAAGAAGCAACTGTCACCAGCTGCTCTAAAGGAAATAAAAATTAAATATGAGGAAATTCCTCAAAATGGGAATGGTTAAGCAGTGGAAGAGGCTCCCCAGAGTAGTCAAGGAATCTCCATGTCTGGAGATTCTCAGAACTCAGCCAGGCAAAACCTTGGGCAGCCTGTTCTGGCTTTGAAGTTAGCCCTGCTTGGAGCAGGAGGTTGGGCTAGGCTTCCAACTTGCTTTTTTTCTGTGATTTTATCATGGTAAATATTCTCTATTTAGCTAATATAGCTGTAATTTTAAAAATGTATTTGGGACTGAAATAGGAGACAGTTGTTGTTGTTGTTTGGGGAATCCAGTTATTTTTCATAAACACTATTTATTTTTTAGGTTCTGGGACAGAAAAATTGCTCCAGATCAGCTTAAGGATATAGCAAAAAACTTAACATTTGTGATGTATTTTAATCTTATGCCAGCAACCACTTAGATTGACACTACAGTGATGCTGGGAGTAATATCTTTTAAAATGTTATGCTCTGAATGTTCCAGTAATATTTGAAGGTAAATCGAATTCCACTCCTAATATGTTTTTGTAAACAAAACAGCTTTGAAAATTGTGCTACTCTAAATCCTTTTGAGGTCAAGCTGCTAAGTTTTTAAAAGCCACTTCCTAAGTGTTTAGAAAAGGGAAAAAAAAGTAGGTTTGTAAAACTATTTGCATGAAATTCTTCTTTTAATCAGATATAAATCAATTCTTAGTACAGTTTTGAGTACAGCCAAATTTGGAGAATATCAATTTTCATTTTCACTGTCAGAACAACTGCCACCCCACTAGTAAAATGTGTTTTGAACTCAGAAATTTTACATAGTTCTTTGATGAATGGGTTACTTTCAGGACCAAACCAGCCTCTTAAATTCCCAGACAAGTCAAAATGTACTTCATGTGAACAACCAATACCAAGCTATACAGAGTTTTAAGTACATTTCATAAGCTACAAAATTTAAAGGAAAATTTTACACAGAGTTTGCTCATTCCTTTCTATCTTCTACTTGGTACACTAGTGATCTAAACTCAGTTCTAAAAGGAAGATAACAACAAAGAAATTGGAAGAACATGCTGCTACTGTAAAGTAGTTGGGGTTAGCAGCAGTGAGACTAAGTTCTCCTTGAATCTGAGCTCCTCTGAAGCCAGAAATTTTATTTAGTGACTAATTTGGCTGAGGCTTGGGGAAAAAAGGTTAATAAGAATAATGGAAACATTTAGGTTGTCATTTTAAATTGTAAAGCTGACTAAAAATTTGGCTTTTTACCCAGTGAAATAACGAATTCCTAGGAATTAATAATGCTGTGTACTAAAATCATTTTGTACTCTGTGGATTGTGAAAAGTACCCTTAAAGTGGAAGCAAGTTATATTTGGAGTGTGAAGGGCTGTAAAAAAAGTCCAGGCGGTATTTTGCCCATTCACTGTGGAGAGCTGTGGTGAAGAGCAGAATCAAGTCCACAGTTCTTACCTAGGCTTGCTCCAAAGGGTTTGCCTGTGCTCCAAGAGACCAAGAGTATTTTGCCGTGTTGCTTCCTTTAATTAGTTGCATGTTTAGTTTTAAATTAATTTTTCTTAGAGTTTCTGGAGTTGTTTTCTGGATGTCCTGGGTGGTCTCTGTGTGGCTGTAATGCCTGATAGCATTGGAGTATCACAGCAGGGTCTTCATCTGCTGCTGAAGTCAAGGAAACTTGTGAGCATTTAAGGGTACGGTCTCTGACATGGGATATGTTTGTCAGCACATTGCAGGGTAAGAGCGTGGCCAGGTCAGAAGTTACACCAACCATGGGCTTTGCACAAACAAATATGACAGCACAGCAGAGCTCAAATCTCCTTCAGTTCCCAGAGCACAGAAACAGAAATTTCTAAAAGAAGGTACATGTATTCCAGGATTTCCAAGCTGGGGTCTTTCCTGCACAGTTTTGTTTTCCTGTACATAGGAGCAACTTGCAAATGCACTCTTTTTGGTTTGGTTTGGTTTGGGGATTCTTGTTCAAGCAATCATAATCTAAATACACATACTAATTAGCAATTAGAATATCAAAACAAATGCCAAAACACTCTAGTTCCACTCTTTGCTCTGCTTCTAACCTGTTAAACCATCTTGGTCTTTCCTCCTGTGAGATCCCCTTCTGCCACTGACTGGTTTTTTACACTAAAAGCCATAACACAGATATCATATCTCACAATACATTTGTACAGTGCCTGGTGGAGCAGAATCCAGACCTCAGCTGGAGGTGCCAAGGGCTAAACCCATATAAATAATTGACTACATGCAACGTTCGGCTGTGAATGTTTTAATATTAACTGCTGAGTCTGAACATTGTACTACATGGCTCTCTTTATTCATATCCTTTCTTACAGTTGATGTCTTTGTATTATGTATCTGTTCACCAAATTTTAATATATAGTGTTAAATGAGTAACAAGAAAACCACAGAGAAGCTGAAATGTTGCTTATGTAGCAGTAAGTACATCTCATGATCTCACAGTGTTGCAACCCTGTCCTCCCATACCCCCTCTTTTCCCATCCCTTGTGTGGTGTCATCACGCAAGCTCCTAGGGGCAGGGATCAGACAGTTTTATATGCCTGTAAAGCATCGTGCACACCTACTGTCTGGAGCTTTATAAATATTACACATTAAAAATTATGTTAAAATAATGTTATTGGGGATGCTGGGTCATGTGCTCAAAGTTAGGTAACTTCAATATTCAGGCTCTGTGTGTAATCTTAGATTCCCCCCTTTTAACCTTAAGTCCCCCCTCCCCACCCCCACCGTAAAATGTGATAACGTCTCTGGTTAAAGTGATGAGACTCGATCTTATTTTCTTTCTAAGTTGCAGAGCTCTATTAATAAAACAGACATACCAATGTTCACTCAGTTCAAATTCTCCTCTGTAGACAGGACTACTTAATTTCCTTTGGCTCTTTTTATCTTACTCATTGCTCTAGTATTCACATGCCATGCAGACTTTAATTCATTTCTCTGCAGTGCTCATGTGGTATGAAGAGGTGGCATTTTCCTGTTTTAGGGAAGGAGAGCTGATGGGTAGAGAGTCAAGGCAGAGTAGTGAACAGTTAGAGCATGAAGGACCACCTTTTCTTCAGAGGACTGAGCATTAAATAGAATTTCGTGTGTCAGAATGCAGCTCTCCTTTTTCTCCAAACTCTGTTCTTGGAAGAAATTTAAACATTTTGGTTGGAATAAAATAATAGTATAATTATGGGCATGATATAAATTGTCCTGTGGACTGTCACCTCGCAGAGGTGTGTAGCTTCTCAAATTATAAGCAACTGAAATCAGTGTTTTAAAGGGGGTCACTCTTAAGAGCGGTTCTGCTGGCCTGTCTCAGACAAGGAAAAAACACTTTAAAATACCAGACTTTTTTTTTTATTCTGAAAAGATTTTAAATGTATTGAAATGTTTAAGAAACAAAAGTATTTTAAAATGTGAAGGGAACTTTGTAGTTATGAAGCTAGAAATAAGTACAGGCTTGTGTGGGATGAAAAGACAAAATACCTTCTAAATGTCTGAAAAGGATTTTCCCCTCCCTTGAGTGTCTGCTTCAGTAGCCATGAGAGAGGAATATTTTTTCACGTACAGCTAGTAGAGGACATAGGGTGGGGGTGGGGGAACCCTCCAGAGATCAGTTCGTGCTGTGGGTCTGGCCAGAGATAATCCCATTTCCTCCCTTTCTCTTGGAAGAATTTGTTACCTTTGGCTCTGGTCAGGGTAGCTGAAGCTACTGGGAGGACAGTCCTCTTAGTTACCAACCCGAGAAGTACTTGCTATTTGCTACTAAACTGTTCGGGTTTTGAGGAGTTAGTTTAAAACAAAAGCTTGAAACGATAGGGGTGGGTGAACCTGTTCTGCTTAATTTTCACTCCATTCAAATTCGAATGTTACAGGGTTTTGTATTCCACTTGGGAAGGACAGGACAGAAGGAGAAGTCAGTAGCTGGAGAGAATTCAGCATGGGAGCTGGTCAGAGGAAATAAAAATAGTGAATGGCAGAAGGCAGGAAGGAAAGAGAAAACTGCAGTGGAAAATAGCAGTGTGTGTGTATATTATATATACCTCTATGCACAAACACATGCTATATAATTACTTGTCACTTGCAACTGTCTCTGAGAAATGGGAGAACATTTAGTTCTGTTGTTTCTCCGTAGGATAAGTTTTATTTTAACTGGGTAGGCATGTTTTACTTTTTTGAAAGCAGTTTCAAGGGGTAGGAAGGTAGAGAAAGGGTTAAAGTGACAGGGAGAACCTCAGGGATGAAAAATTATTTAATTAAGACCCAGATGTCTGACAGATTTGCAAGCCTCTGCTTCTTACATAGTTTTCCTTCCTTATCTCTGGCTTTCCCTTTCCCCTTGTTCCAGAAAACTCTTTAAATTTGGATACTTTTGTGCACTTTCTTGCTGGCAGATCTTCATGGAGGAAAGGTGCTGTGGATATTATGGTTAAGTAATAGATACTCACAGTCGTTCTAGGGCAAGAATACTGATTAGCCTTTCTGTTAAACTCATCCACTGGAAAAATACTGTATGCTTTGGAGCTGTAGAGTATTTTAAATATTAGAGAGCAGCTTGGGTTGCTAAAGGCCTGGTACTGGTTTCCAGGAGAGAAAGGCTCTGGCCCTTTCCTGTTTCTATTTTTCCATGTAAATCAAGAGAAGTTATTTAACTGTGCCATCTTTTAACTTGCAATGTTACATTGCACAGGTAATGTGGCTGTACTAAGGTCTAAATTATGCTAGTCTGCTTTTCTGACTATTTCTGTCAATGCTGTCTGCCTGTGGGCTTTCCTGTTGAGAAGCTGTTGCCAGAGGAGGGGGAGTGGGGGCATGCATCCAGCTGTATAGCAACTGCAGGCTGCTGCTTATGCAGCAGGACCCTGGCACTGACATATGTCGGGGCACTCTGGAAGCTTAAATCACCCTGGTATGTAACAAGCTTAGAGATTTTTAGCATTAAAACACAAAATGATACTATGCAAAAGCATATTCATTTGCTTTCTGTTTAGATTCTTGCCCAGTAACCATGGAGGGAAATTGTAAAAGGACCATAAACCCAGCTGCTGTTGAAAAATTGCTTCATTTTTCTCCTTGCCTCTACTTGCAAGTTCTTATTGTTAATTGGGTGGCAGTATATCTGAAGCCACTACTGGACCTGTGCATTACAGGACTGAAAAATTGTTAAATTCAATATCTGATAACTTTTATTCAGCATAGATATAAATGCAGTGTAAAGACCTTTGTTTGATGTAGTCCCACAGACCTAGAAACCGAACACAAACTAAAAATGGAATGGAAATGATACCTGTACCTTGCTCTCAAAAATATGCGCAGCCTTTTTTTATCGCCTATCTAAGAACATAAAAAAGAAGGTTATCTGCTATTCAACAGAATACGACCATGTGCTTTTTCCCTTTCCTAGTTGCCTGCCACTTTCAGAACTCATGCTTCTAACACAAGTGATGACTTTGCTGTCTAACCAGTCCTAAATTGGTTGTTCAGTCTACAACTTTTGAATTTTAACAGTCTTTGGTTAAAAATTCATTCTCAAGTTCACAGGAGGCAGTAGAAATCGAAAATATCACTGATCAGGTCATGGTTTAGGTGACTAGAAAGTCCAGCACTTACACTAGCTGCTGTCCTGCTGCAGTTATATTACTTCCTTGAAAAGAAAGGAAAAAAAAGTTACCTAGCCTAAGAAATGCGAAGAGTGGGAAAATGGTCTCTAAGATTGTGGAAACCATTGCTTACTCCAGAAAACAGTTACCTCCACTTTTGAAGAGTACTTTGCTGCATCACTCACAAAAATGAATATATAAACACCCTGAGTTTACTTAATGCTGTCTTTCTGGCCTGATTGAATAGCAAGTTGTTTTCAAAAAGCTTCTTTTAGCCGTAGCCATAGCATTTAGACATTTAACTTTTTAGCCATACTTTCTACAACTTAAAATCCTTCAGTATCAGTCTCTTCTGTAACACCCACCTTGATATTTACATAAGGTAGAAGCATTTCTCTTTGCAGCATTTGTGTACAAGGTGAATATCATGGATTCATTTTAAAGAGGACAAATTTGGATATGTAGAGATGGGTTAATGAAATCCCCCAGTACCGGACTGGGACGACTGTCAGAGCTGGGAGGGGAGCCTGAATGCTTCAAAGCCCAGTCCTTGGTACTGGAGTCACCATGTCAGTTTTCCATGTTGGTCAGTCCCTCTTAGCTGCCCAAGGCTCATGTGAGAAGCTGAATGCTCTCAATGTGCCTTGCAGCTGTCACTATATCCCTGCATGTTCCTCTACACAGTGTGCCTGTATGGATTTGACTAATTTGCAATGGCTCTGTCTTCCCACCCCACCTAGTAACAGGTTCACAGGAGCCATGTTCTCAAGTCTTTCAGTATGGCAAATATTGTGCAAAACGAGTGAGACTGCGAATCACATTCAGTTAACCTGAGATATGTCTGCTACTAGGTTTCTTCTTACCTGCTACCATTCAGATAGGACACGAATTTTCCTGTCTTCCATGTTATGTCTAAGAGTCCCAGAGAGATGTCTTGAATATCCTACAGCATTTAAAATGGCATCAAGTGTCTGCATTTGGATAATTGGATGTCTTCCTCTGTCTCTGCAGTTTACATGGGTCTGTGTTGTATTTAAGCAGTTACGGTGGGAGGTGTGGTCTTTACCTCTGGTACCATACATGAAGCTCACCAGAACTCCCAAGAAGTGCTCAGAGAGACTTGGGTCACTTTTATCATTTATGAGCCCACAGGTAAAGCTGCTTTGACTATAACTAAATGGCAGCTTCTCTCATTGCCAATCCCTTGTCTTACCACCAGTTTGGGTTTATTTTAATGCAGCATTTCCAGCGAGTTTTGTCAGAAATGTTTCTCTCTTTCTTAGAATGTAAACCTTCTCATAAATGTATGTCTCCCATGGCACTAATTTGGTAAAATGCTGCTGTAAGTTTCATTTTGTGTCCAACTGCGCAAATGACTGCCAAGGAATAATTAGGCGTTGTAGCCTGAGCTCAGTGGAACATTAAATGCTGTAGTTTAGTAGTCACTTTGCTTCGTTCTGTGCTCTTGCACAAATCTCTGCTAATCTGCATAAGTAATATGTGCGCAGGCTTCCAGGAACTGTGCACATTTGCCATTTTGAGCTTGGGCTAAATGCTCACCAGTGCTGTATTTTTAGCACCTCATGTTTTAACCAGGAAGGCAACGTAAAGGTTATCAAGTTCTTCCCTACGTCAAAAAAAAAAAAAAAAAGCATGTATGAGAAAATACCGCTGGTAATGTTTATCCAGAATGTAAAACATGGTATCAGAATAAGCCATATTTTTCTTGGATTCTGGCCAGAACAGCTGTCAACAAAAGAAAAGTGTATGGGGTTAGAAGGGAAGAAGACTATGGAAAAAAAAATTTGAGGCCCTTTTGTTTTCCTTTTCCTGTGAGAAAGAGTCTTCTTAGACATATTTGTAAGTCATGTGAGCTACTGTAAACTACCAGACCTTCACCTCACAAAACACATAGCCCATTCTAAATTCTCAGTGGAAAGAATTTTAAGAAAAGCCCTTGTGATTTATCTATACCTTCTGGCTTGCTTTTGTAGGTGAGTTTGGAGATGCATTGAACAGTAGCTCTTTTAGAGACTTAGAAATGCAAAAGAAAAGATCTGCTTTTTCTGAAGCTCCCTCTGTAGCAGCAAATAAGAATCCTTTCATTTGCACTGCATTGTTGTCTTTCCTTCAGAAGAATTCTGTGAATTGGATAATATTATCGCAGTTGTCTAAGTAAGGAGATTGAAGCAGAAATTGAGAGGCAAATTATGTATAGTCACTGCATAAGTGCACAGAGGATAATGAAAGAGACCACTGCTGATGGTTGTGCCCAGCAAGGAGAGGATAATTTTGCTATGAGGAGTCACTGAAAGATTCCCACTGATAGACATGAGAAAAGAACTGGTCAGTGCAGTGCAGTGGACCTACATTCTGTGTTTGAAGCCCAGGAATGCTTGTTCCCATCCCAAATACGTTTTTCTAGATTAATTTCCCATACAAGTCTCAACCCTATTATTTCCTGTAGAAATTCCAGCACAGACAACCTTAGTAATACAGATTTTGGCTATATTGTAGAACAGTCAGGCAACAGACAGCAAAACACAATCAGGTACCAAAAAAGCTGGTGAGCAGTCATAGCCTCCATGAAATTAGGCCTCATGAGTTTACAAATTTTTCTTTTAAGGCTTTGGAAACAACTTCTCCACAATAGGTCAGAGAAAGAGTCTCAGTGTGTGTCACTTACTTGCCTCCATCTGTGTACAACTATTCTGCAAGACCAGCTTTGTGAGGAAGAAAGTGGTATTCGCTTCCCATGATGGATAGACCTGTTGCTCAGCTGGTGCACAGTTTGAATGATTCTCCCATTCAAAATGCTCTCTCTGAGTTTGCAAATAAATTGTTTTAAAATGCACTCAGAGGAGAGTATTTTTAAATGATTTTATGAAACTTTCTGCTGCAAGAACAATATGAAATTCAATTAGTTCGTTCTTTCTGCCATCTTCACATTGTGGGTTTTGTTTGCCAGTCTTCTCTCCCAATTCGAATGCTGCAGTAAGCGTAAATCTTTTTGTCAGATGGCTCAGATGAGTAATCTCATTGATTTATGTGTGTGTGTGTGTGTGTCTGTGTGTGTGTACCTCAGGGTACAGAGAGACTGCAGTCCTACAGCAGCAGGTGCCTGCACTGGAGACTTGAACTGATTTGCACCACCGTCCTCATAATCCATCAGGGGGAAAAAAACGCAGTTCACCATTAATCTCGTGGTGTGGATGTTGAGCCTGAGCATCATTAGATCACATTGGCTTGTGGGCATGTTCAGAGCCTGTCAAAGCTCGGGTCAGTGGCAGATATTGGAAAAAAAATTTTATTCCAGTCGCAGAGCACCCTGTCTCTTCCTCTGTATTTAAAAACAACCCATTCTGATTTCTGTCTTAGATTCCAGTTTAGGAAACCTCTTAGTCATATATCAAGCCTTGTTGTCTTGAATTAATCCCATCTGTGTATTCAGATGCACAAGAATGTGTGTATGGCAGTTTTGGAAGGCTTCCTTGGAGGTGTACCTTGTTGTTTTCATTGATACCACATACATGAACTCAGCTTTGTGTAAGTGCAAGGCAGATTAGGTAAAAGTAGAAGGATCAGGCTGCAGGACTACTACAAAAGACATAAAGGAGAGTTGAATGCTACATAAATAATGAAGTAAAATAAAATAAAATACCTGATGCTTCAACAGGTGCTTTCAGTTGCTCCTGGTATGAGCAAGGGAAAAATAAAACAATAAAATAGCAAAAACTGAAGCGACATTGTTGGACAAAATTTAAATCAATGTCAGGAAATGTCCCTGATTTTTTGTTCAGATTTCTGTCTTAAAGGGAAGAAGAAAAATGGCGTTTTTCAGGTAGTGTTTGGTGAACCAACAAAAAGATCTGTCATCTGTTACTGTATCTATGCGCTTAAGGGTATCATCTTGAAAAGGGCAAATCTGCTTCACCCAGCCAGGGTTAGTTGTAAGTGTGGCTAGAACAGAAAACTACTTTTTGAATAGGCTAATCACAAGGGCAAAACTTAGATACAGTGTCACAGACCACAACCTCTTAAATTCAGCTGAGGTAACTGAAAGAAATAAATTGACCAATGTGAAATTCTCGTTTCAATGATTTAGATAAAAATGTTCTGCTGATCAAGATTTTTTTCTCTAAGAAAAAGGAAGGCTGTTGTGTACCAGGTTGCCATGCAGGTTGTTTTTTGGGTTTTTTAAGTTTTTGTAATTTTTGTTAGGATTTTAGTTTGTTCCATTTTCTTTTTCTTTTCTTCTTTTAATAGGCCAAAGGAACACTTGGCAGTCATTCTGATTTCAGACTTGTCTTAGGTCATTGTACAGCTTCACCAGTTTTCTGGCAAAATGAGGTCCCTTGACATGTTTGATTAGAAACTGCTCTCATTCCCTCCCACACCTCAAGATGCAGAGTGATTGTCTAACAGTACTTTGACTGTATTTATTTTTCACTACCATGCAATTTTTATTTAATTAAGGTGCATATGTATTGTTGCAGTGGGTGCACAGGATGGTTAGTGGTCTGCCCTAAAATTGTATGGATATGCAAAACCTTTGTCCTGGCATGGGCTGTGTTTCTGCAGTCCAGCTGAAACGTGTACTTCACACTGAAGCAGACCATTTCTTTGCAGGCTTTATTAATCGTAATCTTTTGATTGCCAGCACACTGAGTATGTTCAGGCACCACCAGGATGCTTCCTAGATGTGGATGTGTCAGTGTGATGGTGTGTATCTCTAAGGCTACACATTTTTCATACTTTGGGGAATGAGTTTCAGAACCCCGGTGGAAGCAGAGGGTCTGAAATTATAGTGTGTTTCAGAGCAGCAGTGCAAAGTGAAAGAAAGGGGAGAGACCCAGTGATTTTCTCCTCTTTCCTTTAGGAGGCAAGATGAAGCAATGGCTTTGGCTAAGCAAGAGAATGAAGATCCATTCATTGCAGCGCGGCTCCAGCAGACTTTGGCTGACCTGGATGAAGATTTAGAAGGTAGGAAAGCGTGTGTTACCTCTGAAGTACAAAAGACAGAGACACAGCTAGTGGATGCAGAATCAAACCGTACTCTCGAGACATCCTATATGTTTCTCACCAAGATCACTGGGAGCAGCTCATGGTAGAATGTTGTCCCCCCAAAGTGGCTCCTTTGCTTCAGGAGCAGACACCCTTTATAGGCTCACACTGAATATTTTTCTAACTGCGTATCAGATTGTCGTTGTATTTCAGTGTCCTCTACCAAAAACAGATAACAGCAGTCAATGGACACGTTTTATAGGCTAAATTTAGTATGATTTCAGTGGCTTCAGTGATGCTAAATCAGTTGTGAATTTAGCTCTGTGTTTAATGAAGAATCTCTCTGTTTTTATTTTATCATAATGAAGTGGAAAAGGATGGAACATTTTTGTATCCAATGTGTCCTCTGTGTTAACAGGCATATTTAAAAGTTAAAAATGGAAAAACATGAAAGAGTGGGAAGAGATAAAATGTCATATTGTGTTCCTCTTTTTCCTACTGTGAATTAAAAATACCTCTCTATTATTGGTTTGTCAACAAGTGACATTGAATACTTTTTTTTTTACTTCCCATCTTCTCTTTAATACTTCTTCAGTGGACTTGAGTCTGATTTGATTTCTTCTGAGTTCTCAGACACAGCCATTCCTCAGCTTCTGTGTTGTAACCTTTGATTCATACCAGCAAATTTGAGAGGATATATAGCCCTCTTGCACAATGAGGCATCTGGAGTCACTGGTAATAAAGGGTGAGAAGAATGGAGAAAAAATAAAAGTACCGTTTCTTTGTTTGCTTGCTCAAGGAAATCCTTCAGCCGGGCTGTTATTACTAACCAAGTCTGGGAAACATAATTTGGAGTTGCTTGCTGTTTCTCAGAAATGTTTCTCCTTTGGAGTCATGTGGTGAAATGTTTATCACTGAGATAAGTTAGTCAAAGATAAGGTATGAACAATAGATGAAATCCTGCTTTCAGCTGCATTTGTGTGTTTCCCACTGGCTGAAGCAGGAGGACTGCAAGAATATTTTGCCGATCTTAATCAGCAACCAGACAATAAGACGGACCCAGAAATCTCCTTTTTTTGTAATAAAGGCATAA
This sequence comes from Ifrita kowaldi, assembly GCA_013398055.1. Taxonomy (NCBI): domain Eukaryota; kingdom Metazoa; phylum Chordata; class Aves; order Passeriformes; family Cinclosomatidae; genus Ifrita; species Ifrita kowaldi. The sequence continues at coordinate 29,199 of VZRS01010561.1, read as the reverse complement.
AAAAAATGCCTGTTACTTTTAATGTAACTAAAATAGCTGGTTTGCTTAAGCTTGTACTGGCTGTTTGTGTAATTTATAGCCATGTTGCCTAAATATTGCCTATATGTAACATTGTATGTGTATTTTGCAGCGCTGGATGGTGGCAGTAACTCTGACTCCGACTATACCAGTGAAACCTTGAACCTACATGTAAGAAAAGCTGAGACCGCCCAAGATGTTTCCATTTCTGTTCCAGTAACAATCATAGATGATGCTCCAGAAATCAGCACCTCTAACTCAGATGAAAATCAAGAGGTGGAGGTTAGGGTTTCACAGAATATCTCAGCTGTCTCTGTTAATGCAAGAAACTTCACAAATAAAAACAACAATGCAGGTTCCTTTGATAAGGGACACACAGATGGTGGAGCTGTATGCAAGGACCTAATATATCAGCAACCATCTGAAAATGAATTCAGTCACTTGCCTGTGGAACAGAGGAGAGATATGTTTGAATCTCTCACATCCTCCTTTGAAAAAAGAAGTGAAAAGAACTTAAGACTGGAACCCTCTCCTAAACATGGTGTGAAGTCTGAGGAATGTAAATTTAAGCTGAGTCCATCTCACTCTAAGGCCACGACTGAAATCAGTACAGCAAAAGAGAAGCTAAATCCGTTTAATGAATGTAGTAGCAGGGAAAGATCTCTTAAAAAAAGTAAATCAGAATTAGAAATCAAATGGCCACCAGCAAAAAAAACTGAAGTAGAAGAAGTCTCATCAACACCCACATGGTGTCATCGTGCCCAGAATTCAGGATCAAGCTACGAACCTAAAATGGGTTTGACAACCTTTAAAGTTGTCCCTCCCAAACCTGAAGTAAGACATTTTGATAGAGGAGTTTCACTCTCCACTGGTGCCATTAAGATAGATGAATTGGGCAATCTTATAGGACCAAACACCAGTGTTAGTAAGCAAGTACAAGGCTCTTCTTCTGCTGAAAGTGAGGAAATTCATATTGGGAAAGTGAAGGCATTCTGGAGGTCAAGTTCTATGGAAAAGCAAAGTGATGACCCTGCTGAGCATTTTCCTAAAAAGTCAGCAGTCACCACAAACTCTAAGCCCTTTACTATAAAACATGAACACAGACCTGTCTGTCTTGCAGTTCCAAAACCTGCAGCACCACAAACTGTTACTACCCAGGTAGCTGAAAGACAATCTGAGAATGAAAGGACCAAACCAGCTCTTTCAGTTACACAGTCTCAGGCAACACCATTAGCAGCCCCAACCATTAGTAAGGACAAGCTGGAGCTCCCGTTTGTAAAGCCACACAGGAGAACTTCAAGTCAGTATGTTGCCTCTGCCATTGCACGACACATCAGTGCAACTACCTTTAAATCGGACACTGTGGAATATCATGAGAAAGATGAAAACAAGCAAGGGGCAGGAGAGGTTAAGAATGAAGCAGAAGTTTCACCAAAAAGATGTATTATTGTGGCCAAATATAGCCCTGTGGAAACAGAATCAGCAGAAACAAGAGAAACACTTTCAAGTATTTTTGCTTCCAGTCAGAAAGCATCCCACAGATTTACACCAGGTGATAATTCTGGCATGGAAAACAAAGTAGCTAATACCAGGGCACCAAATCAAGCAACTCCTCTGAGTTTCTATAAAAAGAATGCCAGTGTCCCACTTAGTAAATCCTCTTCAAAGGATAACAACAGTGCAGAAGATGATCATGGTTTAAACAGCAAACAAAGTATAGCAGAGAAAAAGGCGCGTCTTGTGTTTGACCAGAAGTGTGAGACTTTGACCCACACTAATTCAGCCTCATCTCTCAAGTCTCCTGATCTCCAAGGAGTCCCATCCTCTTCCAGCTCATCTTTGCGAGTCACTAAATGGCGTCCTGCTAATGGTGTACAAGTTAGTTCACTTAAAGCTTCACCCGAACTAAATGGTGCAGCAGCAAACACAGAGTCAGAACAGGAGGAGAAACCTGATGATTCAGATATTAATACTGTCAGTGAGCTGGATGTTAACGTGCAGACCAATATCTTTGGACCAAAGAAGAAGTTCAAGCCTGTCATCCAAAAGCCAGTTCCAAAAGACACATCATTGCACAGTGCCCTAATGGAAGCCATTCAAACAGGAGGGGGAAAGGAGAAACTCAGAAAGGTAAAGTGGAAACTTTTTTTAACCTGTTCCGACTTCAGAGCCCTGTATTCATCATGTCAGACACCAGAGGTTTGGTAACTTGTACAGTTACTGGTGAGCTGGAGAAAACAAGGCATTTGAAAAATTGGTAATGGCTAAATTCAGACCAAGCTGCTGCTTATTCTGCACATCCCATACATTGTGCAACATCATGGCTACTGCACTAGCTGGAAGAGGCAGAGGGTGCACAGACACAGGTAAAGGAGAGGTAATTGAGGTTAGTCAAAGAGCCAAACCCTCATTTCAGTGTGTTGTGTAAAAAGAGGAACACACAGTATGGAGAAAACTTGTAAATACCAGTGAAAAAATAACAGTGAAAGAAAATTGCATTTTGTATCACTCGGGAATAATAGTATGCCACTGACTTCATGCTCAGGGGATATGGACTGCATCTCTAAGTACAGCATCACTATCTGCACGTACCCTCACTGTTCAGTGTGAATGAGGTTTTACAAGCAGGCCCCAAAAAAGACGAACTGATTAGTCTTCATAGTTTGCATTCTGGTACAAGTGCCAAAAAGTGTTTTTATCTCTAAGTAAATATCTAATAACAATGGGAGGTTCATTCCCTTCATATTCTAGGTTTCAAACAGTGCACTAAATGGCAATCACAGGAAGCCCTCATATGCTGAGCCAGAGAATGAGCGTTCAGCCCTACTAGCAGCAATTAGAGGCCACAGTGGCACCTCAAAGCTAAAAAAGGTAAGAAATCAAGATGGTAAGTGATATTTGAAGTGCAGTCTGTTCCTGCTGAGTGTTTTGAATAAACCCAAATATCCCACAAACCAAACGTTGTGCTGCAAAGAGGGAAGTTGGGGGAAGTAGCCATATGACAGAAGACCAGATCTGACTTAGGCAGAGAGCATGGTAGGGTCCAATCCTATTCTCTGCCATAAAAATTTCTAAGCTTTTAGCTTAGAAAGAAGCACATAGAAATCCACACCAATTACAGGGAGTTTACACAGAAAATATCAAGTGTTAATAATGTGCACATTTAGGTGTGGTCTTTCTGTAGAATGGCTTTGGTTGGAAAGGACTTGAGCGTTCTGTAGTTCCAACCCCTCTGCCTTGGGCAGGGACAGCTCCCATTAGACCAGGTTGCTCAAGGCCCCATCCAACCAGGCCTTGAGCACCAGCAGGGATGGGGCATCCACAGCTTCCGTGCACAGAGAAGCTGTACTTGAGGAGTTTGCAGTTAAATTAATATATTTGCATTATCTACTATATGTATCCAATCCCAGCTTCCTGAAAACACGCTAGGGCTTCTTCATACATGCTATTTGTCTGCTAACATGGTGCAAGTTGTATGCAAGTAATCAATGTTGATGTTTCATCAGCATTCACCACAGCAGGGTGATTCCTTTTCTCTGAAAGATTTATCTAATCATTAAAGTATCTCTTATTCCTAATAGCCAAAACATGCATTGTTCTAGCCTTAGTTTTCACTCAGTTGACTAATCTGGCCAAAGATGTGTCCTTGGCAAGGAGGTTCCCATTTCCCTCGTGCAATGACTCAGTTCATTAGCACATATCCAGATAGCTGGCATTAGATGGAAAAATTCTCGTGTTAGGGAATTACTTCACCCCTCAAATATCCTACTGCCCTTGCTGCAGGTAGGGCACAGCCTCCTCTGAGCCTGTGAGCAGGATGTGCTAAGCAGCAGCAATCTTCACGTGTACTTAACTGCATTCTGCATTCATTAGGAATAAATAGCAGTTTGTGTAAAAGAGGCTCTGACAATGAAGTCATCACAGAGGCTTTTTGGAATACTTTCCTCTGGCAGAGAAGTTTTTGCCATGATTTTAAAGGAAGTTGCCTAGAAACCATATGCTTTTTCACTCCATGTCACCTGTGCTAGTTAAATCAGTTTGTGTGTGTATAGAGCCAAGTACAGATGTGCTGTGATGAAAGAGCTGTCCCTTTCATGTTGTCTCAAATGTTCACCTTTTATCTAACATGACATGATGCTCATATATATTGTATATATATATATATAAGGAAGGAATATAGTACAGGAGCTCTCTGTGGATTACTTGATGGGAGATGAATCCTTTAATTTTTCACCACAGAAGCTCTGTGCCTCAGTTTGTCTGAGAAATGAATTATAATGGATCTGCTTGGAAACCTCCTATTTGGCCCGTAGTACTGAATTTCCTAATAATTGCTGAATCATTGTAATTGCTAACAATTCATCATGATCATTACTGGTGATGGTATTAATGGCAAAAGTATGTCTTGACATAGTTGATGGAAAAGCTGGCTTAGTCTGAAAGGCTATCTTCTTCACCTGCATATATTTAAAGTAGGATGAGTTTCCAAGCTGGTAATTTGTGCAGAAAATTTAGTTTCAGAAATTCCACAGAAGCACACTTGGAAGAATAATCAATTGATTTTGTTCTCAGTGCTTTCACATAGTTCTCTCTAGTTTTTTTTGGGTGTTTTTTTTTGTTTTTGTGGGTTTTTTTGTTTTTTTTTTTTGGTTTGGTTTTTTTTTCCTTAAGTATGGCTGGAAACTTTAGGTTTAATGGCTTTTTTTTTTCAGTGAAGCTATGTCTGAGAGCTCAGATCTGGAAGAGCTTCCCTGTCATCTGAGATTATTTCTGTGCAGCCCAGACTCCAAAATGTAATCATATTCCTGGGTGGCTCCTGCAGCCTTAATATATCTTCCTGATTCCAAAACCCTTGTGGTTGTTTCCAATTTAATACCAAGTCCAACTTTCTCTCTTACCTTACATGCCAAGAAGAGTTACAGGATGCTGAAGCTCACAGTAAATAAAGATTGAGTTTCTGAGACAGACTCAATGCCAAGTCCTCGATGCTGGTAATCAGCTCAGCTGAGTGATGTGAGTGAGTAGTAACAGATGTTCAACCCCATGGGCAAACAAAAGTTCTATGTGTTTTACATCATCCAAGAAAAGTGAAATCGGCATACTGAAAGTGCATCAAATGTCAAATAATTACAGTTTAGCCATGCTTGATATTAACCACCTTCTTTCAACTGCATGATGAGCAGATCTCCTCATTGGCCTCTGAAGAGCTGCAGCGTTTTAGGGACGCAGAACTGTCCTTGCAGAAGGCAGAAGACCTTCAGGAAGAGCAGCTGTGTATCCCACCTGCCCCTGCCCAGCCACCACCGCCACCTCCCATTCAGCTGTTAGCAGCAGCACCTAAATCCTCTGCCACAGCCCCAGGTAACCCAGCGGAGGCAAGGGAAGCCCTAATGGAGGCCATTCGCTCTGGTGCTGGGGCAGCAAAGTTAAGGAAGGTAAATGTAATTTTATATTTTACTGGGGATGAAACAACTTAGGCTTGCTGTGTTTTCAGAACCATTTTTAAGCTGTTCTAGGCACACATTTCTTTCTTCCATCAGAAGCTACATGCACTATTTCCTCTAACTGATTCAAAGATCAGGAGTATATTTGAAACCTTTGAACAGCGAATGAAACACACCTGTGTGCCTATGCAACCATGTGAACAGACAATACTTTTTATTAAAGAGACCATCAAGAGCATGACTGTAATTTCAGAAAGCATTTTCATGACCTTTTTGTTCCCTGTTATCTGAGATAATACTGGATGTCCTTTAGACAAGTTGAGCCTAAGAAAGATCACATATGAGACCCTGAAGCAAATTTATAAATAAATATTCTCTCCTACTTTCAATATTGTGTCCTAGACCTTAATTCCCAACACTTAAACCTTGGTCACATGTGCTGAGAGCTGTCAGTAAAACTGTGAGGTCAATTTAATGTCTGCCTGAACTTTATTAATTGAATGATGTGTGTTTCACTTTTCTGGTTAGATGTGAGTCGGTCAACTCCCAGATGGCAAAATGCTCAGTTGCCCGTGTGTGATTTTTGGAGTAACTTCACTTATCTCTTTGATCAAAGTTTGTTGTTCTCAATCTCAAGTTACACTGTGTTTCTTGGTAAAGAGAAGCAGATCAATTGTCCTTAGCGGAGGCATCCCAATTACACTGCAGTATCCAAGAATAGATCTTGATCCAAGGACTTAAGGGAATGTAGAAAAGCAGATGTAGTTTTCCCAACACATGAATTAGCTGATGCCAACCATAAGTGTGTAAATAGACTTTCACCTTGCTCTCGTCCTCTTTTAAATAATTTTAAAATGCACTCACATTTTAGCATTCAAAAGTTGTCAAAAAAATCTGGTTTCTGATAAACTAGAAATTCCACAGAATCATACAAATGGCACAAACAAATCAGTGTTTCATGGAAATTTACATCAGCATGTTCTGATTACATCAGGAATCTGGATGTACAGTTAATTTTCATGCATACGATTATGAGAAGCAGCTGAGTTCACACTTGGTTTGTTCAGCTTGGACAAGGCTGAGGAGCAACCTCATCGCAGTCAGTGCCTTCCTTGAGGAGGGCAGCTGAGGGGCGGGCACAGTTTCCTCTCTGTGGCGGCCAGCAATAGATCCCAAGGGAATGGAATGCAGCTGTGTCGGGGGAAGTTCATATGGCTTTCCTGTTCAGTAGGAAGAAGTTCTTCACCCAGAGGGTGGTTGGACACTGGAACAGGCTCCCCAGGGAAGTGGTCACAGCACCAAGACTGACAGAGTTCAAGGAGCAGCTGGACAATGCTCTTAGTCATATGGTTTAGTTTTAGGCAGTCCTGGGAGGAGCAGGGAGTTGGACTCAGTGATCCTTATGGGTCCCTTCCAATCTGAGCAATTCTATGATTCTAGGACTACAAATTATGAAGAAGTCAGGCCTTTATTTCCCCACTTCACCAATTGACAGAAAAAAATGGGACTTGGACATTCAAGGGTACTTCATGCAGTTGTTTTCTAGATACTTCCAAATTTCTTACTCTTCCAACTACATTGCTCTTGCAGAAGTCTCTGAGGGGATCCATAGCTCTACTCATGAAAACAAGTCTTTATCATATCTTTGGGGGATTTATTTCAAAACACTTGGATAACCAGTGCAGGTCATGAAAGTACACCAGATATACTGATGTATTCTGCTAAATACTATGCCTGTCTTGTCTCACTTCCAAGACAGAGTAATTTTTGCTAGTTTTGACATTGGAACAACAGAAGAGTACATCTCATTATATAGGTCTCTTATGAAAATAAAAGAGAGCAGTGTTTTTTCCAAGACAGAGTATGATTTTCTTATTACTCTGCTGTCCTTCCAGATATTGGATATGCAAGCTAGTCTTGTATACGCCAAAGTCATCATGACACTTTGACGTCTGAGATCTCATGCCCTTGATAACTGATTAAAGTAAAAATGTTGTCAGATTTCTGAAAAGACTTTCTATCCGGTCTGTTTTAATATCCCTTCTAGTTTTCTGCATTATACTGAGAGCCAAATTCTGATCCTTCCCTGCAGTTAGACAAGTTGTGGCAGCAAAAGTTAAATCCTCAGAGGAGAGAGAGTACATGATAGCTGAATATCAGGGTTTTCTTCCTTTACTCTAAGAAACACTGAGATTTTTGTAGGCAGTGGCTGACAGGTTGCTTTATGCCAAGGCTGAGGCAAACTTTTTTCTTTGTTTTGCCTCCTCTGTCAAAGTTCTATGATGTTGTGATTTGGAGATGTGAGCAAAGGGCTGGTTTTGGCTTTGCTTTCTGGAAGATTTTGGTTGCAGCAACTAGACAGCGGAGTAGGTAGTTCAGTTCAGTAATGGCATCTGTTTCTCTTCCATTGTCTCGTCAAAGTCTTCTGGGACAAGGGCTTCTGACAGCAAAGTCATTTGTTTAGCTAATATTGTGGAGAACTGGGAAAAATCTGTGTTGCTGACAACAAAGTCATTTATTTAGCTGATATTGTAGAGAACTGGGAAGAATCTGTGTTGCACAGTTAAGTGTGACTCGATGCTTATTTATGTGGGGTTAGTTGCAATGGAAGTAAATCAAACGGAGCTGTCAGGGGAAGCAAATGTAAAAAGCAGCCAATTGCCTCGATAAGGAGCATCCCAACAAACATTTGAGCTCAAGTAATATCTGTGAAAAGGCAGCTCCTCCACTCCTCCCCTGATTACACAGCTGTTTGCTAAAGTCATGAACTTTAAGGTTAGAAGATTGACTGTGCAGGAAGTGAGGAGAGAACTTGCTGCAGGCTGACCTTGCCTAGCTGAGAGTCAGGGTCTGCACAGCACAGTCTCAAATTGGGTCAGCCAAAACAAACCAGAGCAGAAATAGATGCTTGAGGGAAATGCCGAGTATAGGTAAGATAGTATATGCATAGCTTTCCTGACTCTTCCTTAATCCATATTTTTGAGTACTGGGCCTGTTTTGGCAAATAAATCACTCTTTGTTTTGAAGAAATGGCTTCTGTTTTATTGCACGCTGTTGCTGTCCACAAACTCCTGAAGAAAAATTCTTGCAGGTGCCAAGCCCAGTTGAGCCTGCTCAACTGTGGTGCCAAGTAAAACCACCAGCCACGATGGCTGCCCTGGTGCCTTTGGTGGTTTCTTGTCTCGAGAAATGAACATGTCTTGCCAGCAAGGAGGCTGCGTCCCAGCCATGGAGTCTGCTGCATGTGCAAAGGAGAATCAGTTGATCTAGGAAGCAAACAGCTTCATTTGAGACCAAATTTTGGCTAATTCTAGTGGGCAGAACTCAGGTCATAGAGCTGTACCATTTGACGTTCTGATTTTAAAAGTGAATTAGTGTTTTCCTTAAATTGTGTCATACAGTATCATATAGTTAAGATCTATATGTCCAGTTTTTAACTTCCTATTTGCCATCTCAGAAAATGCAAAATAACATAGCTAGATTTCTGAAATTCTGTATATCGATGCATGAGTATTTTTGTGTCTGTGTAACTTGCCTTGGGATTTACCATGATTATCTGTGGAAAAAACCATAACTACACATGCAAATAACCTGTTAGGTGTCTAGCTGTAGGTATAGTTGCGGCACAAGTCCATGGAGGATTAAAAATCTTACTCAACAAAGAGAAGCTATAAAAGTTGCTTTAGCTTATATGCCATCCACTCACTTCAGGTAGAGTTGTACCCAGGGATTTCGTAGAAATATTGCAGGGGAAGGTGTCTGCACATCGTGGAGAAAGCAAATTATATCTCTGAAGAACAGGCTGTTGCTCTTGGTAAAATCATTGCTTTAGACCACTTTTTAATGGTACGTGCAAGGGAGATTCTGCAGATTCCGTGTATTTTCCAATAAAGATTGGAGTTGCACCCAAGTAGCCTTTTCTGTTTGTTCACTGAGATTTTAAAAATGAATTTAGCTCCACCACAGTTCCCACGAACATTCATGGCGATGTTTGGCATCAGCGTTAGGTCACGTCAGCTCTTGATACGTGCAGTGTGTCATTCTGCTGTCAGTCAAAGGAGGCAGATGAGGTAATTACTGCACCAACTGCAATGAGTCCCTGGTGTTCTCTGGGATAATTTGGAGCTGCTTGTCAACAAGTAACGCACCAATCAGAATTATGGCATGTTGAGTGTCTTCTAGAAAGCATGGCCTAGTTCCATACCTTTATGTCAAGCAGTGGACTATTCTTCTCATAAGCAGAGAAGCATAATTGTGAATGAGCAAATACAGTTTGTTATCATCAGTGTCTGTGGTTAAATCACAGAAATTACAGACTCAAAGCCACCGTTGATGTAGGCTTTGGTATGCTGGAAATGGGGCAGGAGGCCCCATGATAAGATTGGCCAAGCTTGATATACAGGTAGTAAAATGAGCCTATAAAGTGATTCTAGTTCCTATGCAGAGTGAGAGGCAGGCATTTGCATGCTGTTACTCTGTTTGAATTTGAAGATAAAACTAATTTGACCTCTTCACCTTGCTAATAATTAATACCATGACCTATTTTTTTCCTCAAGAATAAAGGCCAAAATGGAAAATCTAGACTTGATTAAATGCATTATTCCTGTTTAGCTTTTGTGGTGACCTTAATGTATATCTCTCTGATAGAATCAAAGCTCAGTAACTTTGAATTTGGAAGGGCACCTTAGCATATGTATTTAAAATTAAGCATATGCTTGGATGACCTGAGGACTGGGAAGGAAGGTAAGCATTTGTTTAAGTGTTTTCCTGAATCGAAGCCATTGGGAGTTTCCTTCATCGGATCAGGAAGCAAAGTACTCGTCAATTGATTTTTATGGCCAGTGACAGCTAACCAGTACAGAACAGATTTTGGTTGTCAGATGTTGCATACTTCCAGCCTGGGCTTCTGTTCATTCCACAAAATGAAGGAATTTCACAGAAAAATGCATCACCTATGCTCCAGAAACAACACAATTGCAGCCATACTTCCTTAGGACATTTATGTGGGTTTTTTGGGAAGGATAGCACTTTTCATTAGACCAAGTGATATAGCTAGAAAAAAAGCAGATAACCTTAAGTAGTCTCAAGGAGCAGATGAAGAGACCAAACTTGAAAACAGCCCCACTGGAGGATGTTTGGTTAACAATGTCAACAGTTGAAGGTTTAAAAATATCTTGAATGATCATGTGCTTTTCTTTGTTACAGGTCCCTCTGCTTGTTTGAACAGTGTAAAAAGAACAGGTAACTGGAAAATCTAACCCCGTATGCACCCATAATCATCATTCAGAGTCTGAAGTGGCAAAAAAACATCAAGAAGTTTAGTTGATTCTGTTGACTACAAGCCAAAATAAGTTGTAGTTAATTTTCTGTGTGTTCCTGCATAATGGTTCTAAGGGGAAAATATGTTGCTCTGCTGTAAAGCTTCTGTGCCAAGGAATTGTGTTTTGCCTCTGAATATTTAAGGTTGCCAATAAACTACTCTTGTTGGCAGGTTAATAAGAATATAAACACTGTGCAGTCCTGTGTTAATACTTAATTGTGTTTATGGGCAAAATTAAAAACTTTGCTAGCTATCTGAAAAGTAATACTCATTTCAAGCTGTTAAAAATAGTTACATATTTCAAACTATTTATTTGCTTCTTTCTTGGTTTCAAAAAGGGCTGTAAGCGATTGGGGTGAAACCAGAATAAAGGTCTATAAAAAACAATCACAAGAAAAAAGTTATGATACCTAAGTTGTCATATGCTGGGGTTATTGGTTTTTAAAATTAAATGAACTTTGTGTCTCTGCTGGAGCTCTGAGAAAGCAGGCAATCAATAATGAATGTGAGACAGTGTCTATTGCGAAGTTACTTATGGGATATGACGTATAGAATGCTAATGTGCAGAGATATGCTGAACCCTGGTAACATTCACGGCACTTCAGAAATATTGAGCCACCTTAAAGGATCTCTATTTGCAACAGACTGTGAAGGTTATAAACAAGAGTCAGAGTATAGAGGTCCAAGATGTAGAATTCATTCTGCATTGCAAAATGAAGTGAAGCTGCTTTCTGTCAGTAACCAGGACTTTTGTGGTCTATTGTTCAGGTCGTGCATAAGTTGGCCCTTGGTTTCTGATTCGTATGGCTGTTGTATGTTGTCTCACAAGTATTTATAGCAGCAACTTTTTCAAATGTTAACTACTTTGGTAGTTGTTGTTGTACATATTTTGAAAATATTTCGTTAAATTGATTAACTTAAAAAGGACAAATGAAAATGCTTTTTCACATTTCCTACATTGTAATGAAACTGAAGAAGAGGAAGTTTGTACATTTACATTTTTATAATCACAGACTAGAGTGGTGGCAGATTCTTTTTTTTTTTTTTTGAGCTGGAATTTAAAATATATAGCTATGGACTGTCGAAAGCACGAGAATATTTAGCCATCTGCATTTAATGTGACTATATATTATATATTGTAAAATACTGATGTCTGTTAGTGCCACGAATAAAAACAAAATCAAAACCTGACATGACTTTAAAGGCTCTTCTTTTGCCAAATATTTTCCATTTACTGAAAGAAATTAGAACTAGAGATGGACTTAAGCAAGCCAGTATTCTGTGGTCAGTATCACAAGTCTAACATAAAATACCTCAAGCCAGGAAAGTGCTCACAACTAACAGTTTAGAAATGCAGTAGAAATCACTACCTGGGATCAATATGGGAGTTACATACATTTCGACAATAGTGGAGTACTGATAATGTTCCATTTCCTCATTAGGGAAGCTTACATATTCTGAATTAAGGTGCCCTGTGGCACCCTAGGATAAATAAGATCACCATTTTTGATTGTGATTATCCTTCTTTTGCCTTCAAAGTCTTCTTAGTATGCTGAAGATCAGAAACACTAACATGTTGAAAATGCTATCACAGGAAAGGATTCAGTCACTCATAGGTTTGATGCTGTAAGAGACTCCCACCAGCAGCAAATACTGCTTCCTTGGCTGGCTGCTGCAAGACAAAATTAAGTACATCTCTCCTTCTTCTTGTTCTTAGTGTTTCCTGGAGGCCCTGGGTGCGTAGCCCTTCCTTACTAACAGCCTTTTAGTGTAATAAGTTACAGAAGTACTTACTTTTCAATGTAAGGGATTCAAAACTGGATTTTTGGACAATAACATCCTCTGGGTTTCACAGTGCAAAGGTTCTGGTTCTGGGTGCTGGCACTATATAGAACTAAAGTTTCTAAGTTTTATTCATGGATAAATTTCTGAGTGAAAGCTATCAAAAGCTGTAAAAACAGCTATGAGATGTCATCCTGACTTTGACAGCAAAAATATTACAAAAAATCCTGATGGCTCAGTCACACCTCAAACTAAAAATGGAGGGCAAGTTCAGCTACCTACAGTAGGAAGCCTAGGCTGGGTGTTCATTCCTTTCTCATGTTAATGGGAGTTGTGTCTACTCTTAAACTGTCATCCAGGTGCTGTTGAACTCTTGGTAGGAGCTCAATTAAACCCCAGGTGAATGCAGATTTTACTGTAAACCCATTTTAATGAAATCTAGTTAGAGGTATGACCCTTCCATGTAGTAACTTTCTGTTCATGCTTTCAGTAGTAATATTGGTTAGCTCATCCTGAGTTAAAAGAGAAACCCTGAAACGTGTCTGGTAAAGACGTGGTGTTCTCAGCACCAAGTATTTTCATCTGTATGGCTGCTCTTACTGTCCCACACTGTTTGCTAGTGCAGACACAGCCTGTGTCTAGAGATGTACATGTCACCCAGGTTACACCCTGACGTGTCCTGTTGCAGCACAGTCTGCAAGCTCCTTTCTTTTTTGAAGGACTGCAAGAAGGACAGGGAGCTCCCCTTTTCCTTCGTGTCTCTCACCCTAGATTATCCCCACATGCTCTTGCCTCAGTTCAACCAGAGGAAAGGCTCAGATACATGCCTGATTCATCCAGCCCTTTATATTTTCTTTTTTAGTCAGAGATTGAAATTAAGTGGAAAAAATGGTATCACCACGGAAACTGAATGGAGAGTTTGGATTTGGTATCTTTATTTTTTGTACAGGTATAATTCAATGTTTAGGGCTTAGAAAAATCCAATCTCATGTCTCAAATAAAAATTTCTGCTTCTTCTCTCTCCTTTTTTTAACATGTTTTTATTAACTTTTTTTTTTTTAACTTGAGTTCAGACCATTATTCAACCATTAAATCAGCATTAAATCTCTCTGATTAGATATTTAATTTTAAATAATACTGGTTGTCTGCATGAACTGTTTGACTTACAGGACTTCATTATAGATTCTTTTTTCTTTTCTTTTTTTTTTTTCTGTAGAGACAGCCTGTTAACGTTAGTCATGCAAAGTATTGGACCAAAAGACCTCTTGACATGCACATCAATCTACGGAGTTCCAAATATGGCAGGGTTCAACTTCCCTAGCTCACACAAGTGATTTGCACTATTTATGCTACATTTGCCACAGCCAAAAATTGGCACCTCATCAGTGTGAAGGAGAAAGAAAGAGAACAAGAGATTCATTTATGAAACAATGGAAAATGACACCCCGAGATAGTTTTCCCTCTAACCTCTCCAGAAAAGAAAGAAGCAGTTCTGTTGCTGAGTGCTGCTTAGCTATAAGCACAAGGTTTAATTTGAATCCAATGATTTGCACAAATCTTGATTTGAATCAGTTAGTCTGAATGGAATGTTTATAAATTGGTTCTTTGTTGGTGCAATATGAAAAACAGTTGTCTTCTGCAACCGTTAATTAGCAACTTTTACATATTTAAAGTATTTATTTGTGTGCATTGTTTCTCATCTCTAATCCTCTGTTGGGCTACATATGCATTATGTGTTCCAACGTGCTTTGCCTGTGAGACTCCTGTTAAGGTTTATTGGACTATTCCCATTGTTACTCCGTTTGTTGCTGCTGAGCACACACAATAAAATACGCCATACCCCTGCTATAGCTTTAGCTGCCATAATGGTTGCATTTCCTCGCTTGCAGAAAATGACCTTTGCAATAATAAAGTTCTTTTTTAAACATAAAGTGAAACAAATTCCTGGTTTTTTAGTAATGTTCACCTGGATTTTGTGCATCACTGTTTCGATCTGCTTTTCTTTTTTGTTGCTGAGTAGGGCATGGATTTCGATTCATAGCTGATGTCTTCCTTTGGCTGGAGAAAGTTTCTGTGTAGTTGCATTCTCAGGGTTGTTCATCAAAGTACGGTAAGATGGATGACCCTTTCTAAGAGCAAAAGGGTACTTTTTTTATTACTGTTACCAAATATTATTAAGTATTTGTTAAATAAATATAATTTGCTTAAGTACTAGCAGGTTACACGATGCCACACCAGATATCAAAGTCCCACTATCCTGTGTTTGTCTACCAACTTTTTGTTCTTGTTTAAACAGTTTCTGATTTATTGCAGTATTGAAGACTTCAAAAAGAGAGAGAAAATAGAGCTACTTAACAGGAATATTGTGTTTTTCACACTTAAGGAGTTTAGGAACAAGCTCGCTTCCATAGTCTGTTCCCTCCCATCACTCATTCCATATGTACAGGAGCACGCGCGCACACAGAGTCTCCTTCGTCATTTCAGAAGGTCAGGAATAGTTAAAAAAGCATCTTTACCACGGGATCCTTTTCCATTTTTAACAGCAGCTTTTTTTGTCCTGTAAAATAGGAACTTCCAGAAAGTCAGGGACTAAGTTTTGGCGCAGTCACAGCAGCTATACACAGTCCCTGCTGGAAGCAATGTCAAATCCAGCTCCAGATAATGCTATCTTCAGCCAATTTCTTTTCCTTTGGGTTTTTTTTTCTTTACTTTTTTGTCTGTGAACTGATAAAAACATGTATGTGCCATGTCTCTTTTCTGAGGTCATTATTGTGCTTGAAGCCCTAAAAGATTTTCCCCTGAACAAAGCATAGTGGTGTTGCAGTTGAACACCAGACTGAAAGAGGACATTTATTCATACACAAACACCACTGTCCAGTTTGCAAGTCAAGAGCTGGAAGAGGAAACCTTATTGAAAGAACAAGACTGTGGAACATCATTGTCTTCTACATCAGAACCTGTGTTTACTGTAACAGGAACAAAGCAAACACAGTGCCAATAGGCGTGGGCTTCCTTTGTCTTGTTCCATGCATTGAACAGAGGGGTTTCTGTCAGAAGCACTGGCATCTGTCCCTAGTAGTGCTTGGCACGGGTGAGTGGGTCACAACTTGAGGGTACTGATTTGGGGTGGCACCACTGCTGGGTTGTCTCTGATCTGGGCTTTTTTTGCCTTGTGATAAGCCAAAATGTGGTTTGATTTAGCCAGTACTCAAGACTGCAAACCAAGTGCTTGTGCTGTGGCAATGAGCAAAGGCTCCACACGTGGACTGCGGCTGGGGTGGAAAGTGATCCATGCTCCAGTGTTTGCCAGCTACAGCACCTAGATGCCAGTAGCCAGTGCAATCTCATCTTCTTAAGCCAGAGGTAATGATAATGTTGGAGGGAGAGGGAAATGGATGCGTCTGCCCTCTGACAGAACTTAGGAGTGAGGCACATGTAATTCAAAGAGCTGCAGCCCTCCCTGCCCCAGCAGTGTCTAACAATGCAAAGGACATGCAGGAGGTGCCTCAGGAAGCAGCAGGTCCACCAAAACTACTGATAGATCTGAATTTTACCAGCAAGATTCTGAGACTGCATGTATCTCTGCTGATACAGCTACCTGCTGGGTTAACATGCTCAAGACCAGACTCCAACTCTCCCCGGTGTAGACCCTTTGCTGATAAAATCCAGCCCTCAGTCCTTCAGTCAGCCCAGGAGGTGGGTGTACCTGGCATGTTCCCAACCAGCAGCACCAAACACAGAGCAGTGGTTTGGCTGCCTGCACAGTGCATGCCTCCTTACTCATTAGCCTTGCTGCTGATGTTCCAAAGCTCCCAACTTATGGAAGGAACTGTCAGAGGCAATTTGCCGACAGCCAGTGCTGCAGAACTGCAAAGAGTTATATTTTTATGTGTTGATGAATAATTTAGCAACAATTCTGTGTTATGTAAAATTACTGCTTTACTGCTACTGGGGCCAATGTTCGTACAAAGTGTTCTGAGCCCAGTTATACAAGTTAAAGCTTGCTAGTTTTATCCTAGGCATCTGTCATTACAGATAATTTTTCCAGGTTCAAACTGGGAAGCAGAGCAGGTCTTTCATTCCAAGAGAGGGAAGTTCCACATCCTCATTCTCCTTTATAGTCCTGATGATCCTACCTATTTCCAAATAGTCAGTTTTGCACTAGGTTGTGCAGTAGTGCTGGTTTTCCCCACAGAGGAGGATGCTATGTAATACATTTCCATATAAACGCTATGGAAATCATCAGTCCTCCAGACCTTTGCTTTATATCACAGAGCAACCTAACACATATTTTCATGCAGAGTGGCCACAGGTTTCATCCCCCTACCCTTGTGGATGAAGCCTGTGCGCTTAATGTAGGCAGGGAACACGGAATGTGGGCAGATGTAGATATATGTGGTTTTGGTTTCAGGTTGGAAATTGTGCCTTTGAGATTCTGCCTTTTCTATACTCAGAGTAGAATTAAAAGGTCAGGGAAAGAAAGGACTATTATTGCTACCCAAAAGCATGCTTGTAAGGGTAAAGTGAGATTGAAAACCTGCAGTAACTCAACATGGTCCACATCCAGAAATGGAGAAACTCACAGGCTTCCTCAGGACTCTGCATCTCAGTGACTGCCTCTGCCGTATTCTACAAGTGTTGCCAAGAGATGCTTAGTTGCAAATGCAAATATGTTCAAGGCTGAAGGATCAAAGAGCAATTAAATTAAAAACTGCTGACAGGTCAACCTTAATAGTCATTTCCATGCCGAAATAAGTCAATAAATCTTAGCATGCAATAAATCTTACCACATAAAGGTGGGCTTGCACAACAGGAAAATGTAGTAAAATATAGCAATATATTTTATGCAAATGCTTTTTAAAAGTAATGAGTAGCATGTTTTATTCATCTTGTCCTGGCATCAAAGCGGTCAAGAAGACATTGGACTTCTGGAATGGGTTAATCCTCTGCAGCAGCAGTATGCTGAGCAGGCAGAATGCCTTCTATTTATGTTACTATTTACTTATATTTGTAAATACAAGCCTTAATTGAGCTCCTGAGTCCTGCTGTGTTTGGTACTGTGCAGTCACCACATAAGTGACTGTCCCTGCCCCAAAGACCTTTACAAACGAGAAAAGTCAGAAGAGTAGGATGGGAGCAAAGCAGTCGTGTGACTTGCCTGAGGTCACCCAAGTTGTTAGTGGCAGAGGCAGAGCTGGAGCCTGAGATTCCTGTGCCATTCTCTAGCCCTGTTTTCCAAGTCATACAGCTTCCTGGCCTACATACTAAATACAGTAAGTATGGATCAAATAAGAAACAAACTCAACCTCTCTTGGTATCGTGCAAGCTTCAGAGAGGCAAAGACAACAGCTGTTCCCCTGGCTTTCATACCAGACACCTTAACATGCCCTTGTGTTTTTATCTGTTGTCCCAAATGCATTAAGTATGAAATATTAGATAATGTTCCTAGGTACTCGTGTCTATAATGAGACACATCTCCAACAAACACATAATACAAGAGGGATTTGGCATCCAGCTGCTAAATTTAAAACAGATTTTCTGCGTGGTAGAAGTTCCCTGATGGTTAAATAGCCAATATCTCCATTACAGCTTCCTGCCCACCTGTAGCTGTGCTGCCCACTATCCCCAAGGGAAGATCCAAGAGGAAAAGGTTCCTGATACTGCCGCTTCAGCAGCGCCCGAGTGCTTTAACAAGGATCTTTCTATTAGCCCCTGTATAAACACAGGATGGCAGCCCAGGCAGGCAACTCTCGGTGGAGAGAGCACAGATCGTTTTAAATCATTGGCACGTTCTAAATCACCGGGCACGATCTGCAAAGAGTGGATCTTGTGTTACACACTGCACTTGGGAGGCAATGGAGACTATTCCCAGCTAATAAAATTCACAACAAATGACCCAGCACAGGAGAAGTCCTGTTCTCAAGGAAAAGCCTTACATCAGCACAGGCTCACAACTTGCCCTTCTTTTCACAGTGGAAAGACTGAGGATTTTAATCCCAATTCTAAAACAAGTCAGAACTTGGTTAGCACAGTAATTGCATAGACAAAAAAAAGGGGGTTGGGGACAACATGTACTTGCCTCCATCCCGCCGTTTTTTTTGCCTTGATTCAGAAGAGCTGTTCTTAGGCTTGTGTGGTCTATGGCAAGATGCAGTACATTTCCAGAGTGCTTTTCCTGGCGCTAACTGGCAGCATAGAGCCCAACCCAGGGCAATAACATGCTGCATGTTCCCAAAACTGGGAACAAAAGGTGAGGATTTCTTGTTTTCCTCGGAATACCGATCTCATGTTACGTGTCTAAGGATGCGATGCAAATGAGACTTCAAAACCAATTTCAACCAGTTCCCTTTGCATAGGTTTAACTAGAAGAAAGTTTTCCACAGTTACCAAAAATGGCAAAAATGTCCTTTTGCCTCATATGCCCAGGACAGTAATCTGTCACCAATAATCAAAGGTAGCATTAGAAAAAGCTTAACTTGCCAAGGGAGGTTTCTTCCAAGGGCAGGTAACGTTATTCTCCACAGCAGCAAACCAGTCCAGCACTGAAGTCTGCCAGTGAAATACCAAATGGAAGACATAAGCCTGGTCTTATAAAAAATACAACCCAGCTCTACCTGACCTGTGCCTAGGAGCAGATTTTGTTTTTCAGTGTGTGAGGCAGAATTTTCAGAGATGAAGAATGATGAGTCAGACCCACAAAATCATGAGACCAGTATGCAGTATGATGAGGGTTGCTTTTTTCTGTTTTTAAGGGAACAGGTTCTGCCATGTGGTTTGGTCTGCCTGATTTCTGAAACTCCTTTGTCTGTCTGTGGGGTGTGGATACAGCTGTCAGCACCGTCCTCTCCCACCCTGTCCCCCCAGCTGTGCTGCGGGGTCAGGCAGGGAAACACAAACTGGCCCCAAAAGCAATGAGCAGTTCCAGGAGAAGGGATGTTGAGTCAGCACAGTGCTCGGGCAGCCCTGATAAGCACTGCTCCTCACTCAGCCCGTCCACACCACTGTCTCTACGCTGGGCATTAATTTCTGCTTAAAAAGGAAAAGAATGAGAATAAGAAGGTTTAAAATACAATATTCCTGGCAAGCACTGTCGTTCATGCTATCAGACTAGTGAATATTTGACCCACATTTGCCAGTGAATACTGAAAGGTAGTTCAAGCCAATGCTCAAAATATATCCAGCCAGATTACTTATTAAGACAGTTTTTATAGTATTGAGGGGGAAAAAAATGAGACTGTCTTTAAAGTTTTTGCTCAGGCCTGTTCGACTCAGGCTTTTTACTGGTACAGGTATTTCCATTTGAGGTGTGATATTTTTTACTGAAATAGATAAACCAATGGAACCACTAGTTGGGGACACTTGTACTGGCACAACGGTGCTTTATGCTACTACAGCTTATTCACCTGCTTGTATGGAAACAGAAATGTAAGCATAAATAAGCTTCTTTATACTGGTATAACTGTTTCTACCCTACAGAAATTAAACCATTTTTACTATACCAGTGTAGTCACAATTTTGTGTGTAGCCAAGCCTTTGCAGTAGGACACCTTCTGTGTAGAAAAGTCCTCATGGCGACCAGTGCCTTGCTGTGCCGAAGAGCTGCAGAAAGGCAGTGAGCTTATTCAGGTATTAGTTATTTCACTGGATCAGGCTATCAAAACCTGGTGGAGGAGGAGGAGTGCTCTCATTTACTTTGCTTGTCTGCTAAAATAGTCTGTGTATTTGGCATGGACTGGCAATGGTTTTGCTGATATCTAGAGGCAGCAGACAACAGAAATGAGAGTCAATTTTTTGTAACACATTGCAACAAGAAGAGTTACTTTTACTATGCCTTCTCAAGTTCATTTCACGGGAGAGGAATAAAGCTTTGGTAGCAGAAGCCTGTCACTGTGTGACTCTCTGCTTTGGAAATGAACATCCTTCCCTTGCTCACACCTGGGTATCTCCAATTTAACTCAGCACGATGTAGAAGCAGAAAGCCATTATCCTGTGAGATAATAGCCTATTCAGTTGTCATCGCTTACAGACAATGTATGTTAAGCAAAAAAAAAGAAGAAATACAACTTTTAAGGGTAGTCAGCAATTATGTGAAGCTTTTCACCTTAGAATGCCTTGCAAACTCTAGTTATATTTAAACTCATATCACTGGAATATGTCTGTGCAAGTCTCTGTGTGGGTGCTCTGTCCTTTTTTCTATGCTCTATGTAAACATACCAGGAAGATAGGCAACACTCACAGGTCAGTGTATGTAGCAGGAAAATGAGGGAGCTGTGCATAGCAGTGGTTGGGAAGCGGTCAAGCTCCTGCTGTTGGGACCCCTGGGG
>VZRS01010560.1:0-74781 GCA_013398055.1 Ifrita kowaldi | reverse complement strand
AGTTAAAATCTAAGGCATCACAGTAACGTCATCTAAGTAAGCAGCATAGTTCTCCTGCCACCACAGCTGCATTTCACATGGACATTCTCCAGTTTTGTGTAAACCCACTTGCACCTAAGTGAGCCATTTCCAGTCAGGCACAAGCAGTACACTTTATCTTACTCTAGTTCCAAATGGATACCTAATGTATCCCACTAAAACACAGTATTTGGCTTTGCCACAATTTAGATGCAGTGACCCCTGCAACAGATGAACAGGCCAAGGTCATTTATCACTGTAAATGCATTCAGTCTCACCTGTCCTAGAAGCAGGAAGATGCACATTAAGTGAATTAAGAGAGAAAATAAGGTACACATTACATATCTTTCTTCCACACTAAAGCTTGTTTTAATCTTTTAAAATGGATGAAAATTGTCTTCACAGAAATTAAGAGTTCTTACTGTTTATATTCTTCAGTAAATTTATCTTCCTGAAATATCATCCTGATTCTAGAGCCATTTTGCAGCCAGTAACTAGTCTCCTCATCTCTTTCTATTCAAAACTATTTTAGCCACCTTTAACTTTTCCCTCTTTTGTTTTCTTGGTTAAAATCTCTGTCTGTTGAGATAGCAGCAATCAGCTTGTACTGATGGGAGATCAATACACACAACAATCCACAATTTCTGGAGGGGACCTTGCATCATGTGCTCTGCACCAGACTGCTATTGCTGGCTTTGGAGAGCATATTATTCCAGTTAAACACCACTATGGTGGAGGTCTGGTGAAGTGATGCTCGGCAAACACTTAACTAAATTAGGAATTATTACTTCTAAATGCTGTCTAAACACAATTCTGTCATAAAAAAGGTTCAAATGTTGTACTGGAGGTCCAGAAAGACAGACTCAAAACCTGCATTGCTACTTCACAGCCTTCTGTGCAATAATGTTAATAATAACTTCAGTCCACCAACTTCTTCTTGCCAGGTTAGGACTTGAATTCAATCCCTCCTTTCGAAATGAGATGAAAAGCTTATCAGGTATTCTTTCATTTGGTAAATTTTATGATTAAACACTTCCCACCTAGCAAAAATAGTTAAAGGACACCCCTTTTCATGTGCATGTTACACTGGTGTCTGCTTCAAACACAGGTTCAACCCTGTAACCATTCACTTTCCCATAAATACTACAGAGCAATAACTCATTTGGACAGTTCTAGTTTGCTTTTCTTAAGTCTGTGGCTAGATATTCTGTCATATTCTTTAAGATGTGCATTATCTTTTCATGCATAGAGGCATAATGCAATACCACACACCAGAAAAAAAAAAAGAAAAAATGGTATGAAGAAAACTCCTGTTGTATTATAGAACTGTAGACTTGCTAATATTTCCACAAGCTTCCTCCAATATGCCTGCAAAAAAATTCCATCTGATCTCAGTTCTATCTTCACTGGCTGTATGCAGATCTGCAGGAAATAACCACATTAAAAAAAAAAAAAAACCAACACCACCTAATTCCTGTATTTCTCCATTTCAGATTAGAAGCAACCTAAACCTGCAGTGGACAGAGCAAGCATTTACATGTTCAAAACAGCCAGGTATAAAACCATAATTCATTCTTGTCATAGAGGGGAAAAACATGGATAGCATTTTTAAATGCTGGGAGGTGACCACATGTATTCACATAGTCCAACAGTAAATAGACATTTCTCCATAGAAGCCTGGACTACAAATATATGAAAACCAAAAAATGCTGAAAGAATGCAGCTGACCTTCTCTTAGGACACAGTAATGACCATACGGTCACAGCCAAGAGAAATGTAGCCCAACTGCAAAAACATTAAGATTTGTATACTCAGGGAAAAACCAGGATATGGGATACTTAGTAAAGACTAGCAAAATATGGAATCAGCATTTCATAACAGTGAAGTCTTTGATGAAGAAAACTTCAGAGTTCCATAGTACATTTTTCACTTGTTTTACTTACTTTACTGGCTATTAAGTCACACTTCCCACAGTAGGGAAGAGGGTAGGCCAGCAGAGACAGAACTGCAAAAACTACAAGAGCAATACCTAGACATTCATGAGACCAATGTGGGACCCTAAATGAAGCTCCCCTGCCCTCATTTCACCAGGCTACTTTCTATAGTAAAACACTAATGTAGCTTTTAAAATTTTAAAGCACAAGCACCCACACCCAAGCCTGTTACAACTAAGATAACTTCCTACAGAGCCCCTAACAGAGAACCAGCCCTAAGCAAGACTGGTGGGTGAACAAAAGAAAGACTCTGATGTACCACAGCAAGGTGGAACGAGACATGAAAACCTCTCACCAGCTCATCAAAGCCTCTGCAGGTTATCAGCTTCCCTAAGTGAGAAATGCCCTGGATGTCATCTGAAATCATTAAAAACACAGGTTTTAAGCTCCCCTGACAGGTAGCTGGGGTGTGGGAGGAAGTTGCTAGAAGCCTTTCCCTCTAGGCAAGTATAATCTGAATCCCGCTTCTAATGCACCGCAGCCCAAGAGATAATTTTTTTCCTATTAACTAAAGAAATTCATATTAACAACTCTCAACGTGATTGACATATACATGTTCATAATCATTAAGAAGTTATCTTTATTTGAAAAAATGCTTTTCATTTGGTATATCTGGGGAACGAAATGATCACAGCTTTACCAGTTAGCAGCCACATGTCAAAATGGGTTTTCTATAACCAGATTTGTAAACAGAACGGAATCCCAAGGACACCCTTGTGTAGCAAATCTATACCACTACCACAAATAATCACAATAAAATAGGCTATTTGTTGTGGATGAAAACATAAACAAAACTAAACAGATTTATGGCAAGAAACATTGACTTTGTGATCCAAGGAGATGTCAGAACTGTTGCTGTGAACATTCAATTCCCGTAAGTGATAACAGTTAGATCAGGCATTGACTTGTACTGTGCTGGAAAAGCTGGAATTACAGCATCAAGCAGTTCTGCATAGCAAGCTTCTGAAGGCAATATTTCTGTATTATACATGAAGTTCTTTTTCAGTACAGCCATTCTGAGCAGGGTTTTGAAGATCAGGAGGTTTTTAGTTAGCTCCTTTCTCCTACTGCCAATGTGATCCAAACCCCTCTCCCTTCCCATGACTGCTACAGCAGCTGCGAAAGAAAGATGTGTCAACAGCACAAACTCCCCAAATAGTTTTTTGCCTTCTTTCTTGACACCTGCCAGGAGCACAACATCTAACCTTGGCATTTACAATAAATTCTTTTCCAACCTCCCTTTTTTCGTAAGGTAGTTGGTATCTAAGACTTTTAGATATCCCTGTTCACATATCAAAAAACTTCTAAAACTGCTGCAAGCCCATTTCCCTCCTCTCCTCATTTTGGCAAAAATCTCCCTGTACAAACCAGAGAAACCCAAGTTTTGGAGTTTTTCCTGGAGTGGAAAGATACTTCATCTTTTTAGAGCGATAGAATTTTTGGAGCCTCATTTGAAGAAAATTAAATTGACTGACTATGACAAGCCAAATAGTAAATAAATCAAATAAATTCCAGTACGCCAAAAGGTACAACCTTTTCCAATTTGTATCAGCAAATCCTCTGAATTCAGATAGGTCCAGTTCAAACTTACATTTACATAAAATATGGGACACTGATAAGTATCAAAATGATTGCTAGCAACCATTTATTTCAAAAATCCCACAGTCTCTAAGTCAGTTCTAAGATGTTGCATGCTTTCCCCTGCATTCTCCTACAAAGACACGGTATGTCTTTTACAAAATCAAGTACAACTGTTCATTTTTCACAGTACATAGAACTGGAATAACTAAATGACTGCTTTGATTTTTAATTAAAAGCTGAACAGCTACTACAATACCTCTGTTCTCTCACAATCCAGCTATTCACTAGATTTCCTACCCAATGGAATTACATTCAATTTACATTATTGTGCTCAATTTCCTTTTGAAAAGTTGCTTCAAGGGCCTTCCTACATCAGCCTCTCATTTCCCTGGAAGCAACACACCATTTAACTGTGTATGTAACTAGCAAAACTTTAGAGCCACTTGCCCTGTTCCACACCAATGATTTAACAGGAACACAAAAAAAAGTCAGCTTGGAATAAAAATACAATTTTTTTTTTTTCAAAGTTAGCTTTATACAACATACAGCTAAGACCATCTATTAACCAATGATTTCAACTGGTGTGCTAAACTGTTCAACAGATGTCCACCAACCCCTTAGCAGTCAATTTAAACCCACATGCCAAATCAAACAGTACTCATGTTTGGCAACTGTATCAATACCATTACCATAACAGTTCCTCCTATGTATTCAATATGTACACACACAGACGTTCTAGCTTGGACACTGATAAAAGCTCATGGTTTTTGCATGTTCCAAATTTTCAAGCATTCAAAAAGTGTCTGAACAAACCTATAGGGGTAAAATGTCCATCAAGTTCTCTTAAGCACAAAAGAAATCCTCTTTGATCCAAGTTGTCCTTGACTTGCACTTAGAAAGTAACTCTGTGTGCTATTTCATTCTTACCCTCTTCCTCAATAAAGAATAAAGGAGAAAATTAGTACACACAGAGGACAGCACAAAGTATTAATCTGATTCTGCACAACTATTCTTAAAATTTCTTACTCTTGATGTGGGTATATTCCACAGCAACTACAGCCTTTGTTGTCCAAGTCCTCCAACACTTGAGTCCATTGCTCCTACTTAACTGCTGTGCGATGCTCTCCTAGAATTCCAAGCTGAGCTGGGCTAGAATTGAATTTGTCCTACAACAAGCTGCCAAAAACAGTCCAGGCGTTGCTAAACCCAAAAATCTAAGCTTCATCAAAGCATGTGTGATAATAAATCAGCGAGAAAAGAGAACCCACTGTGAGTGATCTAAAAAAAGACGGAGTCTTTTCCCTGCCAGTGAATCCTCCCTTTGGGCTCAGCAGGTTTGTCAGTCTGTAGACTAATTTAGCTGCTTCTCTTCCTTATGGAGTACAGAGTCTCTAGGGCTTTTCTCTTCACTGTTCCTTGTCACTTCATGGAAGCTGTGACTTTCTGCAGCACTTGCCAGGTGCCCTGTTGTCTCTGGGAACTCCTCTCCAGAAGCAGACTCATGTGCCCCAAGGGGAGGAGTTGCCTCCCATCTCCCACTCAGTACCTCTGATCCACACACTCTTGACAAGGATTGCAGGCACACACTAAAGTGAAATGGAAGGAAACCAGTCTTTCAAGGGCAGGTCAGTATTATCACAGGGGTCATTCTGCCTCAAGGAAAGGCAACCCAAAAGGCACCAGTCCGCAGCCACCCTGCCTGTCCTGTCAGTTCCGCTGTTAAAGCTAAACTACAGGAATTTAAACACTACCTCTGATACTACAACAAAATCCACACAGTAGGGAATGAAATGGACTGTGACACAAAAAACTGATAGGATGTTCTATGTCCTGGATCTCCTGGATCCTTTTCAAAGGACATAGATGAGTTTTCAACCTTACAATAATGAGAAGAGCCCACAACATGAAGAATACAATGCTAGCAAAGTCTGTGCTTGGAGTTCAACCAAATGCATTGGTGAAGGCACCAAAATATTTCTGAGTACAGCCTGAAACCATAAATAATAAATAGTTAAAACATCAGTAAGTTAAAGACCAAACTTTTCTAATATGGCTTATTACAACAAGAAAAAGGACAAGCTGAATCCACACCTGTCACAAGCCTAAGAAAAGGCTCTTTTCTAAAACACTACCACAGGAATTTACTGAGTTTTGAACAATTTGAAAAATCAAGAAGCACAAATCGAAGAGAAGCTGCCTATTAAAGACATTCCTGAGAAGTAAGAAGCTTCTACAATGCCAATAAGTGACTATTTAAAGTGCTTTGGGAGCTTATCTCTGGACCCTTAGATCAATATCACACTTCAGGAAAAAAAACAGTAAGCGAAGGAGACTGTTCCAGATGAAACAGCCAACAACACATCAGAATGCTAAGCTAGAAAGTAGGAGCATTTCTAAATTTCCTGACCAAAATTACCTGCTGCACCTGTCACAGGCCATTAAATTTCGTCTAGGAAGGATTTCCGCCTTTGAAAAGCTATAGAAAAAATTTACATTTTCAATTTCAACGTCTCAATGGATGGCCACAATGTTTTTCTAAATGGTAGTTTGTCCAAAAGATGAATCATCTTCATTGTCAAAAACATATGCCTCGCCTCCACAGTCAGTTATTCAGCATCTGTTTTAGTGATTGATACTTGTCTGTGTCTCCCTCCAAACGAACACAAGCATTACTACCTGCTGGTTTCCTATGTAGTAAAGGCATTTGCAATTGCTCTTTCTGAAAAGCATAAAGTCTCTAATTGCCAATCTTCTACACACTTTTATGGCTCTTTTCTACAGTCATACAACTGCATGTTCTCAAGAACTTTGTAAGCAGGCATCATGGTCATGGCTGTATTTTAAAATCAAAGTTCATTAAGACAAAGAAAAGCAAAAATCACCTACTCAATTTCCATTTCACCTCGTTTTCTCTACCATCCTTCACCATTTCTCACTAGCACAGAACAATGCACCTCCAGCTGAGACTCACAGGCGTCACAGAGGGCAGCATCCTCACAGATCCATTATTTCAGACATCAGTGACTGACAAGACCTCAAAATTGTAATTCAGATAGACACCAACATACCCAGACACATCAGAGTAGCTCACATTCATTTATATGGGCTTGAAAAAGCCCCAGCTCATCTGGAGGACACTAAACAAAGCAACTGCTCACAAACAGAGGTTAAGAAATAGCTGGCCTGAGACTTCTGGAGCAGGAACAGTTATCTTCTGAATGTCATCACACTCAGGAGTACCATCTGCTGTAGCTCACCTGTTTCATTTAACACCTCTTACGTAAGGTTGACAGAAACAGAAATTGTATTTTGAGAGAAACAAGCTGTGCATTAAATATAATTCCAATTCCTTGGCTTCCAACATTGTCAAATATGCCATAGTACACTGTCAGACACAAAGTGGCTGTAGTACCTGCTTAGCAGAAAATCTTCATTTCATTATACCAGAAAACCATTTCCACTTCTTTGGTTAAAAAACAAGAGGAACACTTTGGAATACATACTTCATTTTTTTTTGGCAGAACACAAAGTTCTTGCAACTAAACAGCACAAAACATGCTGCCTAGGAGGCTTCAAATAAAAGCTTCCTTAATGGAAGCAGCTGCCAGTATTCATTCACCTGGATGATGCTGGACCCTTCATTCAAGCGAACCACAGAAGATCATGTATCTTTTACCAAAACAAAACCACACATACTGTGACTGCAACCCTCAGGCTGCTACTTAGCAGCAGGGATGGTGCTCATCCTAGTCAGTCACCGAAGTGCATTAAACCTGAAGCTCCTTTGCTTCACCTCTCCCTCCACAGTTCCCAGCTTTTTCTCAGAACATCCTGAAAGAGATCAAAGCTACTAGGTTTGGAAGCACAATGTTTCTCAGGCTTTAAAAGTCTCAGAAGAGTATTTCCACGATTGTTATTAAATCAATTATTGAATACTTGATAATAATTGAATCAATTATTACAAGGCTCTTAGAATAGACTCTGTGTCACATGGAGCTGTTCCACTGTGTATTGACCCCCGTAGATTTTCAGCTCCAACTTGGCCCCTGGCAATTCTAACCACACAAGAAGATTTTTGACTAAACCTTTAACCTGTAAAGACATTCAAGAAGAGAAACTGGATAAACAGCCTTTTTTTTTTTATTACTATCTCTGAAATTTCATGTTTCATAATGCGTGGAGTTTTTATGATGCTGAGTACACAGCCTTGAGAAAGAAAGGAACTGTTTTACATGTGTCCTCTCAACTGCCTCTGATAGGAGTATTTCCCAATACAGCAGCATGAGGTGTCTAAGTGCATATTGGGCAAGCCCTTTCCGTACACTTAAGTTCCTGACAATCCATGTCTACAAAATTTTTAAAATAAGGTACTCTTGAAATTATAATTCTGCCTTCTCTTTTGTACAACAAAAAGAAAAAGCTCAACTTTTATTTCCATAAGTTTGATTATCTCCAGCAGCAAAACAAAATTTTAACTGTGAAAGGGAAGACAAGAAGTTTGGGAGACTCAGGTGTTAAATTTAAGTGACCCTAACTACTGCAGTTACAGCAAAGCTTATTTAGCAATTACTCTGATAAGAGAAGATCAGTAAAATAAACAGATTTGTTCATGTTCCTGCTATCATTCCTACATGACGAGAGTGCTATGATAAGGAGCAGAAGTAAAGCACTAAGTGGTGTCTCCTCTAGGTGTGGCCAAACCTCAGAAAATCCATCAGCAATACAATATAGATACCAAGTTAGCACAGTTATTTGGAAGACACATATTTTTTCAGCTTCTCCTGATTCTTCTTTATACACTTGGAAGGCAAACAAAACAAGCTAACTTTTTTATTGCCATCCTTACCAAAATGGTTTCAGGCATCACTTGGGTGGATGATGAGGGTCCATGCTGTGTAGAAGCAGTCTCCTGTTACCTTGTCTTGTGAAAGTCTACACCTTTGCTACCCAGGATACATTTGAACTCTGCCAGAGATTAACTTTCTTTTCCCATAGAAGTAGACAGAAAGGTGCATTCCTGTTTAGGAGAAGTCTCCATAAAGCACTATTGCCTTTTTCTGCTTTTTCTTGCCTTTTTCTGTCAGTATGTTTTTGCCACACATCTTATTGCACAGCAGGATGAGTGTCCCTCTTCCACAAGAGGCAAGGGATGACCAATCACCCACTCTTTGTAAGCAAGGCAGCTTTTTAAAGTTTCAGAAAAGAAATTTGTTAAAAGCCATCCTATTTCTCCCTCATAACCTTCCAGGAAGATTCACAATGAAGACTGGTTTTAAAAATTGGCACTTTACCATGAAAAAAACCTCATAGAACTTGCAGGAAAAGCAGCTTGGGGCTGTCACATTCAGAATGCAGACACACAGTCACATCCAGGAAAAATGCCAGCCATACCGAGACACCACAGAAGAAAACTAAGGAGTATTTCCAAACAATGTTCATGCTTCTTACTTGAGTCAGATCTAATATCTGAAACAACAGACACATCTGCAGAAAGCATCAGGTACAAACAAAAGCAAAATGAAACAGTTATTTTCATAATCCTTAGCTAACTTTTGGCTAAGTCACTACTTGGCAGATGTTAGTAGCCAGCATTCCCTCAATTTATAAAAACAAGGAAGTATTGGTAAACCAAAGCACTCTAAACAATGGTATGGCAATGCCACGTGCACTAGCACACTGCATGCTTTATGCCACTCTATTGCTTCATTGGGTAATAAAATGTTAACTGCTTGATTAAAAAAATGTATCACAATATTAGCACAAAGTCAGTCAAACTCTGGAGCATCAATCTACCAAAAGGTATAATTATGAAAACGCAGTAGGAACGTTCCATATTCCTCTCTCCATGCATTGGGTTTGTACCTCTTCAAAAATCAGAGAGAAATTCTAAAGAGTCTTGTAAACTTAAATCAAGCAGAAATTACATATACCATCATCCATCTGTTGCTCTAGCCCTTGCTTAAAATTTAATAGTATGACTACATCTTTCTTTCACATACAGAGAAAGATTTTGCCAAGGGTCACCCTAAACTGGATGGATAAATTTTAGCTAAAGCATCACTCTGGACATTTTAGATTTCTACTTCTTAAATTTTAAGAGAGATCACAATATTTTGCATATAAAACTCTAATATATTCATTATTTCTACAGTCTGAGGGATCTGACATCTATATTGCAAGCAACCTACTGTTTGTTTCACAATTTATTTCCCATAAATCGATCAGAAGTTCACAGAGTTGATAACCTCCCACCACAGGCACACCAGATCTACCACAAAATCTATTTCATATCCACGTTTTCTTTCTGATCTCCCCAAAAAAGATTGCTTATTTAGGTACTTCAAAATTTCTAATGTGTGTCCACATGTTCAACATATTTCCAGTGTTAACAACAACCAAGGCCCCAGTAAATGAGGTTGCCAGTTCCTGATTTGGGGGACACAGTTTTAGCATTATTTCAATTCAATCCCACCAGCACATTCAATCACTAACCAGATGTTCTGACAAACTGTACAGGCAACACCTTACACTGTGTCTGGCACTGTGTTCAACTGGCCCTTTGAGGCTAAGAGACACAAACCACTGCTCTCCAAAGCCTGCTGATCATAACTACTTGAGAAGGGAAAAATCCCTTCTGTATGCAAACACCCTAGTCTTACACAGGATTTTATAGACCACAATTACAACAGGATATAAATACCTTGCAACAGTGTTTTAGTTGCTCTCATAACATCAAGATATAGAGCAGGAAAAGAAGCAGGAATGCATTTGCAAATTCAGATCAAGATCTAAAAAAATCCCTAATTCCTACGACCATAGAAGTACATAACTCCTAAACTCTAAACTTAACTCTACAAAGTAGAACAAGGAGTTACAAGCAGATTCCCACCCTGTACTGAGCTAATGTACAACAAGTTAACAACCATATTCTGTTTCATTGAATTGAAACTGTAAGGGAAGTTCATTCTATAGGAATACAAGACACCTCCCTGGCTGGTCTGGAAGTCTAAATGAGGTTCCTGCTTCACTTGAATACTTTATTAAGCCACTGCTAAGCTGAAACATTTAGGAAAGTTTAGGAAAATAAAGTGCACATGTATATCAAGATATGAATATTACTGTCGTGAAAAATATTTTTTCCAATGTTGGATAATAAAACTTTTATTACAATAAAGATGAAAACTGTGCATTCATAATTACTGTGTCAATACATTCATGTAAAACTTTGTGATTAACAAATCAATTCAAGCATCACAGATGATAATTGGTAAACACAGCAGATTTCAGACACACTAAAAGTACTTATTGTCAAGATGCTGCTGCTTAGAGAATACAATCTCACAAACCCTATTTGTGAAGGCTACGTTTTGAATAATACATTATTTGGTTGTAGAGAGAACAGTTCTTAGAACCTAACCCTTTAAACAGAATTAAATACAGCACTTAATGAGCAGTTCAAAGATTAGAACTGCCTGCATTCACAGCACAACAGATAACGCGTGCTAGTGACTGAGTCTCACAAGACTATCTCCTAGGAGAAAAATCCACATTTTACAGTGGTTTAGGACTTTGTTGCTTATGTAGATGCTTTATCATCATTGGACTTTCCATATAAAAATTCTGTCATTCGTCTCAAACTCCAGCATCAAACAAAAGCAGCTGTTCAAAGTTCACATCTCTTCAAGAAACAGCTCTGAAACTTGCAGGGGTAAACTCAGTATTTGGATATTTCCCAGGAAGCCTTTCCTCCAGCAGTACTCCAGACAGCATTCTTCTTTTACCAGATCAGCAGTAAATATGACAACACAAGCTCTCCAAGAGCTATGAATGTTGCATGTAAAATTAGACAAGTGTCTTCTCCAACCGTTGTCCTATATGAATCTACCTTCACTTCACTACAGATTTTCCTCTCAAATCTCACCTCCACAACTCCCTGACCATTTCTTTGGGAGCAACATATGATTCTCTGTCCCAGCTAGCTGCCAATTTGCTCCACAGAAAAATAAGGGGCCAGTATTTTAACAACTGCTCAGCTGAAATGTATTTTTTAATCCTATATTCATAACAGCATGTGCAGCAGTTAAACAGAAATAATTTTTTAGATATTAGAGACATGTACTATATTTGAGGATAAAAATTTATTTCCTTACTGAATTGTTTTCTTCAAGGTATTTCTGAACTTAGAAACAGATCATCATGTAATACTAGAAAAATATTAGAATTACTAGATGTTGTGATCCACAAAAAAATACAAAACCCCACACACTAAAGAACTAAAATCAAATCACTTGCTGCTTGTCAGGCATAACCTGCCAAGCTATTAACTCTCATTTTGAAAGCTTGCATTTGCTCAATGGCTGACCTGCACATTGCGGAGCCTTAGCATGAGAAATGGCTTTCAGGCTCAGCTGCTTTCTAAGTGCCATCCATCATCAGGAAAAAGAGATTATTCCCTTTACAGTCAGCTACTTTGCCAAATTCTTCTGGCTCTGTTCCATCAGTCACACCCACGGCACCCTGGGGAAAAGCAAACCCTAGCTCTGTATCACTCTGCTCTTGCTGAAACGCGGAATGAAAAGCAATTAGCATTTGATGCCATTTATGAGGAAACTGAGGCGGAAAGACAGATCTGTCGTTCACCAGCCTCCTGCTCCCTGCACCAGCCAGCAGTTCACAGGGGGCACACAAAAGCAGGCTGGGAATTTAAGCTGGGAGGGGAGCAGAGCTGGGAATATCCCATGGTTGGCATAACAGAACCACAGGCAAACCCACACACAGCAGGGCGCCCCTTGGAAGCCCTTCTAAAAATACATGTACACACACACATTTGTCACTGGTGCAAAACACCATAAGGGTTATTACTTGCTGAACCAGAAGATGGTTCAGGTCTTTTTGCTTTCCAGTAAGGCTTCCTCCCCACACTTTGTTTATACTCAAGGATTATAAACAAGATTCCCTTTCAAATCAAAACATCCGCTCTTTCATTCACAGTACAATGAATGCATTGCGGAACAGATTTATCTGCAATGGTAAAACAAACCCAAAATGCCTCCAAAGGTGGCCTTTGCCTTGCCCTAAAGGGTCTGCAAATGGGTGTGTCAGGTTAAGCTTTCACCCACGGTGTCCTGTGAGCACAGCTCACTGCAGAGCTACAAAACCACCAACACAGCAGGATTTTGCACCATGGTCAACAGGCATTAAAACACCGATGCATCCCAAGAGTTCTAGTTCCTTCCCCTCCAAAAAAAAGGGAGAACGGGAAAGAGGTCAGGATTATCAGCCCATTGTTCAAATTCAGACAAGAAAATTGGACTTTCAGAATAGCCTTTGCCTTTTCTAACTGGACATGAAGCTAAGGAGGAAGATTACAGTCACCATTTCTCTGCTCAGAGTCTGTGTACGGAACAGTGCAGTCACCTTCTGAGGAAAGGCACAGCCAGCTGGGCTCAGTTCTTCTCTCCTTCCCTTTAAATTCCAACTTTATTCTTGTAGCCACTAGCATGCAAAGGGTTTCACAGTAAGTTAGGGATGACTAAATCTCTTTGGGTCCCTTTGCAGTTCCACTGCAATCTGAGCAACATATACCATTAGCCTGCTTAGTGAAAACCCAGCAAGAGAAATTTGAAAATATTATCCATAAACTGAACAATTTTTCAAAATGGTCTTATCACTGGAAACATATCTGAACTTGTGTTCCTCCTTTTAAAAATATATGCCCAAACCTCATTCCACAGACATATCCAACTTAAAATGTTATTACTCTTTACTGCCACATTTAAACCTACTGTGCCAGCAGAAAACAGAGAAGTCACATGTTCAAAGGATTCTTGAGACCTTGACACAGCATGCTTTGAAACCTAAAGCTGCCACTAAAAACACAATGTCCTATACTTCACAGTCAAATAGCAAAAAGAAACTAAATCAGCACTGTGGGTTTGGGTTTCTTGAGGGAGGAAGGGATGACACTTAGTCCCTCCTAATACCCAAAGCAAGGTGTTTTCAGCACCAAATTTCTAATCTGAAAGTCAGGCAGTGGGCAAGAAGTCAGCTATACATCCTAGCATGGCCCATCAGCCTGCCCTGCTCACTGATAAATGAGAGGGAACACCCCATTCTCCACCAGCCCTACACCAGCTGCAGCAAGAGCCACTGCCAAGGCTGGGATTGCACATGCTGGAGGAGCTCAAGGCACTGAAGAACTCCTGTGCAGCTGCTCTGAGAGAACCTTTCCCCAAGGAGCAGATGCAAACAGCACCAAAAAGCTGCAGCCAGAGCAAACAGGCAGCATTGGATTGGCCCTTTCTCACAAGAGTCCCCAGATTTGACCCCAAACCTTCACCTTGTCTACAACTAAGGGCACTTTGTGACCAATACTGTCCTTTTTCCACTGCACAAAGGATGGTAGCACCAGACCACTACACCCTGGATTCCTTCATTCCCATCCTTTCTTAAAATGAACAGTTCAGCAGCTCCCGCACAAAGTGAAGCTCTCCTTGCCCAGTGCCTTCCTGACACCTGTGTGACTCCACCACCAGTGGTCTTGTGTGTTTCCTCCTTTAACCATGGTGAAAGACTGATCAGAACACCACTAAGTGCTTTCCCCTCCTCACAACATGTCTGTGCATCTTGCGAATCTTGACTCAAATCAGAGCAGAGAAAATTACTCAATCTCTTCCTTAATCCCAAACTGCTTCCCTGGTAGCTGTACTGCAGTTATTGACAATTTTTAGGTAGTAAAGAAAAAGCATACAAGCTGAGGAGAAGAAAAAGGCTGGAAATCTCAAATATAATAAAGGAGGGAATGTTGTCTTATCTGCCTGGCTTTTGCTAACTAGGAACAAAAGTTTGATCCAGCCAGTTTCGACTTTTTTTTTCTTCCAAGAAGAGCTATTTACAGAGAACTAGTTGTCGTTGAATTAATGAAAAATTGTAAGAAGAAAGTTATGTTAAATTAAGAAGTTATAGCACAGAGACTGCATTAACATTTTTGACAAAACCCCCATAACTCAAACCCTTCCCCAAACTGAGCAGACTCTATGTTAATTTAATTGCTTCCAAATATTTAAATTCCACTTTAAGTGGGGCTAATCTATGCTGTTTCCGCCTAATTACTATCTTTGGTTCCAAGAGTTGGTGGCTTTTTTTCCCCAAAATAGATTGAAATGGAATTTATTCTTTAACATTTTGAGTCTCCAGCTGTCTGTCAGGTCTACTGAATGAAGCCTTGCAGCACAGTCATATGGACACAGCAGAAAGTTCAAGGCTAAGTCAGTCTTGCTCTTCCTGCATTTAGTCTGCATTTTCTGTGTTATGCTAATTGAGGCTGTTAGCTAATGACTTCAGTGCACTGTTAGTAATTTGTGGTTTTCCTTTGTGAAAATTAAACTAAATTAACTCCAAACCGGAAGGAAGGACATACACACGGTGACAGTGAAAGGAACATTTAGGTTCTAAACACAGGTTCATCAACACTCATCCTCCCTGTGTCAAGGACTACTGCCTACTCCAGAGTTTTGTACAATTAAAAAATCATCAGGAGCTGGCATTCCTTAAGCTAGTCAGAAGTTTACCACCTTGTCCTTAAAGATGTTTTAGTACACCTAGACATCCCAAAGGATGAACATAACTCATGCAAAAATACATCTGTTACAGTGAAGGCTTCTCTGTTGGTAAGAGCATCTTACCATAAGATGTGTGGAGTGGAAACTTACTTCCTTTTTCGTTCCATACAGGCTCAACTGTTTTTCCCCTCACATTAGATAAATGCAAGCACCACTTTGTAAAAGGAAAAATGAAAAATCACAAAGCTTACCTTTTTATAAACTTAAGAAACAGATTTTTTTCCTTTCCAATTTCAACATAATAAGCATCCAGTATTACTGTGTAAATTAATAGAAAAGACAGAAGGGAAGTGGGGAAGACAGCAAAGTCTTGCATCAATCCCACAGGAGGGGTTAAAGATGCCAAGACAGAGCTCCAGACAAATGCCACTTATACAATATTACCCTACCCCTATGGAACCATAAGATCACATCAGCACACCAGGCTTTGTTCAAGAAATAAATAAATAAACCAACAATTCACAAGGCAGTTTTTCATTAGATATTTGGCATGCTAGTAAGAGTGATCAGGAAATATAGATATAAACAACAGCTTTCTATTCATTCCCTCCCTTCTGTCCCAATAAACAAGACACTGGAAGAGTGCTCACTGTAACTAAATGTATCTAACAATTTTCACAATGCAAGTACTAAAATTTGAGGCTTTATTCTTAGGCAGAAAGGCAAAAGCCAGAAAAAAAGGCAAGCAAGTGAAGCTCATGCAGACTCTTACACAAAGAGTGACTGTCCCATGTGACAAGCGCCAGCAGAAAGGGCCCATTTATATTTCTCTGTCTCCAACAATCACAGCTGAAATGTATCTTTAGGAGCCTGATCTGAAGTTCAGAAGACTTTCAGTATACTGCTGATTCTGCAGAACTTGTATTTCTGGGCTCTTGCTCATTTCTCCCAATTTATGCCACAGACCAACTTAATCTGATGCATGGGAACACCAGCGCAAGGGCTGAAGACACACCAAATGCTGCCTTGAAACACTACCTCTTTATAGACAAGATTTAGCTATGTTAAAAACAAGCCCAAAAAAAGGAAAAAAAATCACTAAAACCCAAAATAAATCCAAAACAACTTGCAAAATCCCAGCAACCTGTTTACGCAAGACTTGCATTAAGCTAAGAGGCCAAAGCTCACAGTTTGTGGCATAATATCAGACCATCTATCTATTTCTGATTTATTTCTCAGAAATATTTTAATCAAGAAATTTTAGCATCAGCTATGATGCTTTACATATGCCAGAACATCATCACTTGTTACACAGTGTAACTCCCCACTCAGACTCTGAGAGCACAGCCCATGCTGGTTAATACTGCTCATGACAGAGTATGCGAGTACATCATCCTCTCACCCCACATTCCTTTATTTAAGCACATGCCTTGGATCAAAAATGCAATTATATTCTTTTCCCATAAACTATACAGATTAAAATTCTGCTTCCTCCTAAGAGAAAATAATTTAAAAGGTTTGTAAGGAAGTCAGGTAATAAAAATTTCACAGTTTTATGGTAACTCTTGCTGTGACTTCATCAGGAACAAATCTGTACCTACCTAATCGTGTATCTTCAGCACACAAACTTGTTTGTCAAGTTCTAGAAGGGATTTCTCCTTCCCAATTCCCCAGGACACAGCCTGCAATTTAAACCAGTAACCCAAATCCTATAGCAAATCTCAACCACAGAGTCCTACTAATTTCAAAATCCATCTGATTTAAGGATGATATAAGTGACACTGGCTCCTTTTATCAGAATACAACAACTTGAACGGAAATGAAACCAACGGAGCAAATTCAAAAGAAGGTCACAAGTGTAACTTTTTAAGCACTACACTTCCCTAAGAAACTGACCAAGTAAAAAAGCAGATTTCTGTTCTCTCTCAAAGCAGTGATGACAACCTCACTCTGAACAAACACATCACCTAAAGCACTGACAAATACATCTGCACATTCTGTGATCTAACCCAGTCGAGCACTGAAATGGAAGTAAAGCAACAGATAAAATAATCAGCCTGTGAAAGTGAGATAAATAATGGTCAAGAAAAGGCACATCAAGGAACCATGAATTAGTAATAAAAATTGACATAGCTCTGAAATATGTGCTGGTTAGAAAGACCTTAACCACACTGGCCTAAGAGAAAGATTAGCTTTCACTATTCCACAATTACTGTGGTTTCATGTGCCCTGCAGTGACAACAGAAGCATTCAGATAGCAAAAGGACTAGAGGTGTTCACAGATTTTCCCCTGTATAAAAACAGCACATGAAAACCTCCTGTAATATTTCTGATCCAACAACAAATACAAATTAATTCTATTTACATCAGATCACCAATATAAGGGATTAGCTGGTCATGTTAGTAAGCACATTTATATGATCAAATATCCAGTAGATATCCAGTAAACCTAAAAAAGTTATTACTGAACCTGATCTAGTGGTTTCCTCCTCTCCACATGTCTTGCATCTCACCTCGAAGGTATCTGTGAAAAAGTTCAGAAACCACAGTCATTGGATCAAACACTTTGTAATTCATAAAATAACTTAAATATTCAATCCCTACTTGCATATATTGCTAATACTTTGGACATCAGATTTATCTGGCCTAATACTTTGTCTAACATGAACCAAGAGATGATTTGAGGTACAGATGAACCCTTTTTAACGCCCAGAGGAAAAATTTGCCAGTGCCAAGGACTAACTAACTCCCAAGGGTTGAGTGCATGTAAGAATTTTGGGGAGATGTGTTCTCTGGGACACAAACCCACTACAACTGACCCAAGAATTTCCAAGGCTCCTATGAGATCTTATTACAAATCACTTAAGAGCCTTCTTTGGGCACTTTTCCCATGTCTAGTACAGCGGCTTTGTGTATTTTTAGTGTCTGCACAAAGTGTTGAATAATCTCTTTAAATGCACTAAATCATTTTCCCCAAATATTACAGATTAAAATACAAGTTTTCATAAGCAGAGGCATTTCCTCTGAAGTTATCAAACGTGGAGAAATAAAACAGAAATGACAAATTCCAGTGGCTTGAAGAGGTGCATGTTAAAAAAAACCTATCAACATCCACAGAGAAATTAAAAGCTTTCCAATGCAAAAAGTGCCATTTTCACCACAGCACTGTGGGCACAGAAAAGCTCAGCAGTCCCTGCCCTACAGGCTTATGCACCTGGGACAAGGTCCACAGGTCACTTTTCACACTTGTCACAGGAATTTGTACTCTGCCACCTGAACTCAACATCCAAGAGAAGCCCTTGATCTTTTTCACCACAGGAAAAAAATCAATATTTCTGGGATCCAGCCAGTGAAGTCATGCAAAGACATAATAGTGACAGTTAATTACTTGCTAATCATGCTTTGGTTTCAGGGTAAATGCCACCAGAAACACTTCATTTATTCTTTTCATTGATATTAGACATTCATCGTTACAATTACAAAAATTTAATGCAAACAATTCCAGAAGACTGTCTCTAACTGACAAACACTTGGAAAAAAGCTCAATTTTGTGTCTGCAGCTTGAAGAGATCATTCCACAAACCCCATGCTGTGCAGAGCTGATGTGCAACTGAGAAAGAAGTACAGAATTTGAGAGAAGCCATATGGCAAAAGTTAAACATTTTGGTTTCAAAATACCCATCATAGTTTAATTCAAACTTATCCCATTCTTCACACTTTTGAGACATTAGATCCAGAAACTGGTCATAACTGTACAATTTTTCCACCAATTTTTATGGACAAGGGTCAATGAATTATTTTTGCTTGAAAAGAGTGTGATGTTTCAAAGTTGCCTTTCACCACAGAGCTCTCTGTAGTTTCAGAACAGACAAAGAGACTGTATATTTCCTTTATACATGTACTTAGGCAATCAGAAAACATTCCAAATTATCTCAGACTGAACAAGACAAGTTTTATGTAAGCATCAGCATAATTTTATTTCCAGGCTCACTTATGCTTAAAGAGTTCTAAAACTTGCATATGCTCAATATAAAATGTTGAACATTTACATCCCAGCTGACAATGACCTTGTGTTAAATTATTAAGGAACAACAGAATAGCTGATGTTTCCAGGAGCATGGGTTAGCACTGGCTATGCTACCAAACACATGTAAATGGATCATTACTGGGCCATAACTAATGATCACTGCCATGCACTGTGCCTCCACAACACTGCCTGTCATCAATATCTATTAGCAGGAAGCTGCAATATAAACATTTATAAAGCAGACACAATACACCAGCTAAACCACTAATGCATGTAATTGCTAACAAAGAGCCATATGCTGAAAATTCATCTCTCTTTACATTTAACTTTTACAACCTAGGCAAATCAGACAACTGTCTAGCCCACAGTCTTCCAAAATTGCTTACTGAATAGAAAACTGTAACCAGCTGCCAGTTCAATTGTTTTTACAACATTCTATATAAAACAAATGAGGTCTGTTGCCCTGACTTGTGAAAGAGCTCCAATAAATGCCAATTATAAGAGCAATTAGGGGATCAAATCTGACATCACAGGTTTCTCTATAAGATATTAGCTCAATGACTTTTTTATAAGCTAATTAATCATGGACACTGAACAAGAAACAGATGATCCAAAAACAATGATTCTGCAAAAGTGTGTGTTGTCAAACCCCATAAGGCCAATAACCCTAGCTTTCCAATAGGAATTATATCTGTGACTGTCAACTCCTTCAACTATATTATAACAACCTAAATTATGAACAGGAACACATTAAGTATTCCAAGCATGATCAGCTTCTGCAAAGTTCTTACAAATCCTGGGTTTACCAATATTCCCTTTGGCAGAAGCTATGCTGTTAATCAAATATAAGATAAATCTCCTGGGATTGCACAACAGGAAGACAGAAGGAATTCCCCCATAGGATAGTGAACTTGCCTCTTCCTAAAGGAGCAGAGGACATAGCAGGAAGTGAGTGCTCCAGTTGAAAATTCCTGTCACAAAAAGGCAAGCCTGGCCACCAGTACAGTCCAGGAGAAGAAAAGCACTTTGAGTTTCTGAAAACTCTGAAGTCCTCTGTTGTGAAATGGCAAAATGTTGTCTATATGTTCATAATTGGGATTCCTTTATGTGTAGCAATAATGACAGTACATGATTGTGCAATGACACTTCTTCTGTAGGCTATTGCCTTGTTCAGTACATGAAACAGATGCAGTTCACCAAATGAGCGTCTTGTGTGATGGTCCTTTGCAAAGCCTGGTGCATTATTTACCACAAACTCCTTAAAGCACAGCCTGAAGCCAGAGGACACTCACAAAAGACAACTTTCCGGCAGCTCTCACCAGAGCACTTTATGGTCCACAAACTTGAATGTATTTCAAAAATAGTGTTGTGCTCATTTTACATTTAGTCAGTGTGGTTACTCAACAGAATTGGGGGTCTCAATCTGAAATGATCATCAGGCATTTTGCTCTCTCCTCTAGTGAGAGGCTTAAACCCAGCTACACTCAAACTGATTTGCTGCAGGTGCAGTAAAACCTGGCAGAAACTACAGAAACAACCTGCCAAGGAAACATGTGCAAGCCCTCAGGTGTTATTTCCTAAAGAGCTATAAAATGTGGAGTATTTTATGATCAAAGCAGGCTGCCCTTGATTTCAGGTATGAGAGTCAGCGCTTGCTCAAATCACAGCCAAGAGCTAGAGGCAGGTATTCCTAACATCAGCAAAAAGCTTCCTACAGCACCTTGACCTATCAAACAGGAAAAATGGAGTGGGGGTGGGAATCACATTCTCCAGAATGTTAAGTTCCATCTCAGGCTCTGGAGAGAGCAATAAGTTTTCAAGGATGGGGATAGTTTTGAGGATGAAGTTCTGTCTTCCTATCATATGCATATCATTTGTGCTTATATATGGGAGAACACTGACTTACACACGTACACAGACCTTGGAAAAAAAATGCCACCCCACAGAGAAGCCACATCAAATCCTTAGGCTACTCCTCACACAAGGGCAGTCCAAAGCAAACCAGGCAATGCAGACAAGTTTTATATCAAGCCACAGCTTTCCTCAGCCTAGCATACAGGCCTATCCCTTTTTCCTCATTAAAATTACAACCTAGCTAATAAGAAAATTAACATAAAGGCCTCTCTCAACATGCTTCTCCAAATAACTTATGACTAAGTTACTCCAGATATCTTACGGCACATCAAATATATTCTGACACAAGTGCTAGAAAATCTAATAAAACTCTAGCAGTAATATCTTTCAAGAAGCTACAAAAAGATTCTGACCACGCTCACATACTAACAATTGATGTGGAGAGAGACAGACATTGCACCAATACAGGAATGTAAATGGAATAAGCAGAGAGGTAGCAATGTATGGGCACAGCATAGAAACTGGGTATTTTCATGGGTTACCTTTCAACACCCCATTCGGGACTGATGCCATGAAACCCACATGACCTCTGAAACTTCACACTGTCTGTGGCCATGTCTCAAATGCCCTCGCACTCCTGAATTGCCTTAAGAGTGTATTAAAGCATGCTAACATGACTCTGGAGCTATACACACAGCATTTCTGCAGTGGAGCTGCTCCTGGTTTGCTTAAACCAGAAGCTGATGTGTTTGGTTCTGTCTGCACTCTGGTGTGCAAGTTCATAACCTCAAGCATGGGGCTGGACATTTTTTCTTGGTTTGGAAGACTCTTTGTAGATTCACAAAAGTTGTCATTATATGCATTTTTATTTTTCCCCACTTCTTTACTCATATTAAGCCATTGGTATCAATGTGATACTGCTGCATTGAGTGTCAGGATTCAACAAACAGAACTAAACATAAGCACATTAAAAAAAAGCCTCACATGCAGTATTGAAAAATCTTGCAGTGACTTACTGATACTAATTTCAGCAGAAGAC
Organism: Ifrita kowaldi; assembly: GCA_013398055.1. Taxonomy (NCBI): domain Eukaryota; kingdom Metazoa; phylum Chordata; class Aves; order Passeriformes; family Cinclosomatidae; genus Ifrita; species Ifrita kowaldi. Next base: position 52,707 of record VZRS01010560.1, on the reverse strand, counting down.
TTCTGTATAGTGTAACTATATATTCTCCAACAACCAATGCGAGAAACAATAAAAAACCAAAATTACATTGTCTTTGCTGCTTCACAAATCAAAATCTTCATTAGACACACCCCATGCACAGCCAGCCACATTTACAAAACCACCAGCTACTCAGATTTATCTTAACAAAAGCAGCTCCTTAAACGAATCACAATCACCTCAAGAACTGTTAGTCTGTTATTGTTACTGGACATACTGACATACTTGCTAGGTAGCATGGAAAAATACTTCTGTTACACCTGGATTATACAGAATAGGACTGCAAATTCTGGGTTTATAAAAACCAAGTCTTCTTTTTGGGGACTGAATTCTTTTTACTGAAGCTTACAAATATGACAAGTAAAACAGACTACTTCTTACAACCAACAAATATTTTTTTAAAGTAACCAGGATCTAGGTAATCAAGTATTCACACAATATCAAGTAGAAATATTGAAATGTAAGTAAGAATAGACATTTTACATAAAGGTTTTGACAGTAATAGACAATTCAGCTAGGCACACTGATAGAAGTTATCTAGAGCCCAAACACTAAATTGTGCATTCATGTAGGATATAATATGCAGAGAGGCTTAAGAATATTTTCTGTTTTCAAACAATAAATATAAATTCAAGCTGTGTCAACAATATAACTAATGGACTAAACAGATGTAGGTGCACAAAGCTTAAAGGCAAAACCTTTACTTCTCTGCCACAAATGTCCCAGTCTGCATCATCAAAACATCTAGTTTGTTCACTTGTGCAGTTTGGGCCAGGGGCTGTCTTTAAATCCTTGTTTCACCGCAATGAATTCTTTCAGCATATTCTTTACATTTTCAGTCCAGAGCTCTGTATAATCCCATATATTCTCCTTTCACAGATATGACCACATTCAGTGTGCATTTTAGGACTGGAAAAGAAGCAGGACACTGGTGATACTATTATTTCAAAGTCCAGGAGATCAGGATTAATGTATTCCGTTCACTCATATTGCATGTAAAACAAACCAATCAATCAAACCACAAAACAACCCACCAACCAAAAAACCTCCCCCACAGCTATGATTATTGCTATGACAGAAATGACACCACAAAGTATTTTTTTTTAGTTGAATGGTTGTTTCCTCCTTCTACTTGAAAAATGAAGAAAAACATACTTTAAGCATATATGCCCTAATAGTTACCATAAATCTGCAAAAAGACTTGCTGAAACTTGAGATAGCATCACTTCACATCTTAGAGTCTTACTTGGTCTTTAGATCAGAAGTGTATTTCAGCTAAAATTATACATAGCATTTTCTTCAGGACATTTGTATTTCTCATCACAGAAGAGAACAATAATAGGAAAAGCCTCCTTTAAAACATATTAAGTATCAAATTAATCACAAGTGGCCAAAAATGTCCCGTCCATGACATCATCGTAATGCAGCAGATCATAGGAAAACAATTTTGAACAGGACTCATCTTTTCATCCAGAGGAGAACACCAGATCATATTTAAACCCAGGAGGTTTTGGTACATCTTTATCACCTGTCGTCTACGTCAGATCATAAATGGAAAGCTGAGTATGGGGAGAATCACAAAGTGGTCAGAGGAACACAGTAGAGACGGAAATTGCATCCTCGGTGTTTGAGTCAGTCCTATTCCTTGCTTTCTCCTGAGCAATCACAGAGGGGGATCGGGCACAAAGAACAAATGTGGAGATATTCCTTCAGACTTCCAATTCTCACTTTCACCGATTAAATTATCACTAACTTCTGAAAATGAACTGGGAGATGCAGATGGACACGCACATTCAGTTTCAATGCAAGAAGGAAAACACTAGAGCGACACTGAGCTGTAGAAATCAGCAAATGAGATTGTAAGAAGCAGTGACCAAGTCCTGCATTTGCCAGGTGAAAATTGTGATGGCAAAATAAAGGTATAAAGTGAATAATGGAGAATATAAAAAGGGAAAAAATCAGCAGCTGAAACAGGTAACTGAAAAAGCACATGAAAGCAAAATTTAATGTTTTAAAATTTTAAAAAAACATCCCTGCAAGTATGGACAAAATTAACAAACATCAAACATAAAAGCAACAGAATTACTGCATAGAAAAGGTACCTATCAAACAAGCACAGCTGATGAAGCAACCCGGTGAACGACAAGACCCAAAAATTCTTTCATGTAATAATAGTAACCTTCAAAGCCTCTAGATGGACATTACTACATAGCTGCTTGCAAGAGGAGAACAGACAGAGGCAGCACACAAGATTTTCTCCTTTAATTTTTGGTTCATTTGAGAGCACACCAAAGCATGCCAAGCCATAAAAAACCCCAAAAATAAATACAAAAAAACCTGGCAAGTCTGAATCTTGTGCAAATAGAGGAAGACGTCATTTAGAACATTGCTGAACCAAGAATATTGAAATGACATCTGAACACACCCAAACTATGCAGCTTTAAAGCTGCCCAGACTTCCACAGGAATATTTGTAAGAATAAAAATTGACTGCAGATCCTGGGAGCATATGGAATGCATAGAGGCCACCTACAGCAAAGTGAGAATTCCATAGAAAAAGCAGTAAGCTATTTGATTGATAGCCCACTCCCAAAAAATCTGGAACACTGAAGAAATGTAGCCAAAACAAGGAAATTTATACATATTGTACATACATTGGTTGTGACATGCCAATTCTGCTGAAGCACAACTGAATAAAAGACTGTCTACTGAAACAGCAGACTGAAGAGGGCTAAAACAAAAGTTTCAAGAAAACAGAATGTGATAAAATGTGATAAAAATAGGAGATAAATAATAGAGATGAATGAACTCCATGAGTATGATAAAGAATTCACATTAAAATTCACAATGTTGTGCACCTATAAGGCCACTCTAAAACAAAGTGCTGGAAAGGTTGCATCCATTATGACAGTGCTTAATGGATAAATTTCCATGACCAAGAAAAAAAATGTTTTCATCAGAGGTTATATTGCAGGTAACTGTCACTAAAAATCAGCAGATTTAGGTGATGAGCAAGAATTCACTGTTTCAACCACATCTTCCTCCAGTCAGCTGCATGTCTCCTACTGGGACACTGATGTCAATCTCTCTTTTCTAACAATTCATCAGATTTTGTGAAATGCATGAAAATTTTATTGGAGGACTCTAACAAGTTCCAAAATCACTGCCAGGCAGAGAGGCAAAAGGAAAAATCGGACTACTCTGCTGCAGCCCAATTCCACTAGAGACTAGCTGGAAAAAACCCGTGTAAATGGTCTGCCTTCTTTTTAAAGATCAGTCCCTTGAGCACCTGAATCCCTCTCTGTTCAAGCACCAGCAGCACCATTAACTGTAAAAAGATCTGCCAAAAGGCAATTAAGTACTGGCATGTTGTTCCATGCCATGATAAACCTTACAAAAGTGGAGATTCAAAGGCAAAATTCTATCTTTAACAGTAGCATATTTTAAATGGGGGTTAGTAGGGGACAACTGGACAAGACAGAGCCACCCCATTGTTTGCTGCAACTTCTTTTTCTTTTCTGTTATTAGTTAATAGATAAGCTGAGCTCTGGTGTATTCAAAAGTCAATACATTCCTCACTTTTAAAGGGAGGTGGGTTTTTTGTCTGTTTTGTTTTTTTCTCATAGAGCTCAGCAGGAAAACAAAACAAACCTTCCTAATACACACACGTAGGAACCTGAATTCACAACAAAGCTAAATAAACTGGATATAGTATCAACAAGCTTTCTGGTTTTCTGCACTATAGCCCTGTTCATCCTCACTTACTAAAGTGGGGTGCCTTGAAGAGCATAAAAGTACATCAATGAAGGCCAGATAGAGACTTTGTTCATGTGGATAAATCTGTTCTGGTCAGGTCAGCCATGAACTACACTGCAAGCACTAAGGAAACCTGCATACGATGAACCAATGCCTGGCTTTTATAGCTACTTGGAAAAGCAACCGTAGTGTATCTGACTCTGTTGCTCCATAGTCAGACTGAGTATGTAAAAATTGACTTATTCCTCCCACTTCCCAGTTCTTGGTCGTACATGATCCAGTTCCCAATGCTGTACCAAAAATACCTGTTCCAGGACCCAGAGAAAGGTGCACTAGGCAGGAAAAGGGTGGCGACATGAAGAGAAATGCTCCAACCACTTCAGAGGTATCGTTTCTCTCTAGATGACTTCAAGAACTACAGGGTGAACATCTTGACACCCTGAGAAGTTAGACACAAGCAGGGTTCCTACATCTGTACAAAACAGAACTAATAACCATTTAATTGCAGTCATTCACAATGCAATTTTTCACATTTCAGCTCTCACACTACCCAGTACTTTGCCATGTATACCTACAAGTTTTCCTAATAGCCACATGCCAGGGCAGGCTCAAATAATTGACACATTTCCAGATAAGTGACAAGATAGGAGTGAGCAGAAAACACTCTCCCCACCTTCACCCTTCCACAGTGTCAGAGGCTCAGAGCGGAGTTAATAAGTTGCTTTCTCCAGACATGCTACAAATGTATTTAAGCCGCAGCATCTCTTGAAAGATCTTACCTTGTAAAATGTTCCCAGGTATATAGTGAAACACAAATTTCAAAATCTGTCAAGATATGTCAAGATTCCACCAAGTTTGTCAGTTAAGAAGAAATATACTTGATTCTACCTTAGACAAACACTGCCTGGGACTTTTATTTGTATCATGTTTTCCAAAAAGCAGCTGAAGTAATACACAACTGAATAGGGCTGTCTGGGGGGAAAAGAAGTATTTAGACCATAAACAAACAAGATCAAATTACCCAGAAGTACACATGCCTTGCAGCAAGCAAAAGAAACACCACAGCAAATAACAAACATAAATATTCTTCAAAAGCATCTGGCAAAATTCACCATAATGAATTCAAAATATTTCCAGCCAACCACTTCTTTCAGAACTGAGATCCTTAGCATTATATTATGTTCTTTACTGTCAAGGCATATTTCTTCAGTAGTTTGACTTTTTTTCCCCCCCTGCCATTTGGCTAAGCAACTAAGTAATTTATTCAGTAAAGTAACTTCCAGACGACCCAGCAAATGGAATTGATTTGGATTAAATAGCAACAGATTATTTCAGTGGTTAAGTAGTCATGGGTATGCCAGCAACATAACACATCTCAAATATATTCCACTAATCCTATTAAGTATGCTTTTACTTATCTTTCACTAAACATCTATTTTATGGTCCATTTCTTCATACCTTATAATCACGGCTCAGTTACAATGTCAAAAAACTTGAAATCCCCAACTGAAAAGCACATAGAGTCACACCGCAGATAACTTTCTGAGTAAGAAGTACCTAAGGGACTGCTGTGGAATCATTAGTGTTTACAACTATAAGCATATTTACTGCTTTCCATCTTTTACATGACAGATTTGTTACAGTTGAAAGCTTTCCCTTCAGGCCCTTTTAAAGAAGCACATATAACCCACAGATATGCCATAACCCATAAAGTCATCTCAGAGCTGAAAGGATTTAAACTCATCTAAACCAAAAGTCTTTTCCATTCCTCACCTTTTGCTGGCTCAGATTTTGTTTATTTTTCTGACTCATTACTAAAAGATTTCCTAGATCCTAATCAGGTCTAACAATGCTTCAGAGGAAACTCAACTCCAAAATGGGAAGAGGGAGAAGGTCTTATTTAGGAATATTTCATAAGCCAGTAAATTATAAAAACTCAGGATATCCTCCAGGAATGGTAGGAAAATGCTACATAATAAAGTACAATATCCTTAAGTCATCAAAACATGACTTGGCTCTGAATTCTGGGTGTCAAGAGCTTAGATGATGACTGTTCATTCTGATATTGCACTTCTGTTTGAAGTATCCGAGCTTCTTCCAGAAGTGGAGTTTGAAATGAATTTAAGATTCAAGCCAAAAGTATCACAGATGAAGAAATCCTGAAACATATCAGCAGATCAAAGATACCTGGATACACAAAGTATATGAAAAACACAGAGTCTCCCCAAAAAGTCTCTGTTGTCAGAGAGCCTCCAGAGGATGCAGCTTTCTACTCCATTTTAAATGATCACCTTGGTCAACCGCAGGCTACACATGATTCACTTCACCAAAAGCCTCATCTATGAGCACTTGAAAATTATTCACTTTACCCATACAATATCACCTCTCATTTGTATTAGCTCTACATCATTTTCGTGTCTGGCTTCAAATAAAATACTCAAACAAATGATGTTGCATCTATATTTATAGTCACTACATGTCTTTCTATCTTTGGAGATTTAAAAGTAAAGACTATGTCATTGCTTTATTTATGAAACCTGAGAATTTAAAAGAAAAAACAGACCAATATGAGAATAAAATTCAGGAAAAGATGTTTTGTAAATGCATTCTAGTTCAATGAAATAACATTTGCTTTTAAGATATCCTTTATCCTATTAGGTTCAACCTTGGGAAAAACAGAACTTTAAGTAAGACTGCAAACTGTTCACTAAAGCATGTCAGTCTTTTCTGAATCTGAGGCTGGCTTTAGAATTCATGGTGCAAATTGTACATTTTGAAGGCAGAGAAGATTGAAGGCTATCAGATACACTGGGAACAAGTTAAGTATGTGTATTAGTGTGTAAATGCTATGCTTGACATCTAATAATAAATGCCCATGTAGAATAGTCTTATTTCTCAATTGTCTATTTTAATTAGACAGCTACATGAAGCATGGTGCCATGACATCATATTATTGCTAACTAGTCACACCCTCTCCTTCTCCTCCTCAGAAAACCCAACAACAGAAGGGAAAATCTAAGCAGAGTGACAATTTTACATCTACTGCTGTGGATAATGACCAGCATTTCCACTCCTGTGCAAGACTGGAGAACAAACACAATACAGAACACAGGGCCTTAAAGCAGTTCCTCAAAAGTACAGCACGCTATCCTCACCTACTGTGACACAGAAATCCTCTTTCCTTGCAGCAGCACTGTCACTTGTGCAGTGAAATCATTTTTGCATTGCCGATCAGTACCAAAGCCAAGCAAACACCCGCTTGTTTCTAAGAGAAATAATCAACAGAGCTGTCAGCTGCACTTCAGTTTCCTGACAGATCACTGCAACACCCATGCAGGCTCTGCTTGCTCTGAGCTTTCCACACTGGCAGATTTGCAGTGTCCGTAGCCACCAGCTGTCTCATGCCATCCCAGTCAAAACCAGTAAAAAAAGAGCCACATAGCTGTACTGACAGCTGGGGGTATTACCAATGCAAGCACATCCTTCAGTGCTGCACGACTGAAATGCCAGCTAATGATTTGGATTCAGGAATTACTCTTCATATCAGAGAAAATTACTAATACAAAACCAGTCTAGCAGCTCAATAGCTACATCCAATATCCTCAGCCATAAAACACGGGGATTGGAACCGAGACCTCTGAGAGATGTACTTAATTTTGAAAGAGAAAACAATAAATAGCTCATTTGCTCTTCCGGGTTATCACATTTGCTGTTAATGGCAGTGCTGGTCACAAACATTGGGATTGCCAGTCAGCACAACCAGGTTAAAGCACGGCTTGCAGATTCTGCTGTCTTTCAGGGCAGAAGCAAAAGTCCCTGAAAGAACTGAGGCCAGGAACTAAAGTTCCCAAATGTCCTCTGCCAGACTAACTGGTTTCTCAGGTACAATTTCAAACCTGAGGGGACTAACCCAGAAATAGAGCTCCCATCACAGAATGGGATGGGAGGGAAGATGGAGAATCATTTTTACAAGCTGGAATGCTTCTAGGTGAGTTCTTTTGGTCTCCAAAGAAACTTAATACGCTTTTAAAAAGAATAAAAATTAGAATTAGCATTGGAGAGCTCCACTGAAGTATAAGGACCACAAGCAATTTAACAAGAATTTTAACTGCTAGCATACTAACAGTTTTAAGTGTCTGTGTAAGAAAATGTTACTTTACATGTCCCTTTCCTGGCCCAGCCCCTCTCTTCTCTTACCATCCTGCACAAAAACATGTGCAAAGACAAAACCAACCCTCCACCGAGAAAAACCAACTACAAACTGATGACAAGAAGAAGTATGAAGCACTGCATTGGTAGATACACAAGACGTTTCATCCAGTCAGGTGAAACCTGGAAATTCTCTCTTTCAAGAATACTAGCATTACACACACTGACGTAGCTGCTCAGCAGTGTTGACATACTGCATTTCACACCATAAAACACAGCAAAAGCAAATAATTAAGTGCAATTATTATATGGCACAGAAAGATTAGGGAATTAGTAACAGCTCCAGCTGCACAATTTGTTGGAAAAGTATTTCTTCCATCCTAAGCCCCTTTGCACAAAATGATAAATTGAATATTAATGCAACATATAACTTACAAAATTAGTAATGCAATTTTTAGGCTGCTTGAATCAAGAAAAAGACTGTCTTAATCTCAGACATTAAAGACCTTTGTGTTTACAAATCCACAGCAGGCTCTGTTTTAGAGCTTACACACGTGAAACAGATTAAGGGGCACCATGGTGGGGGTTAATGTCTCAAACTTTCTGCTGCCTACATCGTCAGTCCCCTGCTGCTATTTTCTGTCCCAAGTAAAGATTCAGCATCATATACCATATTCACTTCACCTCTCACTTTCTGCTTTGTTTTAACAAGTCTTCACACATTATTCTTAACTACAGTTACTCTAAAACAGGTATGACTTGGGCGTACTATACCCTGCAACATGAAACCACCTTTTAGCTTTAATCCCAAATATCCACTGCTTTGGAAACGATGATTCTGCCGCTTTATCAATTGGGAAGCAGACAAAAGAGAAAGGCTATCAGCTAGAATTTTCAGCTGTAGGGCAAGCCTCACAAGAGACTTTTTCTTTAAGATCTAAGTCCTAAAATTTTGAGCTTGCATTAAATAGAAAAATCTGTTTTCAATAAAAAATGAAGTTCAGATCTACATACCTGTGGAAAGAAAAAGCTTTAAAGAAGGAAAACAATACTAAATGTTCACAAAGACAGAGCCTATAGTATTTTAAGTCTCATTATTTTTATGATTTTTTTTTTAGGGAACCTGACTCATGATCTTTGAATGCATTCAGCTGCCAACACAGTGTGTACGAAGAAAGCATTAGAGAGAGCACATATCTGCACAGCAAGGCACTTGGAAAGATGTCCTGGACAAACGTTAAAAAAAATAGGTTTGAGGACACAAAAAACTTTTTTAAACAACTCCTAATGTAACTGGCATGCAAAGATGGTTGGTGTTCCAAACAACATTTTGAGATGTGACTGCAGGAAAAATAATCTATTTTACTGGGAACACAGTCCTTTATCTAGGCTCATTACCTCACTTCAGTGATATGTTCCAGAAGATTTCACAACAGATTAAGAAAAAAATGCTGCTGTGTCAAGAGACACCTTCTTTAAAAGATGCACAAACACACACACAATAAAATAAAAGCTCTCAGTCTGACAAAAGAGAAAATGCATTCATTAACATCAGGACTACCTTTGTGCACCGGAAAACCAATAATTACACTGGGCAGCAGACATAAATTGCCAGCACTAGCACAAGAGAGACTTGACAAAGCTGAGCCAGCCCAGTCTGCAGCTGGGAAGAAACCAGCTCTCCCCAGGGTGCCCCTGCCACAAGGAAAGTTGAGGGGAGAATGGGCAACCACCTCTCTTTCCGACATCTTTCCCTACAGCAGCAGCAACCTCATCCCAGCCTTTTGCTTAGTGGAAAACAATTTTGATTTCGCATAGACTGCTGAGAACTCTGCAAAAACCTTTAAGGGCTACACGGATATAGAGTAGGTAACTTCAAAAGTTGAAGCACAATGTTTAAGTTCTTAATGTCCCGTTCTGCCTAGAAGGAACTGAAGATCTGACATCTGCATGTAAAAGAGCAAAAATAGAAACAGAATAGAATCTTAAATGTCACAACAGGTACTAGTCAGGATTCTGCTTTGCACACTGTGGTACTGCCACATTTGGCCTTTGGTCAGAATTTTCCCCATTAAAAGTAGGAGGATGGAGAGAGAAGAGGAAGAATTTTTTAAAAAAAATCACATTAAAGATCTTGAAATGTTCCAGAGAACTCAACAGTCCGCAAAAAACTATTCCATTCTATCTAAAAAGAACGAGTAGGAATTTACATGGAGTTCTACAGCTTTCATATTATTTTGGGAATTATGAGAAGATTGAAGCACCTTGGAGATTAGGCTCCTGTATCCATCACATACCCCTCCCCACAAAGCAATTAAAAAAGCTAGAAACAGCCATCACACACTTTTGAATGCCAAAAGATTTGCCCTAGAAGTCCCATATTTTTCAACATAAAAGTGTCATTTACTTGCATTGCTCAGGATATCTCTACAGCACAGGAATAACCAGAATATCTAAACAATTTCCACAGATCATGGTTCTAATTTCTGGTGACCAAAAAAAAAAAAACCCACCTTAATTCTATTGACTGAGCCAGGTGCAGTCTCCAGCCAGCACATTATTAAGTTAAACTTGTGCTCACCACTGCAAGGCAAGGGTGTTGATCAGGTATTGTTGACAGATACACAGAAAAACATTTGGCTGCACAGATGTTGCTGACTCTTTATAACTTCAAGTGAGACAGTAAATGGAGAAAACCCAGCTCAGTTCTCAGAATAAAACCAAAATATGCAAGTTTAGAGTGCAACATAAAACAGCTACAGTAATAACCAAGTGGTTATATACTAATAAGATGACTATGTCAGGCTCTGGAATTAAAACAACATAATTTCTTAATGGCTGCCCTTCAAAACAGAAAATAATATTGCAGAAGTTAAAGAAACCCAGTGCCTTAATATAAGGGGCTTTCCAGTACTTTTTACCAAATTATCAAGCAGCCTGTGTGAAACTGTAGGTGTTACAGCGCGAGTTCTGCTTCCAGCTTCAGTGAAAACTACTTAGATGGCTGTCAGAAACCCAGGTGTTGTCTGTTCTCCAGATATGTTTGTTTCCTTCAGCTACAAAGTTCTACATTCTCTCTGTCTTTGCCTGATATGTAATTAACACATCAGAAACCTAAGTCACTTCAGCCTGACGAAACAATCATATTTCAATTGGGAGCACCCTCTTAGCTTGGTGATAAAAACATCTGCCTAAACTGGCAGAGGAGAGGAGGAATGAAAGTGGAAATTCTTTTGTGGGAATTCATGATGTGTTTTCAGCTGGATGAATTCTCTGTTGGAATCCTGGATAAAATCCGTGGTAACATCGCTTTGGACTCTTGATGTTCAGTTTAGTGTAAGAAACATGCTTCGAAACCATACGGCAAGGGGGGCATTTCAGAGGACTGTCTGCTTATTATATGGGGTGGAGATGCAGCCTAGGTTAAAAAATGCACTATAAGTGTATTAAAATGCTTAAGAAAAAACATTTTTAAGACTTAAGAGCTACTACCAACCATTCCCAGAGCCCTTCCATGCCTCTGGGCAAACAGAGTGGCACAGACAAGGTCCACAGCTGCGTATCTGAGACTGAAAGGGTGGGCAGCAATGCCACTACTGAATTCAGGTCTGTGCCCTGAAGACAGACCATAAAATGAAGATAACTGAGTAAACCTACCTCCTCCTTCCCCCCAGCCCTAACCAACAGGGGCCATGACTGCAAACCCAGATTAAGGCTACACATTCAATGGCAATAGTTTGCCATCCCACAACAGCAAATCCACAAAACAGCTTGACGAAACGTTTAAGTCACTGGGAACGCTCAGGGGAGCACTGGCAGTGAGGTAGCAAAGCTATCTGCACGAACAAAGCCAACCTTCTGATCTCAGGGATTCAGGAGATACTAGGAAGGAAATTACTTCCAAAGATATTGACACATGTATCTGCATGAATAGTTACATACTGAAGGTAAGAGAACCAAAGAGAACATTGTTAGGTATCTGTGCAGAGGCACTGTGTGTTCTAACAGGGGCAGTACTGTTTGTTCCTTTCTGGAATACAACCTGATTCTCTAAAGGAGCTTATCCCTTCAAAAATCAGATTACAGTAAGGCAAAAAAGGCGATGGGGAAAATGTTTATTTGTGCCCAATTAGCATATTCTTATGCAACAACTCTATTAAGTCATGAACTAATGATTTTTTGCCTTGTCTCAAGAGCTGATTTACTGGGAACACAGACTCATCTTCTGCCATGCATTCCACCATTGGCAACAACTGAAAATTCTAAGGGACCTGCAATTTTTTTGAACAGAACCCGGTGGACTTTTCAGCTCTCAGTGCTCTACTTGTTCTCTTGTAAAAAATGACAGAATTAGAATCCTGACACAAGCCATGCTAGGTATGACCACAATTTAGTGACAAGGTAGTTTCTGTTGGTTCTCTTTCAAGCTGAGTTCCCCAGTTCAAACTGAAGTTCTCCTTTAATTAATTCAGCTGAAGTTCTAATTATTTTCTTATGACATGTTCAAACAATACACTCTTGAGGGATTATCTCAAGAGAAAAACTAATTCTATAATCATCATACAAATTCCAGTTTATTGTATTTGACCTCTCAACTGCTTCATGTAAGTCTCCTGACTATGACTTTTAGAGCATCCAGTAACATTTACAAACATCGCACATTACAAACAATGTTTACAAACTGCTACTGAACCACAAAACGTAACCCTGTCTACAGGCAATAGACTAGCAAATTATAATGAGCTTGTAAAGGAAATTCTGAAATGGCACACATCAGGTGAGCATTTTGCAGAACAGCAGATGCACAATCTTTGAATTCTAGAAAAACCCTCAAAAAGGTTACAAAGTTACGTCCAAGGACTAAGGAGGCAGCACACACCAGCAGTTTGTGTAACAGCAATTTGTGTTTTCCACTCCTGTTAACTACATCTTCCTCCTTTCTGGTCCTCCAGTAGCAGGTTTTTCTCATGAGATTTAAAATGCTTTACACAGAACATTGTACCACAGTTCACTGTTGCAATAATTTTAATTTCTGTACTCATCACTCACAAGACACACCCAATCACGTCACCCTAACTTCTCAGGCAACCAGAGTTGTCCTTGTTTCTGCTTATTTCCAGTCTCCTTTTGCTGGTGTTCCTGCCACTCTAGCTCTGCTGAAAGTATAAACCAGAGTTCTCCCTTGTATCCTTCAACACTATGCAGTAATGCCAGGCTTTCAATCCCTAAATCACTCTTTATTCAAGGCATTTGTGTAAACATATGCCTTTAACAAGATCTATAATCACTAATGCATTCATACACTTAAAATGTGTCCCAGGAAAGTGTGTGGCTAACAATCATGAAATTATTTCCACCCTCTTTTGTTTCTTTCTCTAAGTTCATGTGGATAATCTCCAAATATTTGAAGTTGTACCTGACATACTGCTGCATGACAAATCAGCCAAGTAAATCTACAACTGTGAGGCAAACCTTACTGATCATTCTGAAATTGCCATAAAACTAGAAAGTTGACCTTCAAAAAGATATTCTTTTCCTTTCTGGTGAATTGTTTTGTCTTATTTTGATTGACACCCTAAGTGGCTCTGAAGTACTGCTTATCCCTACAACAACTGAAAGGTACAACTCAAGTCACATGTTAGTGTAACATACAGAGGAAAGAAAATCACCGAAAATAATTTCTAAAAGGAGAAGTATTCATATAATACATAAATATAGATGCTTATTTATATTTATACTGAAAAAACCAAATATGTTGCTAAAACATTTTATGTGAATCTCTGAACATTCAAAGAACCTTCATAATCACCTTCACATATGTCTTGCTTTCCAGTTTTTTAGGGGGTTTTTAACACCTTTTTAGTTACAATGACTTTTTCTTTCCATAAGGATGACTTTTTAAGAACTTGCAACTGCGATGGAACTGTAGGAAATGAAAAGTTAAAAAGTTGCATGCTATTTAAATTAGAAATCTAATGAGTGTCTTAAGTTCAAAAAAAGACCCCAGAAAACTATTTCTTCGGAAGGGGGCCAATTCCTTTGCATGGAGAACACAATTAACCTTTACGGGCCTTTGATTGACTCTCGGTGCCCCCTGATAAACGAGAAAGACGGTTAAATTAAATGAGCAACATACTTTTACACGTTCCTCTAATTGTCATACAACTTTTAGACCCTCTCAAACTGAGAATTTCTCCCTAAATCTGCCTCCCCGACTCCAAGGCAGACCTGCAGTCCTTGCTCAGATTTCTCTCTCTTCACACGATGATCCAGCAAACTCCTCCAGCATTCCACCCTCCCGACACACGCGGAGTTAAAATTAACTTGGTGGTTTGGGTTTGGTTACGAGCCGAAGATCCTCCCTTGTACAACAACTGAGCGCTCAGCAGCCCCAGCGGCGAGCTCGGCTGCCGCCCAGCACCGCCGGGCTGCCACGGCGGAGCCTCACGAGGAAAACAAAACCCCGTCTCGGATAAAGGCTTTACTGTACTTACTACGGGCAAAAAACCCAACCCCGAATGAAAGGCATCTCATTATTCGCAGCTACTTGAAATTCAAACAGCCCTGCCCGAGTGTCCGAGACCCCCGAGTCCGTGCGGGTGCCGGGCTGGGGAGCAGCCGCTGCCGGCGGCCCCTGTGCGGGGAGCGCGGACCCCGCGGGAGCGGCCCCGGCACGCAGGTGAGGCGGGACCGGCGGCACCGAGNTGCCGGGCTCGCCGCCGCCGGGCCGGGCCGTCGCCGCTGCTCCCGGGCTCCCCCTGCCTCCCGCCGCCGCGCCCGCCAGCCCCGAGCTCCCGCCGGCACGGCGAGGGCTGGAGAACGCAACAACAGGGAGCGAGAGAAAACAAGGCATGAAGAGTAGGCAGCAGTTGAGAAAGTGAGGAGCGCAATTAGTAACTCTACGTTCCTCAAGGAAGCATCTCCTAAGGAAAAAATAATAGACACACTTGCACAGGTCTTGGTTAAAGCTGCAATGGATTTGGTAGGGAACAGATGCTCAACATCATTCTGGCTTTGGCAAAGGTCTGTAGCATGCAATCCCCATTAAAATGTGCTTTAGAAACACCAGAATAGTGTAAACCAATATATTTTTATGACAGTCATGGTATGTGCAAGTTAGGGACAAACCATTTCCTGTAGAAAGGCAAGGAATTCATGTCTGCTGTATTTCTTTTATTCGTGGTGGCCTTCTGCCATGATACTGCCAATAAGAAGGCATGTAGTGTCTGTGGAAAGGCGGGAAACTCATCTATTATTCCTCTCCCTGATTCTTTTTTCTTAACAGCACATAAAAGATGCCTTTCATTTTACATTAAGCAGTAGACAAACCTCAAGAATGGCCATTTGGAGAGCAGAACAAAACATGTCACTGAAATCAAAGCAAAGGTGTTTTGTCTGCAGCAGGTGTCTTCTTGTTTTAAAGGCATGATGGAAAACAGTTCAGTGGCAATTTACAGTTCAGCGTGGAAAAATCATGATAGAAAAAAACCATGAAGGGTAGAAGTCAAGAGCAGGCAGCTTTTTAAATCAGTAAGCTCTAGATAATTACATGCATAGATATGAATTATGTAAAAATTTAATTAGTGTGGCTGCCTTTTCCATTCATGACTAAAATGAAAACCAAACTCCAAAACAGGTACACAAACCCCAAGAAAATTAGCAGTTCGTCTGCTCTAGACATCACAAAACTTCTGAAATTTTCCATCGGTTGATTCTCTCAAGTAAAGGAAACAAATGCTAACTTTCACATGGTTTCAGAGTTATTTGTAAACTTTACTAGGAAACTAACAAGCTAAATTCCAAAATATAAACAGAAAATGAATTCTGAGAAGGAAGGGAAATGGAAAACACTTGGGGAAATTGTATGAAAATTATATTCTAAATAACTTCAAATCCAGGAATTTTTTTCAGCATCCGTATACTAAATCTTAAATACTGTAGGTGGGAAAAAAACCACAAACAAGCAGAAAATACCCCTACTAAGCCTGTCTTTACTGCAACACGAAGACAGTTGAAGGAAAATCTGATTAATCTGAACAAAACACATTTCATTCACAGATGACGCATGAGTGACCGACAGAAATAAACTCTTTTTTTGACTGATGTTATTACTGACAGCTATTCCCATACACCTTTCTGCAGCATCTTGTTGGAGCTGACAACTGCATTGCATGCATCTCCTCAGCCATTTGTCCCTGTCAAAAACAGTGACAGGAAGGATGGGAAGAGAGATAATCTAGGAATTGTATGAAATCGTTGAAGAGAAGTAAGAGTAAACTGCTATCCAGAACCTTATTTTTTAGCAGTTTCTCAGAGGTACAGACAAAAACTCATCTAGCACAAGTTTCAAATTCAAATTTTGAAAAACATTTAGACTTCAATTGCTTGTTTTTCGTGGTTGTGTGGCTGCTTTTGAAAGCAACAAGGCAGTTCACGTGCGGCTTCCTTAGGCAAAACTGCAGTTCATTTCAGTGTCAGGAAGCGTCTCTATTTGGCATTCCATAACATACACCCAAAGTTGGTCTTTGGTTCATATCATAAACAAGTGCTCAGCCTTGTTCAGTAAGTGTGCCAGTTTTAGTTTGATTAGACAAGCTCAGCTGTCATCTGCAAAGCAGAGCACACTCTAGACAAAGAGAAAACATTCTGGCTATTGAAATATGTGTTATGAGTTTTTCAAGGGTGTTGCAGAAAGCAAGTAAAATTAAGGACACTTTAAAATTCTTTTCTGGTACCATAGCAGATTCTTCACCAGAGGAAGCTAAAAATTAAATATTATGCCAGAATGGGGTTTTTTTACTTACTGGGTATTCTGAAGTAAAGTATGCTTGATGAAGTCAGGGTGTATTTTGTCTAAAATCAAGTTGTACCATTTTAAGTGCAATAAAATTATATGTATAGAACATATTAGTCAGGAAAGGATATTTTTCAAAATCCCTTCTGCTTGCAAAGTTTTTTTCTTAAAGAAAGTGAGACATTTTATAACACAAGAGAAAAATACTCAGTACATAGGAAGCTTTCTATTTCTTCTGTGATATATTTTTGACATAATCTGTACTGAAATGCTTAAATAAAAGGGATGTAGAGCAAACCTATTTTCAACTTAAATTTGATGCACAGTATTTGAAGGGAAAAGAAGAAAATGTGACATCTTTCTTCTACGGTCATTTTTTTCCCCCCATCAACAGCAGCAACCTCAGGGTGGAATGAGGACATTATTTGAGAGGAAAAGTAGAGCAAAAAATATATGAACTCTTGCATTAATACCTGTTTCTCTTAGTTTTTAATTGGTGTGATCTGTAAAGCAAAAGGCTGAGAGCAAAAAGAGCCAAATTATGACTTGCTCAGCAGTCTAGATCCCCCACAACCCAAGTGGACAAATTCAGGTCATCACCGGGACTATCATACTTGTGTGTCGCAGAGAAGTTGAGCAAAGAACCAGGCACACAAGAAATGAAAAGAGGATACTCAGAGAAAAAATAATCTCTTTCAGAAACACGTAGAAGAGTTTGGGTTGGAAGGGACCTTAAAGATCATCCAGTTCCAACCCTTGCCGTGAGCAGAGATCTTTCACTAGGCCAGGGTGCTCAAAACCCCATCCAGACTGGCCTTGAACACTTCCAGGGATGCGGCACCCACAGCTTCTTTGGGCAATCTATTCCAGTGTCTCACAAGCCTCAGAATTTCCTCCTAGTATCTGCCTCTTTCAGCTGGGAGACATACCCTTTGCCCTATCACTACATGCCCTTAGAAAAGGTCCCTCTCCACTTTCAGGCTTGCACCCTGGCTCCTGCATGAATGGTCTGGTTTTGCTGTTCTCATGAGATTGTAAATGTCAGTCATGCAAACAGATGGTGATGACTGGGTGGAGATCATAGAGGATAAGCAAAAGCAATGGAATCAGAATTCCTTTAGACCTGTAGCCATGCCGATATAAAAGAATAAATGCTAATCACTTGGACTGATTTGCCAGAAAATAGTTACTAGAAAAAACAAAGATTAAAGAATTGCACCAATTACAAAACCTGAGAAGTTTCATCACCCTTCTGAGCACTGTCTCACCTCTCACAGACCAAAAGCTACCTAACATTACTCTGCAAGGACACGAAGAAACCAAAACAACCCCTGTTCAGTCCTTCTTATGAAGAAACAATGCCAGGGAAATTATTCCCAATTTCATATTTAACTTATAGGTCCTTTAATGTTGTTATGGTGGTACAATATACATCCCCATTTAAATTTTTCCTCACCTTGCCAAAAGAACTGTAAATTGCCACATTGTAAACAAATATCACAACCCCAAACTGATCTTAACGATCTTAGGAGACTAGAACAACAACAAGAAGCCTCTGTATTTCAGTCAAGGGAAGGACATCATTAGCAGTGTGATCATTTTAGTCAGCACAGATGGCAAAGGCCAGAAGGACCTGAGTAGCCTGACCATTATTTGCCTTATCTATAAACTTAACCAAGCACATAACAAGGTTACTGTTGGTCAGATCATTAGAGCAGATGCTGGTCTCTTTAAGGCAGCTGTATAACATCATATTACATGAATCTTCACTTTGATTTAACAAAATAAAAACCTCTTTTGGGAGCAATTTTATGACAGTGGCTTATATACATTAGAAGATGTGATATGGAGACAGGAAAGAGGGAAAACATTAGTAGATATCTGGTCTAGCTTTATTAACTGGGAATGCAGTCATGTTTCAAAGATGTAATGGGTTATTCACTCAAAAGGACAATATTTCTTGTGTTTCGCTTATGTTCCCATTTATTAAAAGGTTCTTGCCAGATATTTGATAGCTTTTTCTGCTCATTATGCTGTTACTCTTTTTTTCCCATCTTTGAGAAAATTAAAGAGCAGAAAGAACTATTACATTACTTTGATTTGGTAGGTGCCATAGGCTATGCAATTTTAACCAGATGTCTTAACTTTTGAGTTGTTAGAGTCCATTCAGGGCCTGAGGAAAGCAGTACTAAATGGATGAGAAAAACAAGCTGCTGACAATGCTTGAGTGCAGTGGTGGCGACTGATTTACTGTTGCTCATTGCAAACCTGAGCTGGTGATCCCAGTGTAATAACAAGATGTATAAAGAAGGTCCTTTATGTCATAGCTACTAGAGTTTTTATCGCAAAGGCTGTCAGACTTTGTATCCCTGAAGGTTTTTCTGGGCATATGTGACAGTAAAAGTATTGTAGTTACCTCTAAAAATATTTCCAAAATAGAAAAGCAATATTCCATTCCAAACTAATGCTGGTTATAAACCTCCCATCAACAAAGCCAAGAGAAACAGAGACACTGGGCACTTCATTCTAAAGTTTTGAGAAAAGGAAGAAGCAATAGAGAATCTTCATTAAAAACTAAAGGCTAACATATAGTATTCTTCACAGAGAACAAAAGTAGGAAATGCTTGTAATTGTTTTTTTTGTTTTTCTGAGCCAGATATCCTTTGAAATCTGGTAGAACATTTACTTCTGAAATTATCTGAATGGTCTAAGTTGCTTGGTCTATGACAAAAACCTAGAACACTAAGAAGGCCTAAAAAACTAACCATGCCACTGGCTTTTGACTGAAAGAATCAAAGAAACCATTACTCTTCTCTACACTGCACACAGACATAATTTTTTAAAAATATCTATAGTATTTGAAAAGAATTGCAGCAAAAATTTGCTCAAGGGTGTGTAAACCAAAGAAAAATTTCAAGCTAGCTCCCATGGAACTCACAAGGATTTTTCCTGTGGACTTCAAAGAGAGCAATATAATACTAAAATATTTGTACAAGAGTAAAACCTCAAAATAGAAAGCCTTTGCTTTCAGGGCTTCTCATTGGCAGAATGTTGAAAGGAGATCTGGATTTCACATAAACACTACAGCATCTATCAACAGGTACACTGGAAAGTGAAATCTTCGAAGTTTAGTAAAATAGCCTAGGTAAGGCTTCACAAAACATAAGCATCATTTGAGGCTTTTAATCAAGACCAAATAAATATTTTATATATGTGTCATAATCCAAACTTCCCTTTCTTTTCCTTATGTAACACTTCATTCTACTTACTGAAGAGTGAAAGTAGATGCATGCGAAGTTAAGGCTGAGTTTTACTTATTCACATTAGATAGAAATCACAGCCTTGGTGATGGACAATAGAAGTGCTGCATGCATTTAATATGCACATTAAAAAGCCTTGGATTACTTTTCATGTATAACTGAAAAGTTACAAGAGAAGAAATTTGGTAATACCGGTGAAAGGGTAGAGGAAGCATGTGAAAGCTGAAGTCGGCATGGGATTAAAACTGAAATAAAGAACCTAACACTGCAAAAAGAAATAAAGGCCCGATATAGACCATTTTTTTGCAATTTGTAGGAGAAAGAATAATCATCCAATTAGAACTACCTTGTAGCTGACAGTTTGGAGTCTAGTGAATTATCAGCATTTTGTGTGCTGCAGAAACAAACCTGCTTCCCTTGTAGTCAGCTGTACCTTCATTTTTAAACCCACAGGTCTCATCATCAGTCATAAATACTAGCAAAAATAATGACATTTCTTGCTTACTTGTTTTTTATGAAAAACACTTTATTCATAAAAGTTTAGCACTGTAAATATTTTTTATGTACATGCTCTGTTCTGGAATATATCTATCTAAAAAACAGAGAGTGCCGTTAGTCTCTTCCAGTGGCAGTGCCATCTAAGAATCCTCAGTAAATTTCAGACAATGAATTTGTCTTTTCAGGTAAAACAATATGAGGAAGCATCACTTTGGAGTTTGAGATGGCTAACTACCAGATTCTGGTATAGACTTCCCAGCATAAACATGCCTACAAGCAAGGAGAACAGAACACCCCATGTTTTAGTGGAAAGCAATCCCCTGAGCTGGCATCTGCAAATAGAGACTCGGAACAGGCTTGCTCAGATATTTGAATCAACTTCCATGTTTTCCTCTAGGCTTCTTAGGTACTCTTCTTGAATTACAGCAGTGAGAAATGAACAATAAAATTATTCCTTAGTTTGTAACTGATACATATTATTTATGAAACACATTTGTAAGTCTTCATTGCTTTCACCAGACACAAATTCACACATTTCCATAGCTATCAGATCATTAAAGTTTCATGTAATTCTCTGCCAAACATTTCAAACCCATACTTTCTTTCCATTTTCTTGGTAGGTATCTCACATCATTTTTCCTGTGTTTGTCTTTTAATAGTAATCTTTCTTTTTTATGCTTTAGAATGAAAAGCAGCTGACCCTGTAGACAGCTTGTAGATGGACTTTAATGTTGCAGGCAAAATTCAGCTCTTGTCTGAAAGGTGATAGTGCATTCCATAAAACAAAGTAACAGGTGTGAAGAACTTGTGCAATCCAGAGAACACTAAAATAGACCTACAAATCCATCTCTGACTGGTACTGTGCTGAACTCTCTCTGTATGGTTTTTCTTGGAATTGTTACTCTTGCAGAACTACACTGTGGTCTTTCATGTCCCTGCCTTCAGTAATGGACAAGGTAATCCTTTGGTCAGCTCTGTCCACGTGCCACAAGTGGAGGTTAAACACTGGTTTCCCTTTGCCAGTTGTAGTTATCATTTTAGTTCAAGTTCTGGTTATGAAAATGATCTTCAGATGTTTTTTATTAAAACAAAGAATGGTAAGTTAAAGCAGTAAACATTTCCCAGAATTTAGGCCATATGTGAGACTATCTCTGAAAGATCTATTGCTTAAAACTAATCTGAAACTGCTCAGGCAAAAAGCCCAGCTCTTTCAAAAGAAACTCCAAAGAGAGTGTATTTAAGTTTATATTACCTGAAGTGCAATACGTTCAGGTAAAGTTCAAAAACTGCTGTTGATGAAGCAGCATTTTAATGCTGTGATAAAAACTCGTTCAAGATGAACCCCAGCTCCATCCAGAACTCCTACATCCCCCTAGTGACTACTTAACATTCAGCACACCTCAGAGTGGAGTCTAAGCATCCCTTTGAAAGCAATAACTGTTCTAATTTGTAAAGGTTTATGTTATTATTATATTACTTTCAAAAAAGTCATGGGTGCTTATCTGTTGAATAAAGAGCAAACAGTTCAGAGAACTATGGCAGTGCCACATGTGGCTGGAGAAAACAGAGCTGTATATTACAACCATCCCAAAGGCAACAGGGATGTGCTGTTCTGGATGCTGCACCTTGTAGCCTCCCTTCACCTAAGGACACAAAGGGAAAAAAACCTTTGATTTTGGTAATGACATCAGTAATCAGTTGTTAGCCTTCTGCAATGATTAGGTATTTCTCCAACTACCCACTTCTTGCTAGGTAATGTATAGGGAATAAATTCATTTTTGCACAGCAGTGCTTCCCACTATCAGCTCAGCAATTGATCCTTCCAGCTGAGTAATGAACATGTGCTTTCACACTCCCCCACAGGTGGGTGGACTGGCTCTCTGCTATTCACTGCCCATCTCAATACCTGCCTCTGGGTAGCCTATCCCACCCATGTCAATAAGCAAGTAGACAACACATTTGTTCCACCAAGGAAAAGATAGCCTCAGTAACAAAACTAGGAATTAAGTCCCTAAGGAAAACATCAAAACAGTAAAATGTCCATCAATCTCCTTTCTTCTCTGTCACTCAACTTTTCTAAAGAATGTCTTTGCTGTAGAAACAAAGGAGGCAATTCAGCATATTTTATCTTTCTTTGATCTCTTTTCTGAGTCTTTCAGCTTTTGATCTTTAAGAAAAATTAATGTACCCATATGAAAAACAATTTAAGATTAGTATATGGCAAATATTAGCAACACAAAGCAGCAGTGCCCCTGAAAAACCTCCTACCATCCCACTGCAGTCTCTTCTCTATCTTAACAAAGCTAAAGGATGTCTGCTAGGACAATACAATCCTGTTCACCAATGTCATCAGACAAAATAAGCTTCCCTGAAAGTGTATTTTCTCCTAGCTTCCTCTAATCATTTCTCTCTCTGCTTCTGCCTCTAACTTAAAATAATTCCAAATAATTCCTGTTATGTGAATGCCTCTAAGTTATTTTTCCTTTTTTTCTTTTCATATCCTAGTTTTGCTTATTGTTCAGCTGTAAACCAGGGCTGGTTATTTCTGCTTCAATTTGTTTCTGGTCACAAGTTTATTTTAGTCTTACTTATTTTCCTTTCTACTATTAGAAATCATTAAATACTAACCTTTTGTTAGTGCTTTCTGATGTCTTGTTTGCTTGGGGATCCCCTCTGTCTTCTGTCTTGTGTTCACACAGCACAACACAAACCAACTGCTCAGCATCCAACTCTGATTAGACCTAAGCTCTGAAAGATCACAGCACCAGAGCATCTCATGCATGGTCAGATGACAACAAATAGTCAGAACTATTGCTGACTGTCCCCCAGGACCTCTTTATTCCAAGTAGAGACACATGCACCCGCTTCTCTGTTTGCTGGAGAAGCCTAACACATGTTCAACATCATTAAGGTGTTGCAACAGAAGGGGTCAACTGGTTAAACTTGCCAGCTCACTCCTGCCATTTTACAAGTGTCCAGGTTTACCCAGAATCAAATTCCTGCTGAGTTTCAGCCTCAAGCAGCTTCTGGATGTCAGACCTCCTTGTGTTCTCTGCTAAATGCATGAAACACTGATCAGCACTACCAGTTTTGCTTTTCTATGTGTCTGCAGGGCGCAAGGTTTCAGGGGAGTTTTAGACTGAATATTTGTAAAAGGCTCTTCCCCAACAGGGTGGTTGGGCATGGAACAGTTTTCCCAGGGAAGTGGTCACAGCACCAAGCCTGACAGAGTTCCAGAAACTTTTGAGCAATGCTCTCGGGTAAATGGTAGGATTTTTAGGGTGTCCTGTGCAGGGACAGAAGCTGGACTTTGGTGTTCCTTGTGGGTCCATTCCAACTCAGGATATTATATGATTCTACAATTCCAAGATGGAGACCTTTTTTAAAATTTAAACTACAACAGAAGAGAACTGCAACCGCTTGGCAACCAACATACCCAGAAGTAAACACAGAGCACAGATTAAATGTTGCAATGAGATGAATGCCAAATCCATGGTTTCAGCAGACATCTGCCTTTAATCTATATTGCTCGTTAGCTGGAAGTATCGCATGCTTGGGATTAGTTATTGTAAATAATACTGAAACACATTCCACATGGATACATTTCCCCTGTATTAATGTGAGAACTGAAAGGAAACAAAAACCAGCCAAACTCCCCCATTAAAAGCTGCTTGGCTGAAATTTAAAATATGCACAAAGGATCAAAGAAAACTATGCAATTCCTAGGCTAATTCCTGATTGCAAAAAGCACTTTATAGGATGACTGTTCTTCACCCTTAAAAACTTGTTCTCTCTCCTTTTCTTCTGCTGAGCTATTTGTGCGGCCTCTTTACAAGTTTAGATGCACATTTTGTACATTACAAGGAACACCTTAGAAGTACAGGGTTCATTTTCTCTTTTTGGACTTGCCTGTTTGAGAGCAGGGTCTTAAAAATGACTGATTAGGACAACTAGAGAGAGCAAACTGCAACTGGGAGAGACAAGAAACAGATTAGGACTTCAGGAGCTGTTTAAATCAGCTGTAGGTTGACAGAAGTCATATGTTGCAATCACACTGTACAGTGGGATATTTATTTACCTCTTCCATATAAAGCAAATTACTCCAGGTTTAGCTTTGCCCTTGATCTGGTATCACCCTTTGTTTAAACAGATGCCTAAGGAATGCAAGGCTGGCTTCTCTACAAGAAATGCAAATGAACAAATTTTTTTGTATTAGCTGCAAAGTCAATGATATAAGTTATCTATTCAAAATGAGGCGGACAAGGGTTTTTTTAGGTTATTATTTTTAGGTTTAAAACTGTAAATTAAGCTATGAACAGCTCACTTTCTACCACTTTCTGCCTTTGTTCTTTTCAAACAAAAATCTTTTCTAATCATTAATATGACATTTTGAAGGATTTAATTAGTTCTTTTCTCCTTAGAAATACTGTTTCTCAATGTACACCCACAGTCAGTCATGCTTATTTTAGAGAACTCATAGCATATAAATTGTATTTTTAAAGCAAATTTTAACATTCTTTATTATCGTCTTTGAAATCTAGCAAGCGTATGCAGTGTTACTTCAAAAGAATGATTCAGCATCTCCAAAGAGATAAATTTCCAAAGAAAATTTTGGGACTTTAATAATTAATCCCTTTCTCATATTAAATGCAAATTAACATAAGAATTGGTAGCATTTTTGGTACATAACTTCACAGTTCTGTAGAAATACAGCAAGAGTTAACTCATGTAGGTATTTGGGATTTTCAAACTCAAATTGAAACTGCAAAAATACATCCAGAACTGAGGAAACAATAAGCAAAAAAGCAACAAAAATCAAAACCCTTTCTCTTGCTGAAATTGGAGCAGAAATATCCTTTTCTTTCAGCCACTTGCTGCGGTGTTTGGTTGCACTCTAGCAGTCTGAAATCTGGTTATGCCACAGGCCAGCAAATCGTGTCAAGGAAGCCTCTTGCCTTTTTTCACAGCTGACAGCAAAAGACTAAAATAACACCACCAGTAATAAATGGAGTCTAGCAACCCCACATATCCACAAGCTTAGGGTGGATAGAAAGGAATTCTTATGAAAGTATGTATATAAAAACAGAGAGTAGAGGGGACTCTGAAAAAAGAAACAGGTAGGAAAAGGAAGAGGAAGCAATAACAATTGAAATAACAGATGACAAAGAGAAGAGGCAATAAAACAGATTTGATTTACAAGGACACACTTTTCTTATGGTTAATGCACTGTCTGTTTGCTATCAGAGATTACTAGGGGAAAGAGTTCAATTTCAGCAGAAAAATAAGTTAATGTTCCCCTCTCTGACAATTGTTAATCTGTGTCATTAAAAAGAGAGGTGTATTTGAGATGAGAATATCAGCCCACCTTTGTGATTTTCTTTGTACTACTTTTGCCTTTTATGCCATACCCAACCTTGTCCTAAGCCAGGTTCTGGAATCAGGTAGTGAAGACCACTTAGCATCTACCCTGCAATTTCATTATTGTTTCCTACTGGTGTTTCTCATACTTTATCTAGTAAGACTTCTTGAAATCACAACCTTACAATATAATAATGGAGAGCAAGAGAAGAAACATTGTAGGTTAGTATGATTTTCACAACAAAAAAATCATAGCAGTGTTTGTGAAACTGGCTCTAGGAACTGGCATCACATATCGCTGCATCTGTCTCTTCATCATGGACCTTGCCATAATACACAATGCCAAAGACGATGCAATTGTTCAAAGTTTATGCATTTAAAATGCACGTTCATAAAGGCACAGCTATTTTTGCCATCTTATTGCAGTTTCATTGTTTTGGGGACATCTTCAGTGTCAATACAACTGGGAGGGTTCTTGTGCCATTTTATTAAAGAGGATGGTTGATTAGTGTCTCCTTTTTGAAATGAACACCAGCTGGATTTCATGTCCTACTTGCAATGCATAAAGACTGGATGTGTTCAGCATATGAGTAGCAGAACACAGAGGTTCTGTTGTCTGTTTATTTTTCTTATGTGGCAAAGAAAAAAAAGCATTATAAAAATAATAATGGGGGAAAAGGGAACATGAGAAACAGAGTGGCTTTAAAGTTTCAAGTTTGAACAAAGTAACATCAATAGCTGTCAAAAATACTGCTTCAATCTTTGTATTCATTTCCAAAAAAAAACTTTTCACATTTAGCTGAAGTATAGCAAAACAGACACAAAGTGTCCAGAATCACAAGTTTAAACAGCTGTTTTCAGAAAGAGGAGATTTACTTTGCTGGAAAAATATTTTTGTTTGAGAAAAGGAAAAATTCCAGAATAAAAAAGACCACAGTTGCAAGTCAGCAGTTTAAGTTACAATTACTTTGATGTCCTTGGTTAGGAAACGTTAATAAAACATCTAGAAGGAAATAAGTAGCTTGTATTGATACCCATGGACGGATAAGACCTTTCCAAACTACCTTGTTTTATCAAACAAAGCCAGTTTTTCAGCCAGCTCTATTGAAGGAACATGTGATAGGAGCAAAAGCAGGAGTTTGCTTGGTGAGAAACACCCCAAAATGTCAGATTTGTGTTAGAAACAGGAGCCTGAAAAAATATCCATTCCCTCCCTGAATTGTAAGGTGTACATTTAGAACAGAAAATAAGGCAGATATCTCTATTTTATTTTATCAGAATAAATTATCGTTGGTTTATTTTTCCCTTTATATCTTGGTTTGAATTAAACAACAGAACCAGCAATATGTTATCTTCTATGCAAGGATACTCCTGATCAGGAAGAAACTTCCAATGGCAAGAAGGCATTTTCCTCCTTTTTTAATTCATACATACAAAATCATAGGAAAGGAAGTAAGAGACACTTGGTAGAAGAAAAAAAATCCCAGCTTTCATATAATTAAAATTATTTGAAGTGTTTGAAAGTTGATACGCTCAGTTGCATTGAGTTTTTAATTAAACTTGCTGTGTAACACTAATTACTTCTACGAGCTGGGAGAGTTTAGTGCCATAGAAAGCTGACCTTTAAGACCAAATCTGATTTAAGAGTGCTGGTTAGAGTAAATTGACTAATATTATTCTATCACATTGTGTAAGGAATTTGTTATTAGCTAGGACAAAGTGTACTCCTGGGTGTGTATTTGTGTATTTTCACCACTACTCTGAGTCTGATTTTGTGTTCTACAACAAAATTTAGATAATGTGACTGTCATCTAGAGCAATGTCCAACTGTGTGGCAGCAGAACAAGCAGGAGAAAAATCCTTAGGAAAATAAAATGTGAGCATGCTGAGGAGTAAAGTTCTTTGGGTCTTCAAGTGTACGTATTGAAAGCACTACAGATTAGATGAGGGCAAGCTAAAAACATTTGGCAAGTCTCTCTGAACACATGTGCAACTGTCCAAGTGAAAATTGCTCTACTTTCTTTGTATTTCATTTAAGATTACAGCTAAAAGAGTCCAGTGACATTTCTAATAATGCAAAAAAACCAGGTGTGTTGGTGGAATAAAATGATGAATTTTACCTTCTTATAAAATCTGGTGATCAATAAATGCTAATCGAAAAGTGGTTTTTGGCATTAAATAAAAAAATCAAGAACGCAGCATTCAAAAAATTGCATAAATCATTCCCAATTCAAATACTGCAAGATTAGGTTAATGCATAAGGACTTTGGCCTCAATTTTGTTGGCAGCAGCACTGAATACTAACATTAATATTTTAAGGGTACTGATTGGACTTCATTCCTCATTCTAGATGTGTCTGCAGACTGAAAACAAAACAACCCTGCTCTTCCCAGTCCTATGAAAGGCAAAGAATATAAACAACCCTATTTAAAAAACATTTAAGACTAAAAATAAACTCAAATAAACACTGTAGACTGTTTACAGAGATTTCAACTGTTTCCTAGTAAAGCAATTTTTTGTGAAAATAAAAATCTCATCATAAAGAAAATTAATACAGAATTTGCACAACACAGCTGATAATTTAATATTTTATTACTAAAGATTCTTAAACTGCACTTTTCCCTTTACTTGATTATATTTGAGTGGCTTAACTATTAAAGCAGATAAATTACATCACAAAACGGAAATCAGGCAAAAACATGCTTCAAGGCTGGTCCTGGGCAAAACATGTCCTCAGGAAAAGGTCTCTCCCTCTTAGCACCAGGAGAAAGTCAGCGCCTTTACTCATACTAAAATCTACTACATCACCTCAGAGTGCAAAACTCCTTAAAATACATCAAAAGCCCAAAGCACAGATGAGGTTGTGACCCTTTTCATTACATGATTGCAGAATAGACTGGATATTCCTTGCGAGCCAATTGCACCACATATAAATTCTAATTTGAATTACATTTCCACCACTGTGAAACTGACTAAAGTCACATTTAACTTGAACAGAGCTGTGTGTTGTAAATTTGCACACAAACTACATTCACTAATAGGCATTTCTTAGATGTCTTCCTATATTCCCCAAATTCCATGCAAGTAGAAGTCTATGCATTAATTTTAGATCATTGTTTCACTGGCTGAAAAACATGTCTTAATATTTTATCATTTGAATTATTCACTTCCTAGTGTCCTAGTCTTAAAATAGATTACTTTTTTCTACAGTTTGAATCACATTCACCAGTCTCAGTATTAGCACAGCTTCCAAATATCAAGAAACAGATAATGAGAGAGAAAGTTTGCACTTTCCAGTATTCAGCAAAAAGGTTGAGTGTATTTCAGAAATGCAGAACAACACACTACTTTTGCCATGGAAAAATACGTCCCACATTAATCTTAGTGTGATGATGCCCAACAAGTCTAATAATTTCTTAGATCAACAGCTATCAACCAAATGAAGTCCTAAAGGTCAAAGTCCTACTGCAAGTCACTTCCCAAATGTGCACAGAAAATGTTATCAGGAGTTAAAATATTGAGTTCTCTCTTATCTGAACCCTTTCCAAGCCCATGTAGCATACTTTTAAACCAGGGGCAGTTGATACAGCACTTCCACTACAGGAAATCCTCAGAGAAAGTCAAGTACAGTGAGGTACAGATGAACTCCAGCAGCAGCTCAGCAGGATGATGGGGTGGTACAAAGCCAGCAGAAAATAAGCAAATTGGATTATGTGCCCAGTGAACCTGCCTGTAGACACCCTTCACAGCTTTTCCTGAGTTGTTTGATGAGCCTTCACCAGGCAAAGTTCATATTCTCTTTTGTGTTGGCAATCTTCCCAAGGCCTACAGGATCATAGTTGCTCCGGATAACTGCTTGCTTAAATGAAACACATTCATATGTTTGTTCTAGGAGGTACCATCTCCCAACTCCTAATCAATTAAAAGTTGCTTGCCTGTCTCTGGGAGTTGGCACAACACTTCCATCACAAATTCACAGCAAAGAAGTAGCAAGGGTTTTTTAAGTAATTGCTAAGTTACCATTGTACCTTGCTGTGCATTAACCTCATTAGCCTCTTAAAGGTAGTTTTAGGCACATGACACCACAAAAAGAGAGTTCCTCTGCCTCTCTCATCTATCTCCCTTCATATCTAATCTGGTGATAGTAAAATAAACCCCATCAATCAGGCATGATACAGCAATAAGTAACTGGTGTCTGGCTAATGTGATTTTTCTACATCACTAAGTCCTAAATGGGGAGAAAAATCTTCTGCCAACTCACAAGTGGAGAAAACAGAATACGGTAGTTCAACACATGCACTGATTCTACTCATTCTTAAACAATTTATCAATAGATGTATGTTGTGCTGTCATGGAGTAATCTAAATTATATTTGTTATTCATGGTTGGAACTGCCACTTATAATACTGCATCCTGTTGTTACAAACAAGATTTGGAGCCAGCAAAATTATTTTTCCCCTCAAATATTTTGGAGTTGTCCCTTTTGAAACAAGTATTAGACTCATTCAGATCTCTGTATCCTAGTAAAAAGAGAAAGCCATTGTCCAACAGCAAAGGAAAAGAAAGCAAAGAAGTGTCTCCTTTGAAGAATGTTGCAGGAAAAAACAGCACAATTTATTGAGTTTTGTTAATAAGTTCCAAGAAAATATATATGCCCTATAGCATTCCCTGATATATCAAATTGCAGTTTGAATTTTTCCCCTCCTTTGTTTGGCAAATTTCATTATATTGGACTCTAAAAAGTAGAGGTAACTAGCGGGCAGAGATGGAATAGCTCTGCTTCAGTGCAAAACCAAACTAAATACAGACAATTCTTCCTGGGTATGGGCAAGAGCCTTGCTCAGATTTCTGAAATTGGTTCTTTATAACTTGAAAAAAATAGAGATGGGATTAATTATTTTTAGGTTTTTAAATGAGTGAAGTGTCTGGGAAGATGCCAATATTTTTAATTATTTTCTTAACTTTAAACTTGCAACAAACCAACCCCACACTCTTCTCCGCACTCCAGGGTATTCTCTTGACTGCCATAATCCAAATCAGGAGAATCAAGAGACTAGGGGAAAGCACTAAGAGAACTGGAGAAGATTGATCAAACTGCCACTGTGTTGCACTTCCTAACAGAATCTTGAGACTGTTCAGAGTACATCAAGATATCATGAAAACAACACGCAGATCACTAGAATATAATGGGCTGGGGCGAAGGAAAGGAAGTAGAACAAATGATAGAGAGAAATAAGTATCTTCCCTAGGGCAGATTTTTCTTACAGAAATAATCACTTTTATGTATGAAAAAATTCATACATATGATATGAATAAAGGACACCTGTCCTTGATAATTCTTCAGTGAAAGGAAATGACAAAATTTCAATGAGAGAACAGATCTGCTACCAATACCATAATAATTCAGAAATGTCTAAATCCACTTTAGCTCAAATTTTTCAGGCAAAGAAATATGCTAGTTATTCCAGTCAAAATAGACAGTTTAATTGCATGGTTGCATACTCCTCCTAGAACAGTTTATTGCATGGATTTCTTTTTAAGAAGAGAAAAGTGTGAGAGGTTTTAGCAATTGGGGTTGTCCTTCCTTAAGCAAAATATCTCGTCGAAGAGCTTATTTCTTCTCCTTTAGAATCCAGATTATAAACATCACTCAGGTTTGCTCTGCTGGATTATTCCCTATCATCCACCCCTTGTTATCACTAGCAAATGTCTCAAAAACTTCCTAAAAAAAAGGTTTCTATTTAGTCTGGGCATGCAAACACTTTAAATCAGCCTCTCTAGAAACCTGCAGAATGTAGCCCCATAGAAATTCATTCCTAGTCCAGAATTTAATCATGTACAGCATAAAGCATTGGTATTTTACAGTGATAAGAATCCATTCAAGATCTAAGGTAAAGCCTTGAGAAGATTGACCGAACTGCCGTGTAAGAACTGTAACATTGTGCCATTTATATGGGACTGACGTTTTTATTTACACAGGGAGAAAAGTCACGTTCCATTCTCCCTTACTAAATAAATACTTTGCAAGTAGTTCATATTAAGTTAATACATTAGCCCCAGAATGAATGTTATAAACCAAATCTTTTAGCTTAATTTGTCAGGCTGCACTTGCAATTTGTACATGCCATGGGCCAGGGGTTTATTGCTTTAGAAAACTGAAAAATCTACAAAGTTGTATTCTATTGCTTATATCCTATACTAGGAAAAAAAAAAAAGATGGTCTTTGAAGTAACCAAGTGATAAAACCATCAAACCATTGGGGGGCTGTTTTGTTATGCTAGTCTTAGTCTGAAAGTGAAAAGGCTACAGGAGTTTTATTTGTAGAATATAGTACCCTTACAAAATGTCTCATATAAGAGAAATCTGCTGGAGAAACATAAAAGACAAATCAATAAATACCTGCTCTCCTGGCTAGCGTGGATGGCAATCCTTTGTCAAAGACTGTTAAGCTACAGATTCCACCTGATGCCAAGAACAAAGTGAAGCATCTTTTCCTTCACAACATACCCTTATTATAATAGACAATAGGTGTTAGAGGATATCTGCATCAAACTTGTTTCTTGCCAGTTCCAAATGCATTAGAAGAATTATTCATCATTAACAGTCAGAATGAGGCAAATACTACAAAATCGAGGAAATTGAAATGAAAAAACTTCAGTCTTGAAGATTAATGGACTTTGCATTCAGTCAGCAGGGTGATGTGTGACAAATAAGTATAAACATTTATGGATTAGAACAATTTGCAAGCTACTTGGACTTTTTCATCTTTCTTTATAAAAGTGTTTTTCTCTAGACCTATAGCAGAATCTGCAAAAAAAGTTTTTTTCAACTGAAGTTCAACTAATGGTCATAGTAGCTGGAACAGCAAATAGCACTTTTGAGAGGAAGACAAAGCATGAGAAATACAGAGCAGTGTCTTTCCACAAAACAATAAGAAATTAAAATCTTTTCACAACCACAAGTGCATCCAATTCCCAAACAACTAACTATGATGTCCTCCAGTCCGTTATTTTTTTCACCTCTATATGCAGCTCTTACACAGAAGTAAGAATACAAAGCTCTTTCCTATATTTGTTTTGCTTTGAAAGTGAAAATCCCTTTATTCCTTCTCAAAATGTTACCATATTGTTTTCCAGGGTAAAAGTATAAATTTCCATCTTTCCTGTTTAAAGACCAGAGAATTCACCCCAAACCAGAAAAAACAAACCCTCAGAACATCTTTTAATACTTCCATACCAGATATAAATCTACACCATTTTAACTACAATATATTAACTGCATAGCAAATTCTCTAGATTTCAGTTTTCAATTAGGTTTTTTATTAGCTTACTGCAAGGTTGCCCTACAAGTACATTACAAAAGCAAAATCCTTTTCCACTTCAATCTGCTTTGTTGACTGGTACAGATCATTGCAAGGAAGCCAAGGAATGCAAAGCAATGAAGTTGTTTAATTTTCTATTTAAAGTAGCTTAAGAAAACAGTTTTGGATATAATTACCTTATTATTTTACCTTCAGTTTCTAAGGCATAAAACCCTAGCTTTTGAAAGAAGAAAAAGCCTTGCAAACAGAAGTGCTTAAACAGCATTCTGAATGACATATCACAAAGTCAAAGAAACTCAAATGGAAAGCTTCAGATTCTTAAACCATGAACATCCAACACAAACACCTCAGTAGACTTTATACAAGGACAATGACCATCTCCAAAGACCCCCAAACTACAATGTAGCATTGCTAAACACAAAATGTTCTACTCTACAGAGGTATTTAGTAAGACACGTCTGTCCTGAGTAAATAATTTCTCGCTCTTTTGAGTTCAATATAACATTCATGGCATTTTGTCTCATTCCTTTTGTTCATGTCAGATTAAATAGTCATCAGAACAACAGATATTCATAACATGAAACCACCCTAGACTAACTGAGGTAACATTCCTTACACACCACAGCCTCAGACATTGAGAGGGCCAGGCTTCAGATTCCTACTTCTCTTTGAATATCTGAAAGGCTGTACTATAGTTCTGTGTAGTCAAGGATAATTAGCTTGCTAAGTAGAAAAACATTTCACGATCTATGGAAGATAGCTAGAAATAAGTATTAACAAAGAACCCTTTTCCAGCCATTGTCTTTCTAGTGTAGCTCCTTGTTTCCAGCTTTTGTTTCAATTAACGGACTGAGGTGCAGCGAACTCCAGCTAAGTGCCCTCAGGTTCATCCTGTTTTTAGAGTCCTGCCCAGCAGCTGATCCTCTGCCTGAGCTGCAGCTCACCAGCCAAACCCTGCTTTCAGCCCTTCTTCCCCAACACTGCCTCAGGGCCTCTCCCCTAACACAGTTCACACCCCTCCTGCCCCAGGGATTTACACAGTACCTATCTGAGAACATACACAGCTATTTTCATCTACCACAATAGTGAAAGACAACTGTTAGAGATGTTTTTAGGGGGGATACGGGTGCTACAGGAAGAGTATTGTTGCTACTATCAGCACTACAGAAATTACCAAGCGTTGTAACATCTTGCCGATACAAGCTTTGAAAAGTAAATATGCGAGGTGTCATTTGGGAAAGAAATGGCATTGAAATCTTAATCTACGTTCATACTGCGATACCTGACCAAACCGAGAATGGGGTAACAGAATCCAGTGAGGGATTGCCTGGCAGAGACTATAAAAATCCTGAACTCCCTGGCGCAGCAATCTGCAGGGGAACCAGAGAGGTGCTGCAGGTGCAAAGTAGAAAGACACAGCACTTTCAGAGTGAGCCACCCCACAAGATGGTGACATCATCAAAGCAGAATTCATCATTAAATACTGTATCAAAATACTTCATTTGTCACAGTTCCTTTACACTGTCTCTAACCAGGCCTTACAACAGTCTTTCAGTTTTTGCATTTCCGTAAAGAGAAGGCCCTATTAATGCCTTCAAGTGTTAAGTAAAAAAAGGTTACAAGACCAAATTTACCAGCTCAAAACCAAACTGAAAACAAACAAAAAAAAAACCCTATATAAAAACATGGATACCTCTTTCTTTTAACAAGCCCTTTGGAAAAAAAATAACCATTTTTTGTAATATGCTAATTTTCATATGAAATCAATAATTGAAGGCAGATCTGTGACCAATAATGCATCAGCTATTATCTATTTGTTGCTATTTGACAAAAAATATCCATTTTGCATATTTATAATCTAAAAAGCTTCCTTTATGTACAATCAAAAGCATTTTTAACATGAAGCTTAGATTACACAGTCAATAATCAACAGCTCATTGCAGTTTCCCTGCTCTGCCTGTGAGGTTGGATAGGTATGACAAGCTTGAAGCTTTAACAAGCAGAGGTGTCAAAGAGCTAGTCTCATTTCTAATGTGAGATACACACAGGTGTATCTCAGAATACAAACTTCTAGCCAAAATAACCCACAGCTCCCCTCCTGATCATTTAACATTCAGAAGAGCACTTGAAGTTTCTACAGTTGAGTGCCTTGTACAGAGAAATTGGCTCGATCAAGTAGAGGTGGAAAAGAAGACAATAACCACATATTTGAGATCCAAGCTGGGGCACTGAAGGAAGGTTTCAGTTTTTTCCCTGAGAGGCAATTAGATAAGAACGACACATATCAAAGTTCTTTATTGTAATCTATCATTCAATGAATATAAGCTTTAGTATATATCAGATAAGGTTATTTTGATTTCAATTCTTTACGCAGCATAAGAACACCTTTCAATATCTCGTAAAGGAAGTATAAGCAGCACTGAGACCCTGTGTCCCTCATCAGCCTAGAAAAGTTAGTTTAGTCCTTAGAAGGATGATAAAAACTGGTTTTTTTGGTCTTCTCATTGGCACATTTCCTTGTGCCTGATAGTCCACAACAAAAAACTGTAAAATTCATCCTCCATAAATTACATCTAACTTTATAGCAATTATTAGTGTCTTTTCTGATCCATGCTAAATTATTTTTCCACTCCCTCCAGGAGATATCTAAAGCCTCACCTTTTCCACTTTAGATTTCCCAATGGAAAGCCGCCAGCACCTCTGTTGTTACCTGTGGACTTGATGTGGAGAAAATAATCTGCTAGTCAAAGTCAGCAATTGCTTTTTCCACATGGCTTGTGGAGCCTTTAGACACTGGGTTAAAAAGTTCTGCTCCCCACGTGCATTTAGTTAGAAATACCAAGTGAAACACTGTTTATACATGAGCGAGCAGGGCCAGCAGGGCTGTTCCCTCAGGAAGGGCAAGCTGACCTCTGAGAGAAGCTGAACGTGGGTGACCTCCTCACCCACCAGAGGCATTCCCCACGGCACAGAGAGAGCAGGCAAGTAAAGCAGAGTCCACCAGCCGTTGGGAGACCACCAGGGCCACCATCCAGCCAGGAATGTGACAAGAGCCATAACCCACCCCCTCAGAAGCAGGGTAGGCCCCATTCTGAGCCTGGGTTTAAATGGAGCCCAGGCACAGACGGCCCCAGGTGAGGCTGCTGAGGGCCCTCAAAGCACTCAGGCCTTTGGGATTCTTTACCAAGCCCCTTTTCCCCCTCAGGTGCTGTGTGTTTGTTCTCCTGCATTGTGCCTGTGGGTACTTTGCTATAATGGTGCAGGTGCTGCTGTACTCCTTCAGGGTGGAGGCAGTCAGGTTTTTGTAGATATAAGTAGCTTTAGAATGGTTTTTACTATAACTTGTTTTGTTATCTACTTTTTCTTTAAGTATACTTTTAATATGTTTCATCATTATGAGTATTATCATATGAGTGTTTTCAGTATATCAGTGCATAATTCTGTGGGTATGTGAATCTGAAAAATAATCGTAAAATGTTATTTTGAAGTTGCTTTTGCAGCATCTTAGGCACCAGTGATTGCTTCCAAACAAGGTCCTACCTTGGTCCTCCCAACAAAGGTAAATTTCCTGGCATTAAGCATGCTTTGTGGTAACTGAAATATGGTAGCTTTGTAGGTTTTCTGCATTTTGAAGAACTTAAGGCTGACATTTTCCATTTGAGCTTATTTTAAATTAAAGTCAAGGAATTATTTTTTGAAATCAGAGGGAGGTTTTTTGGGTTTTGTTTTGTTTCTTTTTTTTTTTTTTTGCTTGTTTGGGGTTTTTTGTTTGTTTGGTTTTGGGGTTTTTTTGTGGTCTTGGGTTTTTATTTGTTTGGGGTGTTTTGCTTTGTTTTTTGAAAACTGTTCTTTACCATTCAGATTCTCCAGAGGAGTTTGGTCATTGAAATATATTGTTTCAATTCTGATGAGGTTACTGCTATTAATGGTTAGTTGATTATAATAGAAAAAAAAAATCTCTTTCCAGTTCATACAATAATCATAAAAGTTCACCAGCAGATTATATATATATGTCCTTGAAGTAAGGTGCCTATGTTTTTTCTGGAGCTAGAAAATGTGATTAAAGCATATATATATATATTCTTATTTAACAAGTATATTTAGCAGCTCTCTTGGATAAATAGTATGTTTTTTCTCAATGGCTTTAAAAGCCCAGCTTAAGACTGAATTATCAAAAATGTTGAAGCAGCAATGATGAAGACTGATGCTTTTATGCCTCCAGAAGTAAAGTCACATGGAGCTCTCAGGTTTAATTCCTGATTAAGGTTCAGAAACAGATTGGAGACATGCTAAAAAGCTTTGAACACGATCCAGAGACAAGCACAGGCAAAGCTTTTTAGGCTATATTCAAGTAACAACACGACACCACAGTATGATTTAGCTCTATTTGTGCTGATTGCTGGGAACTATAACCACATCTATACCTACAGCTGTGACCACAGAGTTTGAGCTGGATTAGCAGCTAAAATACTCATCAGGTGACTCACTGGATCTGCTGTAGAGCTGACCTACAGCTGATGCTTGATTCCTTCATCAATGTCTAGGGGTTTAGTGCTATTTGAATATTAGTGCAAGTGTGCTCACCTTGCTATAGTCACACTTCATTTGGCTGTGCAGACTCATCTCTTTGGAGGGACACGCTACTCTCAGAGCGAGAGGGAAAGGCAGATGTTGCTGCTGTGTTGATCAGAGATGGAGTATTGTTAAAAACACAAATATGCCTGACATGGCTTCGTGTTTTGATTTTACCAAATCAGCCTTGACTCCAAGGCCTCACTAACAGAGTTCCCTTGGGAAAGAATGGGGCATGTGTAAGCATAGTCCACAGCTCCCTGTCAGAAGCCCTGTGACCTTGCACTTAAGGTGATTTACACTGGCCTAAACCTAATCTTGTTCTGAACAGACACAAAGACAGCTTGGCTCCTCTCAAACTCTCATCTAGAGCTACATAGTGTTTGCTTTGAGCAGTTCTCTGATTTCTCTGACTAAACCTGGATTTATCAAATCCAGTAGGAAATATCAATGCAGAAAACATAAAATATGTCACCAGCCCTGACAAATCACTTCCAGTTTATCCACTGAGGACTTTGTCAAAATTGCTTGGAGAAAGACTTGCAAAATGTACTTCTATTCCTGCTAGCTAGAAAAAAACTGGTAATAGCTGTGATAGCTACAGTAAAAGTAATTAGTGCCTTCACCTGTGCCAGAATGTGTGGGTTAGCTAATTATTCTCAACTGCAAGGAATCACATCAACTTCAACTTACCAGTTTTCGTGGTCCTCAGTATACCAACAGGCATCAAGGGCAAGTTTTGTCTGTGTTTGGGTGGGGCTGGCCTTTATTCTCCTGGAGACTTCAATTCACCAGGTGTCTGCTGGA
This sequence comes from Ifrita kowaldi, assembly GCA_013398055.1. Taxonomy (NCBI): domain Eukaryota; kingdom Metazoa; phylum Chordata; class Aves; order Passeriformes; family Cinclosomatidae; genus Ifrita; species Ifrita kowaldi. Next base: position 14,175 of record VZRS01010560.1, on the reverse strand, counting down.
ACTATAACACACTGAAGAGGAGACAGGCTGGGGAGTTCCTGGATAGTGTGGAAGATGAGTTCCCAACACAGCTGGTGAGTGAGCCAACCAGGGGAGGTGCCTCACGGCACCTCCTGTTTGCAAATGGGGCTGGGTGGTGGTTGGAGGTCCTGGGTATAGCAATCATGAACTGATAGAGTAATTCATGAATGTCTGAGGTGATGCTGTCAAAGCCATGGGAAATACTGGTGAAAATGACATAGAATTTACACTTTATAAAAATGGTGAATATCTTCTTCTGCCTGTTATGTTGTTAATGGGAAAGCTGGAGGTTGTGATTAGAAGATCAGAAGAAATGATCTTGCTGTCATTTCTTCTGCCTTTGACAAGGAAGAAAATGAAATATTTCTTATAATTAAAGATTTAGCTCAGAAAAAATATGTTCCTTGGTGTTATATAACCTAAGCAAATATCTGAGAATGAAGTTGCAATTGTGAAGTGCTCCTTTCTAAGGAGGCAAAAGGTATGGGGAAAATACGTGACTTTAATAGTATTTATTTCATTACTAGATTTATGGCAAACTTTTAGACCTTTCAAGACTCATTGTGCTACCTAAATAATTGTTCTCACTGTCTCAATATCATAAAGGTATATAGTGCAGGAAGGGTTCTACCTGGAATAGGGATTCTGTGACTTAATTAGCCTTACCCAAGCACAAGTAGAATATTCATTAGTCTTTCCATGTCTTTCTGGATAATCTGCATGGTCTTTTCCCCAAAAATTCCCTACGTAAAGTATTATTGCTTTGTTAAAAGATAAACTAGAGCTACAGAATGTATAATATAACTTTTTAATTGATTATTATAGTAGAAATAAAGGTTTGGTCAGGAACACAATCCCTCACATGAATGAAAAAGTCTGGCTGCTGTTAAATATCTAAAATCTTGGATCCCATATGTATAAACTGGTGGAATTTCTTAGTCTTTTAAGGTGGTGCAGATAACGCAGGAGCCTGCTCACTGGGTCCTTGATTAGCTTCATTAAGGAGTTTTTTAAACTAATTGAGGATTCTCCAGCCTTACCTTGTAAAAGCTTGCTGGTATATCTTGGTTATTAATCTCTGAACTAAGATTACTTAAACTTTGCTGGGCTTGCATTATACATAAGAATACTTTAAATCCTAGAAGATTATGTAGAGTTGGATTTAATAATTTCATTTGACATCTTTTTAGATTGATCAGCTAGCTTTGTAGCTGAAAAGAAGTCAAATAATTAGAAAATAAAAAACCCCAACCATATTTGTTTTCCATGCTGACAGTTCATGTTCCCACTGGGGAATAACATTTCCTTGCTGTTGCACTTTTCAAAGGAACCAGGCTAGAAGAATGCCCTTTGCCAATCTTAGTCTGCTCATTCTTAGTGCAAGGTCTCGCCTCATGAATTTGTGATTGGAAATTTGGTCTCTTTCTGTTCTTACTGTTCTCTGGGTTGCTGCTAGTGCTGCTGACCAAACACATTTTTTGAACCTTACATTATTCGTAATAATCCTTCATTTTGTAACTTATGAGTAATATATTACGGTTTTAGCTGTCAGTTTTATCTGTTTGTAGATTTAAACTTTCTCATCCCAAGAAATTCTGCTCATTCATTATTTATCTGTACATATAACTTTCATAAAGTATCTGTGGAATGCTGAAGTATCAGCTTTGATGGGGACAGAGCTGGTGATCTGAGGATGTCTGCAGGGAAGAGGAGAGTTTGAGCTGTCCACTTTGGATTCCTGTGAAGCAGCTATGAATTTTCAAATTTCTGTAGACCATACTGTGGTAGCTACTGATTTGTGCGTTAAGGACAAATATTTAAGGTAGGAAAAGAAAGGATGGTCTTACATTTTAGTGGATTTTTGTGATTTCTGAGCTCTTTCTCTTTTTAACTTCTATACTTTCAGATTTAGCTGTAAGTCCTGCTTCTCCTGTCCCCCTTATTTAAAAATACTGTATAAACAAAAAGGGAGAAATTAGAGCCTTGTTAGTACTGTACTTCTAGATTTTGTTTATAAGTAGTGTGAAGCAACCTTGTTGCAAAAGAAATAAATTGTACAAGAAGAAAATTGTAATTCTGATCAATCCTGAACCATTTTGGTAATATCTGGTGTTTCCATTTCTCTGTTACATTTTATGATGGAGTAGTAGTGAAGGCTGACCTGGCTGAAGAAAAGCAATCAAAAAAGGACATTAAGGCTAAGACAATAGTGTAAAGCCCTTTTTTCATGCAAACATAGGCAATACGGAGTAATACAAAGAATAAAGCTTGCATTGGTCGTGTTCTCTCTGAATTATTTTGTATTATATTTTCATATTGCTTTCAGAAGTAATTGTTTCTGGTTTATTATGTAATCTGAATTGTACTTGAGAGGCAAAGTGTTGTAACCTAGGCATGTGTATAGGTATTTCTAGCACCAGGGCCTGGCTTTTGATGGGAAGGTAACATTCAAATTAATAGAGGAAGGAAGTCCAGCTATGAAATGGGAAAAATGAAAAATGGCAGAAAAGTTGGGGGTTTTTTTTGAAGTTATATAAATGAAAGATATCTGTGATGGGGAGTCTTGGATTTCAAATGACCCATTTATCCCCATCTTTCTGACTGATGTAAATTAGAAGAGATTCAGCAATATATTTTAGCTGGTAAAACTGAGCAAAATCAGCGCTCCTGCACTCTACCCAGGGTTTGGTCATTAAGAGTCAGCATAAAAGAGAAATGTCACAACTCTGAAACAAAGGGGACTGATGGAAGACTGGATGTAATTGCATTTAACCATAGCTAAGAGTTTTATACAACATCATACAAAAGACTAATCTGTGGGGTTAATCAGTACTGTACAGGGTACAATGAATAAAGTATTAATTAGAACAGCAAAGACAAATGATACTTATGTGAAGTGGAAAAACTTTGAGAGGAATATTAAACTTGTAATATTTCTAATCATTGGTATTGCAGATGAAAACATCTATAACAGTATAGTAACACACTGATTGCTTAGGGGTTTGTCATTGGAATTGTATGATCGAAAATACTTATCTGTGAGGTAATTATTTTTTTTAAATTAATAGTCTTGCATATGAATATATGTTTGGTAAGGGGGAAGGGATTATTATTCTTGTTTAATTCTGGTTCAGGACAGAAGAGTACAGCTGTATCCTATTTCTGCTCATGGTGAACATGTTTTTTACTGCTGTAGAAGAAATCTGTAAATAACTATGTAGGAAAATATCTTGTAGTTTGAGTAAAGATTTTTTTTTTAGGCATTTTTTGGTACTATTTCAATGCAAAAATCTAGTCTTTTTGTTTTTTCAACACATAATTTCCTTCAGTGAAGGTTAAACTGGGGAAAAACATGGTCAGAAATGCAACTTATTGGAGTGTCAAAAATAGTCATTACAGCTTGTTGATGGTGTTAAAATTAAGGAAGGAATAACCAGTTGAGACACAGGGAATATCTGCTTTCAGATAGTCATGGTTGCACTCTTTCTTACAATATTTTCTAACTCACACAAATATGGAGAATGAGATATTTTCCGGTAGAAATTCAGCACCCCTTTGAGGGGAAACTCTCAGGCTGTATGGAGGTTTTATTAGGTGCTGCATGTTTTGCAGGGAAATGTAAATTAAAGCATGAGTTAGAAACACTGACATCCATTTTAGTGAACAGTCTATGAGTGCTGCTAGTCCACAGGCAGCATCACCAAGCACGTAAGAATTTGGAGGTTGTTTAATGCTTTATTTTTCCAAATGAAAGTCAAAATTAATTATGATGAGCCTGTGGTCTGATATCCACATTTCATGGGTTCAGTGCATGTAGATAATGTTTTCCTCTGAGGGAACACAACGAAATTATGGCTGAGTACCTGGTAAATTTTGAGAGATTCAAAGCTGCATGTCTAGCTCTAAAAAAAAAAAAAAAAAAAGCCTTTGCAGTTGAGAGACTATAATTGTGGGAGAGGTAGATGCTGCAGCTGTGCTATGGAACATTTAATAATGTCTGAAAGCAAAGCAGAACTTAATTTTGTTCAAATTAAATTTACATAAGGTTTGCCTTAGACAATGTCTGCTTTGTGATAGTTAGAAAGAAATCTGCTAAGGCTCTTTCTAGAGTGGTATGGATAGCAAGTAGGAATACACCAAAGGATTAGCTCTGTGTGTTGCTGAGTAATCTGATCTGGTTCAAAAGAATGTGTGATCAGTAGCAGAGAGAATTTCTGACACACTTGTTGAGGACAGATAAGGAAATGGTGGTGGCTGGATGACAAAATTAAAGCCATGGTCTATTATGTATATGGCTTACATGAAGAAAATAGTTCATCACTAACCCCGTTATACACCAATTCCAAAATTCCTTTCTTTGCTTCTTATGGTTTTTCTTGCTTCCCTGAAATTGCTTTGTTAGAAGGTGTTCTAATTAAAGCAGGTGCAATTGCTTTTGTACTGAATGATATACTGAAGGGTAAAGGTTTAGGGGCACGAACTTGTGAAAGGGGTTGTGTATATGGCTGCTAATACTCAATGTTGCCATATTCTTATTCGGGGAGGGGGCACTGGTGGGGAAGCAGGTGCAAGCAGAAGAGATTGGTCCTTGCTTCTGCAGAATTACTGAATTAATTAAATTAAACAATTAATATCCTGGGAGACTAGGTACTGTCTTGCCAATAATGGGTAGCAATTTGTCCAGAAGGGAAGCAATTTACAGCTAGAGCTTTGTTTAAATAGTCTCAGATTCTGTGCTTGTTGACACTTATTTTCATGTGGCCAAAGCAAGATGTACCTTTTTTTTTTAGTTTTGCTCACTGGAGACAGCTGAGCTCATTGTCAGGTAAAGGCTGAGTGACACTTGAGCACTGCAGGGACAGCTAGTCAGTCGTTCTTACCTTTCACATGTAGCAAGGTCTGCAGTGGCAAGAGTGAAGCCTCTAAACTCAGAAGCTGAGCACTCAAAGCGAATTAAGTTGGTTCATTAGAGTCTCAGGACGGAGAGGCAGGGAGCAGGGACTTGTTCTTTCTTACAGAGCAAGAGGGAATGGCTGATAATGGAAGGTAAAATACTGTGAGGATGAAGGTTGTTGGGTAAAACTTGCAATCTGAACGGTCTTGAACAGAAGACCCTTGTTTTGTGGACATGGGGCCAAAAAATTAAGCCAAGAAAAAAATTCAGCTTAGAAGCTGGTGACAGAACAGACCTTGCACATTGAGCTACAGAAATAGCACGGAAGGGATACACAAGCTGTTAAAGAAGCTGTTAGAGTAGCTCTGTGTTGGTGTTATGCTGAGCTTTAAAAACAAATCTGCTTAATGCATGTTTTGCTCCAACTGAAATTGGAGGAAAGACCTGTGGAGCAGAGTCTGTGTGACTCAGAGCTTTCAGCTGGAAATTTAGTCACAATAAATTAATTACACAATTAAGTGTAGCATTAACTACTGTAACTCGTGCTAGCTGGCAACAAAGGTTCAGTGCTTTCAAGAAAGCTAAGGATTATCATGCAAGGTGAAAGCTCTGAGTCTGGAAGAAAGCTACTAGTAAGGTCTGTCTGAAAGCTTAATCACCGGATTTAATATATAACCACATGCTTCAAAATTATTTCAGTGAACTGCCTGGTCAGTTTTGAAGAAATATCTTCTCGTAGAACTGCAAATTAAGGGATGTCTTAATCTTTTAGTCAAATTATGAGTAGCACAGATGAGCAAAAGTGTTCTTTTGAACTTTTGCATTAATTATTATGCTGAATGACAGATAAGATATTCACTAGAGGATGCAGACTCCTGCCAGTTCCAGGTTTGTGTAAATGGAAACTTAATGACAGAGAATTGAGTTTTAAGTAATATGCATTAAGGTCATTAACTTCTCTGGGCACAGACAAAAATGTAATCAGACATATCCTTGCCTCCAAATTCAAGGCTGCAAGACTAGCAAGTATTTATCCCTCTATTCTGCCCCAAATATAACAACAAGTTTAAAGTTTTTGGGCTGTTAATGCAGAAATGAGATGAAATTGAGCCATTTAGATGATACATTGATGAGTCCAGTTAGATGATACATTTTTAAGACTGATATGGAATAGTGCCACTGAAATGCTGGATATGTGGGACTGTGGTATACAAACATTCAGACCCTGCATTTATTCCTATGGACTCGGTTAACTACGTAAAGGATCTGAGTGAAATGTGGCCTTGAGGTGACTCCAAGTGCTTCATAAGTGACACAATTCTACTCAAAAGGATTCAGATAGCAATTAATTGTCATCTGGCTTTTAAAAGTAAGTTTGTACTTACTGGACATTGCAGACAGAGGCATAGAAGACAGAACCAAGAATAGGGAAAAAATGAATTGTGGTTCTGGGAATCGTTAAACCAGCTCCAAAGTGAAGTCTGCTAACAGGTCCTGTTATTTTGAGAGACTAACCAAATTATCTAGAAACTAACACCAGACATGATTCTATTGAAAATGTAAATTTTAAGCTTCAGGAATCCTCAGAAACCAGTCTGAAACTGATTCTACATCTTCCAAAGTAATTCTGCCCAATTTCCATGCATTTTTTCCAACCGAGGAGTGGAATATAAACTAGATATGTATTTTTGTTATTTCAATAGTCTTGGAGGTTTTTTCCTTCCTATACATACTGCTTTGTCCTTGGAATTTGATCTGCATAGCAGAGTAAAATAAGATCTCAAAATAATAACTAATTTCCTATGGACTGCTATAGTGTTTATAAGTTCAGATATGTCTACAAGATTTTAGTGAGCCATAATTTTGCATGCTTGATTTTCCTCCGGTTAGTGGTGGGTTAAATTCCTTTTCTAAGGCCTTGTTTCTTTGTTTTCAACATTAAAACTTTTCTTTCATGTTAGACTTGAACTGGGAAACAGAGTAATCTGGTTTTGCCCATTCCTTGCCTCTGGGCTTGCTGGATAGGACAGTCCAGACCAGGGTTGAATTCCACACTGGAGTTTGTCAAGAGTTAAGAGCTCTCTGGGAACTTCAGGATAGGAGTAGGCATAAACAATCTGTCTGTCTCTTTCTGCCCTCCAAGGAAGCAGGAGGGAAACTTTCTGGCATCAAGGTTTTCGCTCTGTAGCAGACTTGGCACATCGTTTATTTGCCCTCCATTGATGTTTGAAAGGTTTCCTCTGCAGAATGGGTCTGGAAGCTTTTCTTCCCTTCAAATCTCAGACTTTGCAAATGCTAATGATTCTTATGTGAGAGAAGGGGTTGCTGTGTCCTGTTCGTTCTCCTTCCCACCAAGCCAGTGAGAAAGTAAGCCACTTAGTGTTTTTGAGTTTGCTTCCTGAAGATTTGCTTGATAAGGATTTTCCGAGTTTAACTTGTTTGATTAGCTGCAATAAGTTCAGCTTTCATTCTTTTCCTTTCCTGGAGCAGTCACAAAGGAATACAAGCTGTGTATTGTGGGAAAAGTACACTTTTTCTTTAAAAAAGTCCTGCACAACAAAGGTACCTTGTAATGTGATTAGAGAAACTCATTCTTAGCTCATTAATTGCACCAATTGACATGAATGGTTCACAAAAGATTTGTGCATGGTCAAGATGAATATTATGAATTTAGTGTTCTAAAATGTGCAGATGAACCAAAGTTCTGCACAGCTCCTGAAAATTCAGGAAAAAGATAGCTTTTTGAATTAAATGCATTTGAATAATATTCTATTGGAATGATACTTTTGGTATCCATGGGATGGTTTATTATGTAGCTGTAGTTGATGGGTCACAGTTTCAAAGTTCAGACTGGACTTTTGCTAAATTAAAAATTTCATTTTATTATTTTTATTTTTCATCCAATTTACAAAGTTAGAGACTTTCAGACTATTGTATAGCATAGCATATGATAAAATAGATCCAAAATCCTTACTTTCTCAAAAAAGACACAGGCTGAAACTAGAAATTGTTACAAGTGCTTTGAAGCCGATGCTCAGTGGTTTTTTTTCTTAATGATGTAAGGACCAATACCGTGCAAGATATGGATGAATATTGAAAGTAAAGAGTGCAAAGTAACAAAAATGTCCAAGTAATGAATTTGATCCAACAAATATGTGTTTGAAAGTGGCCTTTGATCAGCCCTACATGGCCTGGGTGCCAGGTGAGCATCTGACACCATGGGAACATTGGAGCACTTTCAAAGAAATGCTCTGGCTGTGGGTTGGACATGAGGAGGCTCTGTTGGGGAGTCTGGAGAAGGGGATTTCAAACCTTCTGAGTGTATTTAATCTTGTACTTTTTAACATAAACCAAACTGATGGTGAAAAGCAGTGTGTAGGTCAGTATTAATTCTGGGTCAGCCCTCTGGAATCAGTATTTTACTTGTTCAGGTTAAGAATTGTGCAATGAGTGCCAACACTTAACATTTTGGAAAGTGAGACAACAGTTTAAGCCATGGATTGTTCCTCCCTCTTAAAAGGGGTTGAGAGAATAAAACAAGGTTTCCTAGTAGAGTATTTCCCATAGAAATAAAGAATCTATAGTAAACACAGAGGTGGAGACTTAGTTAGACTTAATGGGATTTGAACTCAGCTCAGTTTGTTTGATTTCATGTTTCCTCAAACTGATTTATGAACTAATGGCATGGGGTGTATAAGGACTTTGTTTTACTGGATTGGTATCCCCATTGCACAGTTGGTAAAATTCAAAAGGATCATGCAGAGCCTTCTATTTTCAATTCCATACCTATAGCCAACACTCAAAATGTAGTAATTTATTCACTGTAAAATGAGAGGGTGTTTTTATGATCCAGAGCAAACATCTAGTATAATAACTTCAATTTTATCTTCGTGTTTGTTTGCTTCTTTAAAGAAAGATTTGACTGATGTTTTGGACAAAGAGTCCTGCCAGTGGAATTGTTTGCTAACATATTTAAGAAAATTATTTCAAGAGCTGTGAGAAAATCATGCCACACTTACACAAGATGTGTTAGCGTAAGTGATGTCGAATTTGCTAGTAATAAATAGTTTGAATAAACCCAGTTATTTACAGTACATTTGCAAACTTGTTTCACACTATTTATTCTTCCAAGAAGTAGACTATTAAGTGTTATAAGAAGTAGAGAAATAAATTCAAAACAGACCAAGCACCAAATTTTTGGTGAAGCTTATTGTTGTATATATTCAAAATAAACTTTCTGTAACAGTGCAGTAAGTCAGTGAACACTTGCCAGTTCCTTCCTGATTGAAAATTGGAAAGCAAAAATCTCCCACAACAGGGAGCCATTTCTTTTTTTTAATGGTGAAATGTTACAGAATCTCTGGAACTAAGTTTTGTAAAAGTAGAAGCAGCTATGTGTGAGCACTCAAAGCAAATATAAATGTTAGACTTGGAATGTGGGGCTGTCGCTTCTGAGTCCTGAGAGGCTTGTTCCATTCTTAATTCTTTATCTACATGCATGTCTCAAGAATAGGTATACATTTAAAAATCTAACTTGTGTTGGGGAGAGTGGTTTGTGATTTATTTTGCTTTTTTTTTTTTTTAATTCCTTGGTGGTCAATGGAAGAACAGGGGTGTGAAATTTTTGGCTTTTTTTTTTTTCTTCTGGTGGATAATCTGATCTAGAAAATCATCTGTCCAAACACCTGATGTTATTTGTTCAATCTCCTACTTTCATCTCATACCATCTTTCCAGATTTATATTCATAAAATTAGGAAAACCATATTTAATCTGCAGACCAGGGAACATAGCTTGATAAGCAAAAACAGTCAAATTATTGACTGAGATTAGCTTTCAATTGCTTAACGTGTGGTTTATTTCTTTACTTTGCAATTCAAAAAGTGATGGAACATTCTCGTGATATCAGTGAAAACATGAGTTCTTCTGTACTGTACTATTTGAGATATCTTAAACTTCTCATAGGTACTTAATTTATTTAAGCAATTAATTTTTACCAATTTAATTTCTTTTACCAATTAATTGTCTTTTACCAAAATCAAGAGAACAGTTTTAAACATAAGAGTTGAACCCTTTCAGCAGTAGCTTTATCTTTACTCTCCATCAATGTTCATAATCATGTCTGACTATTGGGTAACTTCTGGAGTGAATGAATTTGGATCGCGTTTAGATTTATTAAGCAATTCAGCTTCTGCAGAAAGACCTATTACAGTCTGAATCGAGGTGTGGGTTGCCTTGTTATTTCAAGGTGTGTTTCAGAAATCTCCTAGACTGCTTTAAAAGGAATGCCAATATTGTGTCAGGGATTGCTTTGGAGAAAGGCTTGGTTCTTGTATCAATTCCAACAGGTTGTTAAGCTTCTCTGATCCTGTTGCCTGCCTGCACAGAGATGATAATGCTTCCTTTCCTCCTCCCTGTCTACAGTCAGCTCTTTGAAGAAAAGAACAGGAGAGCATTATGTGAAGGGAATACTGTGTAAGATAAGAGTGTTTGTAATACACTAATACAGATGCTAGACAAATTTACTTTGTGGTGTACTTGTACATAGCAGTAAGTTGTAATCACTTGATGTGCAAAAGAGGAAGCCTTGCAACATGAAAGAAATGCAATATTATGCATTCTCTTAGTCCCAAACTCATTTTACGGCCGTGTTCTGGAGGCTTACCTTCTAAAGATCACATTTTGCAACAGATTAATTATTTACACACTATGTAGAAAATTATTATTTAAGACTTAGGGCTCTGCAATGAAGTATTTTAGGTTGCTTATAAATCAGTCAAATCTTCAATTGTGATTTATAGCTTCTTAAATGACTTGTTCAAATCTCATTAAGATGAACAAGAAGTACAAAAGAAGGGATCTAGGAAAAAAAATAGACATGATTTTAATAGAATGTATTGAGTGAAAATTACCTTCTAACTTTAAACCTAGGAGCCAGAGAGTCTGAAATTGCTTCTCAGTGTAAATAACTCTTGTAAATGAAACTAAAATTTTTATTAGGATTGAAGCATTATTCGCCCTGCTGAAAACTGGATTACATTTATGGTGTCTGGAATTATCAGTAAAAATAACTTTATAGTGTGGAAAATGCTTTGATTTTGAAGAGCTGTCTTTGGGCATCTGATGTGGCCGACATTTATGGCAAGTAACATGTGTTGCTGTAGTCATGGTCTATTGGGTGCTGAGGATTTAGGAGTGTTGTCTCTTGGCTGTACAAACCACAGGTGAGGTTAAAAAAGTGACCAGTTTGCAAAAGAGAAGCAGAAAGGTTACTTTTTTTCACATCTTTCCTCTCCTCCCTTGCGTTGTTCAACAGATGGAATAACTGCCTCAACACAAAAAGAACAACAAAACCCCAAACCCTGAAATAAATCCCTTGCCATCAGTGATGATTAATTATTTTTATCTTTAAAAACACCCTGTAAAACACATTGCTTGATTTCCTAAAAGCTGTACTGTCATAATGATAGCTACATGTGCAGTATCCTTACTGCTTTAGCAGCTAGAGAAATCATGGAAATAAACCTGCACTTGCTGCTGGAGAGAGCAGAAATCCTGCTTGCTTGTTTCTTGGATTATGCAAGTTCTAGAGAGACTTGGACAATGCTGGCTGTTTTTTTCTAGCCTCTGATTTAATGGCTTTATCGACAAAAGAGCTTTTAGATGCTTCATGATTCAGTATGTCACATTACCTAGTCAGTCTTCAGCTTCTGTGATAGTATCAAAAATTTTAGTTTGATTTTTTTGTTTGTGGGATTTTGAGGTTTTTTTCGTTAGATGGGAATACTTGACAACCCAGATAGAATCTGGTGGTTTTTACAGGATATACATTGTCCTTGCAAATCCCATACCTGTTTTTCAAAAATTAAATATATGTAAGTATACCTAAGCCTTCTTTTTTTCTAGCTTGGTTCCGATTAGAAGTTATCAAACTCTGCTTATTTTGAGCTTGTTGCTTCCTAAGTTATCACAATAACTGTCTTTGAATACATCATGATGTTTATAGAGAATTCTCTGTGAAGTAATTTTTGTTTAATTGTAGGTTCTTTGCAATCAGGATTTCCTTACTGGAATGAGAAGGACATAGATTTTGATCCCTCAATTTCCAGTTTGATTGGCATCATGCTGTTCAAGACGAAAGTGCTTATCATTTAATCAGAGTTTTTCATAAACTTAGCAATTTAGTGATATTGCAAAAATTGTCTTAAATGATGTTGTAAATTCCCCTTCAGACATGTTCCTTCCAGACTCAGTAATTAAAAGGTAAATTACGTACCTTTATTGGACAGAAACCTGCTACCTTCTCTAATAACAATTTTTGTGTGTTATGGAATTACACCTTTAACAAAAGACCATCTCAGTCTGACTGGAGATCAGAAGTAACCTTGTAATCAAGAATTCTCGGAAGATGTAATTCAGTCATTAAATCTGTGCTCTGTGGCAGGTCACCAGAGTGGCTAGTGTCACCTAGCTTAATGAAATATTAAATCAGTAGCTGAACTTTTGACCTATCTTTGCAATTAAGTATACTAAAAACGTTTCGCAATAAACTTCTAGAGTAGAGATGATGCTTGTTTTCTTTATAAAACACACATAATGCTGGGGGGGTTATTTCCTTTTTTTGTTGTGTTTGGGTTTGTTTGTTAATGGAGTGCATGTAAGTTCAAATTCTATTTCTTCAGAAACATAATTTGTGATACAGGCTGGACCCGCTGAGTGACAATGGAGTGACTAGCACTCTAAAAACTTCTTTTCTTAATGTTTTAGATGACAAATTCCAAAATGCTCTCTGTCCTGACCAGCAGCATACTTCTAGGTCTCTCCTTGTTGGTGAGTCCAAACTGACTGTGAGAGAGGAAATTTTTGATCTCTAAGTTTAGGTGGAGGTTTCTGAAAATCTTGTGGATCCCTCCCAGCTCAGGATATTAAAAAAAAAAGATAACCCCCTGCCCCAATCTTAGGATTCTAATTATATCACTTTTCCAGAATAATAAGATTTGAAGTTATAATGTGCACATGGGTAGTATAGGCTTAAAATGCTGTTACAGCGATCTTTCTGTGGGATTTTTTTGTGTTTAGGCACTTCAAAATTGGTTTCAAGAGAGCCCTTTGGAAATGAAATTACTTTCTTGCTGCATGCAATATATCCTGCTGTGGTGCTGATAGTTGCAGTCAAGCACCATGATTTTAAATATCATGGATCATTGAAACATAACTTTTTCTCATTTGAATTATAGATAATAAACATATCATATTGATGGTAGCCCACTTCTCAGGTAGGCGTTGGTTGGTTATGATATTTATTCATGGGACAGGAGTAGTAAAGCCTGCCTTGTTTGTCACAAGTAATGCACTGTTTGTCATGCAACAGCTCTGCTTTTAACAACTGAATACCTATCTTCCTAGAGGACTTGCCAGAGTAATTATAAACTGGGAGAGAAAGTTTCAAAACTAATTTTTGACTGTTTGGCTTCACTGTTTATTTAGTGTTAACGTGATATTGCTGCATTTCAGTTGGTCTTGATGCATATATGTCTTGGATACTAGAGGCAAACTTAGGAAAAGCACTTTCACGAAACCTTTTCTGATGCACAATTTTCAATATTTATATGGAAGAATAGGAAATCTAAGCCTTCAGTGTTTGTTTTCAGTTGAGACATGCTTTGAGGACACTAGTTTGTATTCACAAAGGAAATTTTTTATTGTTTGCATCACAGAGCAAGTTTATTTTAGTCTGACCTTGACGAATTAATATTTGTTTTAAAAAAAAGATTCTTGCAGGAAGTTAGTGGCTCTACAAATAATGAGTCTGGAAACAAATGAAACCTCTCTAGACTTGAGGCCTCATCGGATTTTTACTGACTCAAAGAGGGGAAAAAAGGTCTAGGAAACATAACCTTTCCTTGGCTTTGAAAGACACTAAATAATCGTCTAGCCTTATGTGTAACTCAAAAGCTGTACAGTAGTTTCATATTACATTTAAAACATAGCCTGATGTTAGGAATTTCAAAAGCTACATGAATCAGTATTGCCTTCATTTTTTTCCCAAAAATTTTGTCCTAAATCTTAGCTCATTATTTAATAATATAAACTTAGGGATTTAACAAGACTTCTAATTTCATACCTTGGTAATCTAGTGGTCAGAAAAAGATCTTTGGTTCTGCTCAATTTAGGACTTCACTTGATGCATGCAGATCTTAAAATTAAAAAATTCAAGAAAACTGTTCCTTTCTAGTAAAAGAATGGTATCTTTTGCTGGCTT